>VZRO01000760.1:175147-198601 GCA_013397915.1 Daphoenositta chrysoptera
TTTATCACACTGCTTTCCTTCACCTTTAGTCACTCTGCTGTTCTCCACCTTTTATCTCACTGCTGACCTCCACCTTTTGTCACACTGCTGTCCTCCACCTTTTATCTCACTGCTGTCCAAGGCTGCTTTGTTAGAACAGGAACGGAGTTAAAACTGACAACACAACTCTATAAATTACTTGTAAGACAGAATAAAGATTTTGAAAACAAATCTATCCTTTACTCACTGGGTCCTTACAAGGCAGACAGTCTTTCCTCTGCAGTGTCCTTGAGTTCCTCTCTTTGGTCCAGGGTCTTGCCTTGTGTTCTGAACATCGCCTTGTCTTCTGACCAAGCTTCCCTCTTAGTCTTAGTTGGCTGGCTCCTCTGGTTGCTTCAAGACCTTTGGGGGACCTATGGGACCCATCTCCTGACTCTGTTCTGGCCTCAACCACTTAGACAACACCCTGGTGCTATGCTTTTCCAGAAGCTCCTGAGTGCTAAGCCATGGCTGGACCAGCTGGAGCACGAAGCCAAGCACTTTGCAAACTCATCAGGAAAACATACTGAGCTGTTCTCTCAGGGAACACTGCCCACGTGGGTGAGAGGTGTTCAGAGGAGGTGGAGTGCTTTGAGATAAATTGCTCATCCAGGAAGAAAGGCAGTAGGCTGGAAAGCTGATTCCCTCACATCAGCCTCTACCCTCTCTGGCAAGGCTCCAAGGAACATCTGAGCCTTTTCTGACATGAAGGTTCTGAAGGAAATCGGGGAAAGGCTACATGATGGTGAGCTTACTCAATCCTGAAACGTCCGTCCATGCCAAACAAGTTCCTTCCAGGTATCAGTGTTTAGTTACTCCCATGACAGATTTAAATCAGCTGGAAAAGCACCTTATGTACTAAATCAAGAGGCACCCAGTGCCAGTGTGTAGGCAACTGAATCATGCCCTGCCTGTCCAGCAGCTTGAGTCGGAAGAACCCAAGCAGAGCTCCTCTCTCTGTACATTTAATCACTGCCCTATATATATCACCTAATGCATTATTCTTTTGCTGTCCTCTTCTATGGAGTGACCATTATGTTCTTTTAAACACTTTCTTGGTTGGCTAAGCTTACATGTAAAAGCAGGTCTTTGGCAAATCATGTGTCTGTTTATGCTGTGTATCTTCAAATGCTGCAGTTACTGGCATTTGTGAGCTACAGGCTTCTTCCATAAAGCACCAGATCTGTCTTCTGTGGGGCTTTGTTCCTCCTTTGATGGACTAGAGACCATCAAGTTCTGCTTCTAAATTAAGAAGTATCTGATTGCTTATTAGTTGTACTGTAAAGTTCTTGATGACTTCAGTTACATGGCCTCAGTAATTAGTGTTTATACTCCCCAGGCCTGCATAGAAGCACTTTAACACTGCATAAGGAGTGTTAAAGAAGCACTTTAACACTGCATTGCTCCCAGCATTTCTAGTTTTACATCCTCAAATTTTGTAGAGCCTTGCTGAGGGAATCTCTCCTGAAACGGGGTCATGGGTAATCTGGTGTGGTCACTTTGAGTGGATTTCACAGCAGAGATAGAGAAAAATATTCACAGAAAAATACCAGGATCATGTAGCTCTCACTGCACCAAGGAACTTTTCTGCTACAAACACTTGTTTGTTAGTGCTATGATCAACTGTCATTTGCAGGACTTGAAAAATAAAGTTTGATGTCTGATTTGGCTGCCTTCAACATTTCTGCATTATTGACAACATTTTTGTAAAACGTTGTATCAACTTCTTGAAACATCAAAATTCATGATAGAAATGAATTTCACCCTACTGGCATCTGTTTCCAGATGTTCTTTGTGATTTGCCTGATTATTATTCACAAGGAAGGCTGTTCTGCTGAAGGTATTACCTGCAGGTGCAAGCCCTGCATTGAGCTGAACAGGCACAGGACTGTACACATCTGTCCTGCCTCCTACCACGGGAGATGTGAGTGGCTGCTGTGGTGGGCACAGCTGGGCTTCACAAAACCAGTCCTGATCATCGAGCACAGGCCTCCACCACACTGCCTAACCTGGGCTGCGGAGTTTCTCTGGTTAGGTTAAATGCCTCTTTATACTTTCATGGACTCCTTCCAAATGAAACTCGATTGAGTAATTAATAATACGGAGGGAGAGTTAAGCTTTTTAAGTTCTGCATGTTTTTCTGCCAGTTATTCCATCAAAGACTGGCTCGCTTTGTTGCTACAGAGCTTCTCAGTGAGGCATGACCTTGGTTTATTAAATAATACATGTATTTCTGAGAGCAACTTATGTAAGAGTTGGCCTATCCAACAAGACTGATGTTTGACCACTCGGTGGCCTTGTCAAATATGAAAGCAAACACTGAATGAAGAGTCCCCTGCTCAGTACCTGGGTAAGAGGGACAGGCAGCCTCACAGTCCCTGCACTTCGCTCTAAGCCACCATTGCTGCCTTTATTGTTTCCACTCATGGTGCTGCAGCAGAGTCCTCTTGCAGCCTCTTGGATATATCACCACGTGCTCAACACATTTGGGGTGGCTCTGCTGGCTTGATGGTGGCCTGGACTTTGCAGGGCAAACAATAAATTTCTGCCTTCAGAGACGGCAACAGCACTGGCTCTTGTGCTGGTGTGAGGTGTACCCACCGCTACGGAGCTAGTGGGAGCTGAAGTCTCTACTCCTTCCTTCTCCACCTCCTCTTCCTCCTCCTCCTCCCCTTCACCCCTGGCTGGGGTTTGGGGCTGCACAGGCTGTCAGTGACACAGGGTAGGTGGTGCAGGCTGTCGTGGGTACCTGCAGCTTCTCTGAAACTGCTTTCATACCACACGCAGGGCAATACAGTGATGAGTCTCTCTGCTCCCGTTAGAGCAAAGCAAATCTGTTAGCTTTAAATCTCGGAAGTAATTTTCATAACATCATTTCTGCAGCAGCCAGTTTCCATGGAAACCGAGAAACGACTGGCAGCATGTATAGGAAAGGAGACAGCTGACCTGATTGTCCTTCCCTGGCCCCTGTGGATGGGCTTCCCTCAGTCTGCACATGCCCATCCTTTGCTCACTGCCGTGAGGTGGACAAGCCCAGGCCCAAAGGCTTCAGCTCATTCCGTTGGCAGCAGCCTGAGTGTGGTGTCTGTCCTGGCTGCTGCACGTTCTCCTCATCCCACCTCATCCTGCCTGCCTCTCAGGGCAACTTGTCCTGCACCCAGGGGAGGAGGGCAAAGGGAGGAGGGGTCTATAGATGTTTTCAACCCCCTTCCCACCCCTGTATCATTCCCAGGCCTCAGCAGTAGATGGAAGGATTTGTGGTTAGCTTTGAATGTGCATATGTCCCTTTCCTTTTGACCCCCCTACCCACTTACTCCACATACTGTGTTCACTTATTTATTCCACTGCTGCTAGAATACTCCTATAGGTCAACTTGTTAAAGATGTATATTTATAATAAAGCCCTATATGCATTGCATTAAATGTGCAAATATTCTTGGAATTCTTTCTAACTACTACCAGAAATATCTGCTCTCCAGGCAAAGGTTCTGTTACCCGTGGTGTTCCTTAAGAAGCCACAAACCTATGTCACACTCTTCAAGAACTAGCAGTTTCGTCTGTATGTTTGGGCAGAGAGAAGGGACTTGTCTGACCCAGGCTCAGCTGCAGCTTTTGGTAGCATTTCTTCAAACTGCAGGCACCAGCATGGAGTGTGTTTGGTTTTTATTTTAAAAGCAGCTGTCTCTCTTGGCCTGACTGGCAAGCCCCCTCACACTGGAAGGCCACTTAATGCTAGAAGAGTTGTGTCAGGGCAGCTTCTGACATGAGTAAAGTGATGCCGTGAGGAGGGGGGAGCCCTTGAAATCCCTTGCTGTGTCTCTGGGATCCCATCCTGCTCGTCTGAGTGGCTCAGAGCTGTGTGGCACTGGCTCAGGTCCCCTCGCAGGGCATCCCCTGCATCTGCTGCAGCACTCCAGTGGCAGCAGCCTTGCAGACAGGGCACCCCACGGCTCTTGTCCCAAAAGCAAGTTGCTGTTGCACAGAGAGCTTATGTGGGCT
Organism: Daphoenositta chrysoptera; assembly: GCA_013397915.1. NCBI lineage: Eukaryota > Metazoa > Chordata > Aves > Passeriformes > Daphoenositta > Daphoenositta chrysoptera. The sequence goes on from VZRO01000760.1 coordinate 179,164, forward strand.
GCTCAGAGAGGAGGGCAAAGGTTTTCTCGTTCTGAGGTTATCACGGAAGGATGATGCAAACAGAACAGGCTTCCACGGTTGCAAATACAGTTGTTAATCGAGTACTTTGGCCTCTCCTGCTGCTGATGGATGTGGAGTTTCTAATGCCTCTCAGAGACTGGCTACTCAAAGTTAAGCCAGCATTCACTCAAAGTGCACTTTTAGGGTGGTTTTATTTTTCCTATAAAACTGAAATACTAAAATTTATGAAGCTGATCAGCTGAAAAGTATCCTACTTCATCTCTTTCCCTGTGTTTGCAGACATGGCTTAAAGACAACCGTTGGCTTGGAAAGCGGCCAGAAAATCACCTCGCAGCCTGCAAGGAGGGAGCGAGCTTTCCTAGGCTACCAGGGATACGCTGCAAAGGCTGCCCCCAGTGGACATTAAACAAGAGCCCGTTTCTGGGGGAATTGCTGCTGCTGTAAACCATTCTCAGTAAACCTCCCCAGATGATAAGGAAGAAGAAGTATAGATCAGCTCATGACACAGTCAGGGAAGAGTGTTATGACCAATAGGGTTACCTGGTTTGCAGGTAAAAAGCAGATCCTCAGCATTTAGGAAGTTGAACATCTGCAGGGGACAGACTGAGGGAGAAAAAGATGACTCTCAGGAGCTGATTGCTCTGGAAGTGCTGTGCATATAGATCATACCACAAGCCAGGACCAGGAAGATGTGTAGTCTAGCTCTGAGCAGATTCCATTTTGTACGTAGTTTAATTCTGCAGTATTAGTTTATTATCAGCAAATAACGACATGTCAGTTTATTTAGTATAAAAGCCTTTTTTTTTCTCATTTGCAGGCAGCAATATTAGCACCAGTAATCGCAGCAGTATTAGCACCAATCATTACGCCTTTGAAGCTCAGTGCCAGCTGGAGAGGCTGCCTGTCTGTCTGAAGGATGCATTGCAGGTTCCCACACCATGCTCATCCCTACTCTCCAAAAGCATGGGCAGAACATGGCATTCCTGGGGCATTTTACTGGGAGAGCGTTTGTGCAGGGAGCCACAGGCAGAGGCAGCGCTCTAGGCCACGGAGTCTGTCCTTCCTTTAAACCTCTTAAAATGCACAGAAGCCACGAGGCTCCTGGAAGGGCAAAGCAGCTTAAAGAAAGCAATTGCAGAGATGAGAGCATCCACAAAAGCCGGGCACTCCCTGAGGTGTTTCTCTGCCCTCGACTCCAGAGTGCTGGAGGGAAGAGCAAGCCCGGACAGCCTCCACAGAGCTTTAACTAAACTTTCCAAGTCTCTCTGACATAAAAGATAATTGACCTTTACAGTAGCATTTGAGCCAGCTACACTGCCATCAGCTCTTTCTAGTCCTCACTACTCAGTTCGTGTTTGCTTAATGGCATGTGAACTAATTTGTTGCAAGCTGACACTTCACTGCAGGATTAGATAGTGACACTAACACCGGGCTGGTATTTAAGATGCAGAGCATCTTTTTGTGGTTAAAAAAACCCCCAACAAAATAAAGGAGGGAAATACCAATGCTTTTGGAAATCTTCACTTTTAGGATGCTATGACTGAGTAATGAATGAGCTGAAGTACGGAAGAAAAATAAACCCAATTCCAGCTATTTAAAGGCTCAGCAATTCCTTCCAGGCAAAAAACAAGCAGCTATTGTGTGCTGGCACTGGGAGGGCTGGGGGAAGGCAGCATTTCCCACAGGCAAATTAGGAATGGGAAAACCAGGACAAAACCCACAATCCTCCGTAGCCTGAGTAGGGAACACAAGACATTTTCTGTTCAATTTGATTTGTGTTGTCATTAGGTGGGTTTAATAGGGCTTTATACTTATTCTGGGAGGAAAGCCCTGGCTCTGCTTGAGCTAACAGTAATGACCATTCTGACTTGGGAAACATGAGGGAACATTTGCCACGTCACTCAGGCACTCACTGGGAACAGAGGGTCTCCTCCACCCCCATCTCTTCCTGGTGAGGCAGTTTGGACATGTTTCACTGGAGCCTGATAAAACCCTGTCTGTGCCCTGTTTGGCCAGGGGGTGTCTGATTCACATCACTTACCTCACTGTAAGGGAGGACCCATATTGACCATCAGCCATGCTAGGACCAGAGAACCCCACAAGGGGTGCATTTGAAAACCTCCACACTTCTACCCCACAGCTGCCTGGGGCAGCAGGGAGGGCTGGCATCATGGATGTGGGAAAGGCTTCTCTCATCCACGATGGCTTGTACCCCTTCCTAACCCTCCTCCCAGGCTGTGGTGAGCCCCAGCAGGAACAGTTCAGCAACACAGTCCCTGCTTCCTGCAGTTCTGTATCTGGGTGCCTTGTTTCAGGCTGTGTAAAGGTGAAATTTCATGGGATAAAGAGGTAAAAATGACTCCCTGAAAGGAAAGCCTGAGTTAAAGCCCATGAACAAGAGCTCCTGCAGAGCGCACATGAAGCCCCTCCTTCACCTTCACTTCACTCAGGAGACACTGACAGTGATTTCTCTCCTTTCACACACCACACGGTCTAAAGCAGCACAGCAGGTAACCAGCAGGTGCAGCAGGCTTGCTGCTTTGAGGATTCCAGATCAACAGACGACTTTGAAAAAACCACGAGAAGTGCTGACCACCCATCTTAAACCTGCAGGAGTGGTGTTCCCTTAGTCCTAGGTGTCCCAAGCTGCTGCTCAGAGATGGATGGGGTGGAGAGCATTGAGCACGGTTCCAGTATGAGCAATGTCCCTCTCCATGGAGACCCAGAGACAGATGTAGCCTCTGTCATGCCCCGAGCAAGCTAAAACTATGCCAGTATAGGATCTTGCAAATCTTTATGGCAGATCCTGGTTTAGTTTGCTATATGCTAATTTTAGTGGACCAGATAATGTGAAAAATACAGGATTCCTACTCTAGCCCAGCAGGAATGGGAGCAGCCAGTGGAGCACAGCTGCTTTTCCAAAGAACTGCCATGGCTTCCTTGACAAGTTGCTACATTGACAAGTTTTAAGTTAATGATCTGATTTAGATCAAACAACAGGGTAGCAGAGAAAGTCAGGAACTGTCCAATAGCCGTTTCCATTGCACTGTATGAAGCACTGAGAAAGAATGTATTTATTCTGGGGGGGTGATAGGACTAAGGTTCTTATAGCCATAGAAAACCTCTGCCTGTTGCAAAGCTGTTCCAATGACAAATTTGTTATATACTTCTGCATGGCTGAAGAAACTGTAAGAAAATAAAATTTCATTTGAAACATTTATTTTTTCTTCAAGAGCAGCTCAGTTCAACACAGCCCCTCACCCACTAGCAAACAATGCAGTAGGTAGTTTTATGTATTGATCGCCCTCCTAGAAGCTGATAAGCACTCTTGGCCATTGGATACCAGAAGCGACTTCATCTGGAACTCGCATTAGTTTTAACTGATGAACTGTTGTCAAGTTTCCTTTCAATAGGTTACACGTTGCTCAAACTCTCTTGCAGGTTTGCTGGTGATTAGGGTCCACTAGCAGTCAGAAAAGGGAACACATCTGTGTCTGGGCCGCTTCTCCAAGAGGTCATGCCCTAGCCCCTGCTCATTAGCAGTGCACGTGGAGATGCCATACTCAGAATGCACATGGCAAAACACATCCCCTGCCCAGCTGTGGAGAGACAGGTAGGGGCAGCACCAGCTCGGACAGCCAGAGGACAGAGCTCCCATTTATCAGTGCCCTCAGCATGCAGAGAAGTCTCTCTGCTGTTACAACACGTGCACTCCTCTGCCCTTTGCAAATCCAGCACCAACAGCTTTCGGTGCTGGTGTCCTCAAGGGCTGCCGACTCTCTGGTGCTTGGGATGTTTGGGGAAGAGGCTGGGCCAGCTGGCTCACCGTGCAGCTGCCCCATGGCACCCCACTGCCAGAGTCACTGCGAGGAGCCGCCAGCTCTGCAGCCCAGAGCCACCACATCCTTAAGGAGAGGTGCCACCACCCCACAGCACCACGCAGGGGGCCAGGCTGCATCCCAGCTCCCGAGCTGCCCTGCCGGGCAAGAGCTTGGCAGCTCTTTGGTTCCACAGCCAGGGGAGCATGTCTGCTCTGGATCAGTGCTGGGCTGTGCCACCAGCAGCACCCTCCCACGAGGGCAGGCACAGCACAGAGCACAGCCAGCAGTGCCCGAGGCTGGCATTGCCGCTGGTGCTGCTCTGTACTCCGGGCACTTCTGCTCTGCTCAAAGCAACTGGCAGAAGGTGGATGCTACAGACCCCACACACCTCGTGGCTGCTCCTCTGCTGCAAATCCAGACCCCAGAGCCAGGCTTTTGAGCAAATCTGTAGGATATGGCACAAAATATCTGCAAAGTATCAAGCACACCAGAGTGTTTGGACACCCCAACAGATGTAGTTGTACACGAAATCTAAACACATTTTGAATTTAGTCTATTAGGAACTAGTGGTTCTCACTTATGCCTCAGACAAACCAAACCACAGTGCCTGATGCTCATGTCAGCCTAACAGCCTAAAGGTTAACTACAGGAAACCCTTGGACAGTCTCACTGTCCTTCACAACCAAACATCAGCTTGGGTGGCACTGCCAAAACAAGCTGTAGGTACAAGGGGAGTTACACACAGAGCCAACTTTTTTTTATAAAAGTATTTTTAATAAACTGATGGATTTAAGTTTAAGATGCTAGACAACTTGTTGCCATGTACAGGTAACAAAAGTCAAAATTCTTTGAATTTTATACAAATACTATGTAGTACAGTAAACTTGAATACAAGTTTACAAAAAATGCATCAGTGAATATTCAGCTTGTAACCAACTTCCAACAGTGAAAATTATCATCTATCAATAGTGATCAGAATTGCATTGCAAATTTTAGAAGTAATGCAACTATGTTTTTTTTTTTACCAAGCCACTCTGAAGTTACTGGTGCACACTGACAGTACATTGGATTTTTTTGGCTTGCTTAACAGAAAATGGCATTTAAATAAAATGACTGAGTTAAACAATGTAATACATATCAAAAGTACTATCTCACAGAAAATTAAACAAGAATGAGAAAGTAAACAGAGCAGAACCCTGAAGTGGTGACATTTTTCTACCCGTTTCGATGGAAAAGATTCCACAGGTGTCCAGCTTTCTCACAGCATTTTGAAGTGTTCTAGTCCTAGCACAGTGTGGTCATTAGTAGACTAAAGTAATCCCTGCTTGGCAGTAATGCTGGTGAAAGGTAACTTGCTCTATTGCTAACAAATCGGAGTAACCACTGGCAGGGTGACTTCTTGCAGGCATCCAGCAGAGGCTGAGCTGACAGCACACGATTGAAGTTACAGTACTGCTCGCTTTGATACAATACCCAACAACCTTCAGGGTTCAGGTGTCAGTTTCCTCACAGGATTTACAAATGGATGGTTTCGAAACAAACAAAAAAATGTCTTTATGGAGCATAAGACAGTATTTTCACCTGTACAGCTACCAATAAAATGAATGGTTTTGTTACAAACTTTCCAGTCTGCTTTATAAAAAATAGTCTTAGTTTTACTTTAAATAAAAACTGTGCTGTGATCTGTCACGTTCTTGCATTGTACATGCTGTAATTGTGTGTGTTAATGAAGGTGTAGAGATCTGTGACCTAGCGCTCTGGATGTATCAGAAGCCTAAAAAGCTGATTTTGGTACATAAAAGGTAGCAATGAAAATTCATTCTATTTATTTTTCCTAAAGCCTAGGAAAAGCTACAGTACGTTGCTAGATCAGTGGCCTCAACCCTGAGCTGAAATAAAGGACCTGCCTCAGCCAAGAGACTTAGTCACATTACTACCACAGCTGCACAGCAGAGACAAAATAACCTGTCTGCAGCCTGTTGTCTGAGCTGTGAGTAGTGCGAGATTCAGTTCTGTAATGCTTGAGAGTTAACTGGAGACCACCATATTCATTTTCACTACAGGGAAAAAAAGGAAAGGAGAACTCAAATTCAGAGTGAGAAGCACTCAACAGGAAGGGTCAGTATATCCAGCTTCTGGAGAGCAAACAGAGAATGAAGTTAGTGGCAGACTCACCAGTCTTAAGCGTTTCCCACTTGGTAGAAGAGATTATTAAAACACGTACCAAAATACAGTTATGCAGACTTTTACTATCATCTCGCTCTTTCCAGAAAGAGTCTCACTTGATTTTCCCCCCCAGAACTGAGCATATCTCTCTCTGTACTACACTGCATCACAGAAGATAAGTGAAAACCTAAAATCTGTCTGATGAAGAATTCAACCCAGGTGGCAGCAGAAAAACTTCCACTTGTTTCTAACACAAGTTGGAGCTGGCAACCATAAGAATTCTTACTATGATACAGGTACTGCACCTTCCCGTAGGGTTCAATGGCACCACTACCCATGGCCAGGAGCATTCGTAACATGAAGCATTTTGCCTCCCAAGAGGACTTTTTTTGCTTTTGAACAGCAGAAACTGCAGAGTCAGTATTTCATTCAACGGAAAAACTAAACCCAGCAAAAGACTGTAAATAAAGCTTGTAAGAATCATTTGTATTTCTAGTAATGCACACTTCTTTGTGAGCTGATCAGTTTAGGGATGGTATGTTTTTTGTTAGTTTAAGGCAGCAAGTCTTACAAAATACTCAAGCTCACCTCCCTCATGTTTGTGCTACTGTAGCCTTATGTGCACAATAGAACCTCACTAATTTACACTAATGATTGGAAGAACAATTAATTTTCTTGGTAAGTGAACAAGAATAAGGCATTCCATTATATATTCTGATCACTAATTATAATTTAGCTCTAATTATAATCTACCAGCAAACATACTTCTGTGTTTTAGAAAATAGTATCTCTTACCTTCAGATATAATTATGTGTGCAGATTAGTGGGTTCTGCTGTGTAAACACGCAGGTGCATAAGCAATTTTCAGGTTTTACTTCATTACATCTGGTAAGAAAGTTAATGCCACAGGCAGAGACTGTGGGAAAATAAATTAGGATTTCTCTATCATTTGTGCGGATATGCACAACTGGGCAGTAATTTATAGCTCAAAAAGAGGACACGAATGTTTACAAACTCAAATGAAGCAAAATCAGCAGCAGGAAGCAAAGGCCATTCCCCAACCATAAATGGCTTGTTTTACACGATTCCAAACTATATGAAACAAACAACCAAAAAAGGAATACAAGTACTAACTTATATATACAAGTTTGAAATCAAGTAAAGCAAAGAAGTGAAACATTTGTTGATGCTTCTAGCAGATGATATTCATATGTCTAAATCCTGAAGTAAACTGCAAGTAAAGACAGAAGACAGGATGAAAACTACATGGCTGAATTACAAAAAAAAAGAAATTGATTGATGTGCATTGCAATGAGATAGAAATTTCCCTTCATATGTGCAAAAATCCACAGTTTCATTAATGTAGAGGTCATACTTCTAGGAACAGATTTTAGACCAAACCAGTCTCCCTACATCCTGGAATCTACCTGTTTACATCAGCCACTTTAAGTGCACAGTACCCTGTTCACATATATAGTATTCAGCAGTTTCTGGCATTTCTCAATTTAATGTTCTCCTGCCTTAAGTCTTGAAAACAAAGGGGAAAGTTCATCCAGGGCATCATACCACTGCTTTTCATTTATACCAACAGTTAAATCAAACTCAAATCCTTTCTTCTTCCATGGTGGCAGGAGTCCTTACAGGACTTGTAAACAGCAGTACACAATACTGTAAACAAATAATTTAAGTTCTGCTTTATACAAGATGTTAAATTAACTCAGGTCTACCAAACAGGTGAAAATGAAAAGGGTGGCTTCACACAAAATCCTTCCCTTTTCTCCCAGCAATTCCTTTCACTACGTAAATAATCCTGAGCTGAAACAGGGGTTGATGAGAGCTTTTTTTTTTTTTGCATATAAAAACAATGTTCTAGAGTTGGCTCTCATGTTCTGTCAGGAAGTCAATTGCTGAAGAGATCAAACTGAAGTATTTCAAACCATTTGCTACTTTGGAGGAGGACTTATAATTTGGTGTGGCGTCCAGTTCTAGACCCAGATGCCGAGCTTGCCAAGGAAGCTGATGCTGCTGCATCCTCAGCTTCCTCCAGCTCGTCGTGTAGTTCCTGGCTGACACTAGACTGGAGGGCTGCAGGAGTTAGCCACTCCTTTGGCAGGCAGCTCTGGAGGAAGGGTATACAAGAGCTGAAGTAGGCAAGGCGATTCACCCATCGTGGAATCTCTTTTCCACAGAGAATCTATGGGGGAAGGAAAAAGAAAGGGTTAATTTGTTTTCTGGATTCAGCAGTAACAAGACTGCAGTACTGTAAATAAAAAGCAAAAGCTGCAGCAGCCTTACAGTTTACATATCACAAATGCCAGTCAAGAAGCACCCAAGTTAGCTGCACTATGACTACTTTCTCCATCAGTAAAGGCAGCATTCCAAGTCCCACAAGGAGACCTATATTCCATTCTAAAAGTTGGACACAGGGTTGTATGATTTTCTTAGAAGTCCTGAAAAGCCTAACCACCTCACTCTCTTTGAAAAACTTCCATAAAAGGCACAGAAATTAGTTAAGCTATGGTTTCTATTCAGTGCTAATTCCTCAGAAAAGAGAAATTGCAGGAGAAACCTTGCTATTACAAAAAAAGCACCCTGAAATCAAGTGGCCAGAAAGACAGTGTCAATACCATTGCTGTGTGGAGTTCCACACACAGCTGAGGCTCTTTACTGTGGTGACCTCTGATGACTTCCACCAGACGTCACTGCCCTACACCACACAGGCCAAGCACACACTTCAGTTCACTGGAACAGGAGAAGCTGTACAATGCACAGCTGGGTTCAACTCCTCAAAATTTTATAAAGTTGCATTAAGTACTTATTTTTACTGCACATCAGTCATTAAATAATTTTGTTGTCACTATTCAAGGAGTGAGGTACTTTACTTCACTACCTCCATATTCACTTCTGGTATTACAGTGCAAATCTGGAGAATGTGAGCATTACTCTGCTGTACCTGAGCAGCATTTAACTTGCAGTTATACCCACTTTTACAGCCAATTTAAACACTAACTAGGACAAGACCTGAAACAGAAACAATATGACCAGGCAGCTGAAGAGTATGGCAAAACCCTGGCCATATAGGCTAGATTTCACACCAACTGCAGCTTTGTCAGTGTCTCACCCTACTTACTTGTACCAGCATTGCACATGAATCATCATCTCAATAAAATTTTCCACTACCACTGGAAGATCAGTCTACGTAAAACACACGCTATACAGTAAGTATGCATTAACTATTTTGGAAAAAAACCCCAATTAAAATCTATGAAAGTTCACATGGGAAAAATAGCCATTCTTGTTTTGGAGTGTTTCAATGAAACATTAAAATAAATTCTGGCAAGCACAGATTGTCAACTATCAATAAAAATAGAAATTTCCATTCCCCTCTTTGTCCTGGATTACTTGTTCCTGACCTGTTCCCTTGTGTGGCTACATGTGAATGATCAGGCATTCAATCAATTGGCAAACTGATCATGTTACAACAAAGTGGGGGAAAAAAGCAAAGCCCCTTCGACTCCTCGGTCAGATACTTTGCACGACCACTCCGGTATCTACATGACAAAGACACAGGTGCTGGCAGAGCAGTAACTTGACAAAAGCCTCTCAAGCAGAAGATTAACATTTTCTGGGTAACTTCAATGCCTTTGCTATTCTTTAACAGTAGGTCATAACCTTGAAAATTATTTTCAGTGTGATGGTTCTGTGGGGAAATACAAATAATCTGATAAAAATAACATGTAGTTCTATCTTCAGTAGCAACCCCTGAAACAACTGAAATGATTTTGAGATCTTGTTAATACTTTATTTACTAGGTCTCTCTTTAGGAATGGACCTCTGCTCTAACACAAGCTATGTATGACAACAATATTTAGCAGCAAAATCTGGTACTTTGGACATAAGCACAAATACAACCTGAAAAATGATGACATTTGCCCAAGGTATCAGAGATAGGAAGTTGAAAATTAAACCAAACATTCCAAAAGACCAGAAGGAGATGATGCTCTGTAGCCACCTGTGAAGCACCTTTCTGTAGAACTTTATGTTTATTTACCTCAGATAAAGCTGAAGAAAAGTGATTGCAGTTTTTGTGCATTAGGTGATAAGCATTTCCTTTGAATTCCTTTCCAAGCTCTTCTACTATTTTTTCTATATCATCTTCCATGAAGTCAGTACTGCCTAGAACCACAGCTTCTCTAGAAGAGAAATAGAGAGTAGAAGATGATCAGGCTGCCATGATATAGGTGGACTACTGTTCATACATTGCTCAGAAGTCACCCCACTGTGGGTAAGCAAGATCTTTCTGTTCTCTAAGAATAGCAAAGATTCTTTCTATTCCATTTTATGGCACCACTTTCATCTTTATAATGAGAGATCATGTTTCCTTGCCAATTATCCACCTTGAAAAAGTTACTGCATTGCTTACACTGTATGAATAATAAAAGTTAGCCACAAGTCCACAAAATTTGTATGCATTTAAGGAATTTAATGGTATGCTAAAAAAAAATGTTCCTTGCTGTAGACACTTCATTGCCTCATCACCTCTGTGTCTTTCATTTCTATGCAAACACATGAATTTCTCAGCAAGTCAGAAATCCCATACAATTCAGTACATCTACCCTCAAAAATAAATGCAACAAATTGTCCTTTTCATATGCTTTCTCAAAGAGCAAGAAAACAGGTAATCTTTCTTACTTAAATTTAAATGTTTCTCCTAGTTCAGAAGCATTTCCTGGTGAAATCTCAAATATTCCAGAAAATGGGTATGGATGACCACCATAGGCGAATTCTGAAAGACAAAGCTCAGATTTAACAAAACCAGCATCTGATGACAGTGAAGAACAGCAGAGCTCACTGACTGCAAAGTGACTTCACAAGGATCTAAAGCTAGCAACCAGACATGGTATTTACATGGGGAGCAAATGAAATGAGGTGGAAATTAATCGTTTTGTCAGTTATTAGTCAGCCTAAGTAAAAACTAACAGGAAATTTCCTACATCATTCTACAATTACTACATTCCTACAGTGTACAGGTTTAACTTGAATAACTTTGCAGTAAGTACATATTGTTTTCATTGTATAAGTGAACATTTACAAGTTAAATTGTACGTCTTGCCAATGTTCTTTATACATACTTGTCTTTAAAATTCCACTTACATATGTCTAAACTGGGGATTCAAAGTACTGCATCCTCAGACGTCTGATGGCACTTCTATTCAGTGTACACTACAGCCCTCAGTGTGGCAGTGAGTAGTGGCCTAATAGATTTTTTTAATTTCTTGATTTACAAGACAACTGTCATGAGTTCTTTACTATAACAAGAAAGCAAAGCAGTGCATGCATCTCAAGTCTGCATACAGCATCTGCTGGCTTAAGCACTCACACTACATGAAAATATCATGGTATGCTGTAGCTTCCATCTGTGTCTGTAAGATAACAGAGCACGCCACACACAGAGTGCAATAAAAAGCTTTAAGCATGACTTCACACTTCCTTTTCTAAAAACTCTTAACACATCATCCAAGTCTAGCACTCAGTTTCATGGATAATCTTTTTTTACAACAGGTTAATAAATAAAAAGTCTGATGTGCTTTGAAAAGTGCAAGTCACTGTTCTAGCAGGAGCATGACCTGCTATATGAGAAAGCTGCTATAATCCCAACAGGAAGGGAGGCACATGTATTTGGCATATCTCAAAAACTGGGCTCGAGGAACAGCACTGTTAAGAGTCAGGTCTTTCTGGGTCAAATTAAAACAAATCCAAAAAAAAATTTTAACAATACGCATTGTATATTGTCAATTTGTTGCTCTGGTAACACTTGCAAAACCAGAAACACTGTGACATTATAGTGGCCGAAACATAGTTCGAGAATAACTTGGGGCAGTGTGGTCTTGGGAGTGCATGCCCTGCCTTTTGCTCCATCCCCTCACCTCCTAACACATTCCAAAAAAAAAAAACCAAAACGCTGCAGCAGATTTTCCTCCTTTAACTGGACTACTTTCAGCAACACCATCACCTCATTGTGTCATTTTACTGCTGGGCAGAATCACCTCAGACCCGAGGCCGTGCTCTGGCGTGCACAGAAACACCTCCTGGCTGCAGTGCAGGTTCCAAGTGGCCTGAGCAGATCAGGAGGCTGCAGCACCCAAGCACAACCCATTCAGCAAAACTGAAAACCATTGCTGTTATTTATCTCAAGGGTATCTTTTATGAACAGCATGTATGGCATACCTATAAAAGAAATTGTCTCTAAAACAAACCAACCTACCAATAAGGAATAGACTTTTTTTCTGAGCATCATGCACTTTTAGGTGCCTATCAGCAACAGATTATTGCTCCTGTAGCTAAAAATTAACTCCTTGCACTAAGTGCTGACAGAATACTGAGGAAAGGATTCACCCATGCTTACACAAAGCACACATCTGTTTTATGTAGGTTTTTTTAGTATTTCCAAACCAAAAATAAAGATTTCTATGCCTGGCTGAATAAATTGTACACTTTTTCATAGTTGCATAGCTTTATACAAAAAAAGGCATGACAGCTACCGGATTATTCATGTCCAAGGTTTTTTTCCAGACAGAATAGATGAGAAAAGAGATGAACAGGTTTCAGGAACTAGACTCTCCTCACTACCTGAAAACTGCTTTTTAAATAACAGCATTACTGAAACAAAAAGTAAGTTATGCTTTTCTTGTACATACCTCGGCCATACACCTCTATACCTGAATGAAACACTCCAATTCCGAGGGAAGAAGTATATTCATTCATCCAATACTAAAAGGAAAGAAGGGGAAAAAGCCCCCAAAACTCTAGTTAGTTTGCAGTACAGATTTATTTTCTCATAGCAGACTGTCCCCCACATCAAAAGCATTAAACCCTATCACAAAGTGGAAACTGCACAACCCATTTTACAGGAACAGAACATCATTAAAATTCCCCAACTGCACACAGTGAATTAATTCCATTAGGTGCTATTCCAGTGTTTTAGTGCTGTCAAAGTTAGTTAATCAAGGAGTCTGTACCTGGGAGAAATCCAGATCAACCTCCTATTTGTCAACAAGCTGTAGGCTGTAAAGTTTGCCATTAGGTGGAATACATTCTAGAATCAATTGCTGTAATTTTAAGGAGCACATTTTTCTTTAAAGTACATCAGAATGTAGGACTGTGAGACACACACACCGACTGTCATTAATAGCAATGACCACGCCTGCCTATGAACTGATGAGCACAAGACATACTCAGAGATGGACTGAAATCACCTTATTATATTTTGTCTTTGAATACTCAGCTAGAGGTCACCATACAAGAGACAAAGCTCTCCCCAGGCTGCTGATGCATGGGTCTCCAAACATCAGGTTTAAGTCCTTTGCATAGGTCTGACACTTGTTTCCAATATATCACTTGTATTGTAGCCAACAGAAAACAGAAGCATTTCAAAAGGAATCAGAAGTGAAAATTTTTTAGAAAAGGGAAAAATAGTAAAGAAAGGAAACTTCCCTTAGTGCTTTCTCTTTTCTTTCATGAAAGTGGCAGCAGCAGCAAGTGTCTATCAGAAGCTAACTATTACCTTCAAGACCTCAAAGATGCACAGAGCTCTGGAAAAGGAAAACCTCAAAGTACTCTCCCTGTCTATATCACCACCCTCAAAATATCAGTCTCCAAGCATTAAAAAAATTCAAGCAACACACAATTTGAGAAGGAACCTGAAACAGTCTAAAAAAAAAAAAAGCCTCAGTTGAGTCCTTAAAACTGAAAACTGGCTAGGAAGAAAAACCTCAGGAAAATACAAGGTAAATATTATTTTGTCAATTACTCCAATAACAGGATTTTTTTCCTCCCAGAGCATCTCTGTGAACTTTTACAAAGCAGACTTCAAAAAGTCAACTGGCAGCCAGGATACAGGCTGAGGTAGCACCCCCAGTAAATTAATACTGCTTTAGCAAGCACGCAGAAAAAAAGAAGCCATCTTCTTCACACAACCTGTTGACATAATCGGTGTTTTCTGATGCGAAGTCACAAAGCAGCACAACAGTGATAAAAACGTAAAAGGTTGCAGGTGTCACACTTGAAGATGTGCTAGCTGGAGTCAGTGTGTAATTTAGAGTGCCACTGCAAACATTATGGCATGTAAGCTTTTTGTCTCCCAATAAAAATGATACACTAAACCTCAGGATGACAAGCTATTAATAAAAACAAAAACAAGTTAAATGGCTAAGAGAGCACATCATGCCCATAGTTACAAACAGACAAGCCAGCTGTGGGAAATTTTGTCAATATGAATTAAGAGAAGGCATATTTTGTGCTTTACATTTATTTAAAGCTCAATTGTGATCCGTGGATAAATTTTGCTTAAGACTAAACTTTACCCTTTGCTTTAATTTCTGGGTTTGTCAGTGTAGTGCTATGTTAGCTGGTGGGGTATGGATGACTACACTAAATCATTATCTTAGTCTATTTAAAGGGCTTAGCAGTTCTTTCCTTCCACCCCCCAGAAAAGAGCAGAGAGCAAGTCTGTATGAACAAACTACATCCAGAAATACACTGTGTTAATTTACTCTGTACAGAACAGGGAGACATAGAACAGGGAGGAAACAAGAGGGCAAGAAAGGAGAAGGATGCAAAGACTACTCAGTGGGTTTGTGAGCATAAAAAAATGGATTCTGCTCATGAGGTGAAATCAAAGTTCCCAGGAAAACAGAAGAGCTACTGCAACATAAACCTGCTCTAGTTCTGAAGCCATTCCTATCCCACAGTTTACCAGCTCACCATTTCAAAATAGTTTCATGTTTATATTTATAGTCAAAACCGTAGGCACAGTCAATGTACAGTTTGTCAGCACTGGAAAAAAGTACATTTGCCTAATGGGAAGGTGTATCCAAATGGACCTAATCTAGAACTGAGCTAGACAGGGTCTCTGGTGCTCTAGTCTTCCCCTCTCCTGGGCACTTGTGGCCAGAAAACTCAGAACCTGGCTGCTGTATTCCAAACAACCTACATATCATGTACCCACTGGATCTGCTAATGCCAAGCAAGGTTATGGCTGCTCTCTGAAAATAGAACAAAACTTACACAAGATATCCCACATGCAATGGGACAGAATAAAGCCTGGTTGGTTATTAGACAGAAAAAATATGAGGAAAAAAATTATTCACGGTCCTCCCCACCCACAACCCCACGAAACCAAACACCAGGTGTAGGGAGCGGACAGAAAAGTGAGTCACCAAGCCTTCCTTCCCATGGATCCGCACAGGAGCAGATGAAGGGGGATGGAAAGCTGATCCAGCAAGGTATCCAGCACGGCCTGTGCCTATCCAACACAGGCTCCTCCTCCCTGGTGCCTGCTGAATACACGGGGCTCGCTACACTACACCAAGTGAGCACTGGTGGCAAATGAAACAAAAGTTAGCAGCTTTGGAAAAAGTGCCTGAAGCAAGCTGGCACTTCAATTCGTATTTCCAGTAAGAACAGAGTAGGTTAATTGAAGATAAAAGAATTTCAATGAGGCAGAATTACCTTCCCCCTAGGAACAGTAATTATATCTAATTATTACTTAATCTGGATGAGCTATTGGAAGGTTGGTCCTATTTTCTCATTGAACAAAATGACTTATCTCACTGAAGGAAGAAATGCAGGACAAATGCAACAAAGAGCGCTGAAATTGGCTACAGCTGAAAGGATTATATACAACTTACAAAATAAAGATTGTAAATTAAATTACAGCTGTATAGCTCACTGGTTCAGTAACATGCCCGAACTGATCCCAAATGCTACATCCCTGTTTCCATTACACAAACTGGATTCCCTTTAGTCTTGATAAGGATTTTGCCATAGTAGTATGGTGCAATCCCATATCCTCAACATTTTGCAATATGTCAATCTTGTAAAACAGGATTTCAGGTTTAATCTATCATAAGGAAAATATTAGAGAAGTATTTTTCTACGTGCACAATAAAGTCATGTCACTACAATGAAAGAACACTAATCCCAGTGCTTCAAAAATATCTTCAGAGCTTTCATTTACATTAATACTTTAGCTTGTTATCGCCTTATTTGACAAGGGAAAAAATAGGATACTACTTGGGCACAAAAATAATAGACTCCTAAAAACAGCAGTTAGTTAAAATGAAGCTATGAAGTACTCCAGTTCTTAAAACACAATATATCAAAGCCTTCACCCTACCCTTTTAATGATCATAAAAGATGTTCAAAGGCATGAACTGTACCATGTAAATATGCCCTTAAGCTTCTCTCCCTCCATAAAGTTACCAGTACTTGAAAGTCTACTTTCTTCTACAACACACACATCCCCCTCGCACTTTGGTTCTATCAAAATTTTCGCCTTTCCAAGCACTAAGGACATTGGAAGGGTATTTCCTCCAAAAGTAACCAACTCAGTCCTGTAAGGAGTTCCAACAGGAGCAAGGTCACTTAGTATTCCCCTGCACACCTGAGCAGCTGCCTGGGAAATGAAGCCACAGTTTGCATTCAGGTTAAAATAAAGCTGTTCATTACTACAGTAATGTTGGTTCTGTCAACCAGGTGAATAACGATGCTCTCTTGTTCCAAAAGAGAAACAAAAAACCCCAATCCCAAATCTAAACTACAAAAAAATCCCAAACCCACTTCCAAGTGACACGGAATGTCAGACGCAAAGAGCAAACCTGCTAATGTCTCAAACGCACAGCTGACATGGTTTGAAGAATAAACAGAACTTCAAAACTGCTATTACAGAAGACTCCTGCCTTCTTTCACCCACTCCTAGTGCCCCCAAATAAAGCAGTATGATTGATTTCAGCAGGCTGTTGTACAGGCAGTAAAAACTGCTATGCAACATGAAAGTGAGGCTTTGGTTTCAAACCAGTTTCAAATGGACTGAGATGTGGTTTAGCAGAGAAGTTTGACAAAGCACATACACTGACGGTATCTTTCAGACTTCCGCAAACCTGCGTTTTTCTCATGAGTTTGAAGGAAAACTGTTTCTCTAATGGTCAAATAAGGTAGACATCGCTACAAAACAACAAACAGGACTGAAGCAGGAAATAGAAATATTCTCCTTAGTGGTCTCATCTTACACTATGTATCATCTGTGGTGATGCATAGCTTCAACAATTAGCACAACTGCCGACTAATGCACAAGAAGGCACCCCTGCAGGTAATCAAACAAATAAATGTGCTTGGCTGCTTCTTTTGGAGAGTAAATTCCTTCCACAGATGGTGGCTTTAGAGACTATGTGAATTCTTGACAGAGGCAGAGCCCCAGTAATAACAACAGGATAACCAACAGTCCCTAATGTGTCCTTAGGAAAAGTATGACACTAGCTTTTAGGAGCACACCCTTCCTGTTGCCTTTTTCCCCTCACTTCCCTCATGTCAACTGCCAGCCTTTCTAGGATGGTTGGAATAAAACTCATCACAGCAATTCAACTCTGGAGGAAAAAGAAAGGATGATGTGAATGGAAAACAGACTATCACAAGAGAAAAAGAAACACCATGCTGAAGTCACGCCCCACCAGTGCTACCATCATAGTGAGAATGGAGTGTCTCAGAGGCCATGGCACTACTTTCCAGGCAGGCATTCACACTGGAGTCAGTCCACTCTGCTGAGGTTTCACAGCCTGCCTGTGAACTGGGCCCACTTTGCACAACTAAGCAAGTCTTTGTGAGAACAGTGGGTCTTCCATTTTGGTGAGTCAGAAGTGTGTCAAGCTTTGACTTCAAAGATATTCTTATGCAAGAGTCACGAAACTGAAGTCCTACTTCTTTCTCTGTACAAATATTTATAGTTAATATATGTAAACCCATCTATTTTTATGCTAAAAGAGATTCCCCAATATATATATTCGCACTGTAGTCCAGAAAAGCCATATATATGCGAGAGAACATCCTTCCCTCCCCAAGTCTACTAGTATAAATAAGGCACACTGACATTTTCTTGTATTAGTGTCACATATGAGCTCAACCAGGTGAGCAAAGACCCCTTCTTTTTTTCTCCCATCTCTCAGAAAATCATAGTGAACAGACTGTTCCTGTCTCCAGTCTCCCCTTACTGCCTATAATGAAGGAAACCAAAGTCGAGGTAAGAGGCTATATTCGCTGGAGACAGAACTCAAACCCAGGAGTGGGCAAAAAATTCTCCAAAAAAAAGGACATTGATTTCTAATGTAAGCAGTAGAGTGAAAGAAAATAATGACAAAAATCAGGCTAGTTCCTATATCGTAAATGTATTTAATTTCAAACCAGTTAGCTCCCTATTAATTGCTATTAAACATTTTAGCATTTGAATGTGACTGTTCCCAAGCAAAACAAGCGGCATTTTCTCACTTCCAGCAGTCACTGACACTACACTAAATACCTTCGCCCTTTCAAAACAGCGAAGGTTCACTTTAAAATGGTGGTGGTAGGAAAACCTACCCAAAATAAGCTAAGAAACACAACCACTGTCACCTGAAGCTAGTTCTCCATCTTACTGTGCCTCTATCAGTAGACTTGAAACTTGGTCAGAGAACTGGTGCCACTCGTTCTAATTTCCAGCGACTGAAACGCATTAACAGGTAATATTTTCTTAATATTACTTATCCAAATCTCCTGTTCCATGCAGGTACTTACATCTCATTTGTTACCATGGCATTTGAGCAGCTTCCAGCTGAAGCTAAGACAATACAACAGTTGCTGTAGGTGCCACATAAAGATTATCCAGGAGGGCGGGAAGGTGAGCTCATAGGGCTGCAAATCAAGCTGGAGCGATTCTTTTATTTCTACCAAGTCGCAGCCATAACAAAACTATTCAAAAATCATGGTCTAGAAAAGAATCGCCTTACTGACACTGTGCTAAAAAGCTCTTATCCTTTCAGAGACAGAGGTTATCCCCAACTACCATCCTCCTGGAAAACTGGACCCTTTTCTGGTATTCGTGAGCAGACAGGCAGGGCCTCCCCGCTCCCGAGCTTTGGGCAAGTAGCAGAGGGAGCAGCACAGCTCGGGGACGCTCCGGGCAGGGGAAGTTTCCCCGCGACAGGGAGCGGATCCACCTGCCACTGGGAAGACCCGGCCCGGCAAACTTTTGTCGCAGGTCACAGAGGGGCTGTATAAATCGTCAGACCTCCCAAATCACCGCCCTCGCCCCCCCGCCTTTCCCTTCCCTCCCCGGGTTCGTTATTCCTCCCGCTCCGCCGCCCACGGATGCAGCTCCCGCGGGGACAGGCACGGCAAGGGCAGGCAAAGTTTCCCAGCCGCCCTGGCCCCGCAGGGCAGGGCCCTCCCCGCCGCCGCCCTGCCGGAGGGGCCGAGACCCCGTCCGCCGCCCCGTGCCCTGCCGTGGCGGTGCTCACCATGTCGTAGACGTTCAGGATCACCAGCTGGTTCGCCATCGCCGGCGGCCCGCGGGCGCCCCCCGCCCGCTCGGTGGCTCCCGCTGCGGCGGCGGCGCCGCTCAG
>VZRO01000760.1:198741-220782 GCA_013397915.1 Daphoenositta chrysoptera
GTGTGGCCACTGAATTCCTGCACGGCCAGCAGTGCAGTGAGAGCCTCGGCAGGGAGGGCAGCTGGGCTGAGCTCCACTGTCAGTGCTTTTCACCCGTTGTTGATCTGAGGAACTTCACTGGACCTCCCAGGGGAGCTGCCTGCCCCTCCTGCCCCTCCTGCCCCTCCTGCCCCTCCTGCCGCGGCCCGGCTGCCGCCCGGGGAGGTGTCCGGGGCGGCGGAGAGCGCTGCCGTGGCTGCCCCGGGCCTCGGGGGACCTGGCCCGGCCCCGCTGTCCGCCTGTGTCCGCCTGTGTCCGCCTGTGTCCGCCTGCCTGCCCCGCGCCGGGCCCGCCACTCACGCCCAAGGCTGTTGGCTCCCAGCGGAGAATCAGTTCCCGGTCCGTGTAGCGGCCGCGTGCAGAGCATCCCCCGGCACCGCCATTTCACGTTTGAGTTCAGGGAAGAAGGGATTTTTAACTGGCTCGGCAGAAAGAACGTCTGAGCCGTGCGGACCTGGGGATAACCCACGTGTGGATGCTGGTGAAGGCATGGCCGCTTCTAAGGCGGCGGGCACCTTCGAGAGTAACCTTGCCATGTAAGCTTCATCTACAACAGCGACAGCAAAACAAAAATCCATTTGTTAAAAGCTGGAGAAAAACAGCAGAAAAAATGCATTTTCTCTTCCAACAGACTCGATTTTATCAAGACAAGCAGTGTCCCTTCACAGCACTTTAAAAAAGGTGCTGTTCACAGCAGGGTGTGGATATGCCCTTGGGACAAAGGTGCTGCAGGAGGGAGGATGTTCCCAACCCAGGGGTATCCTGACTTCCACTATCATTCCTGGCTGCGGATATTTAGATGTTTAGCCCCTAGTGATGCAGGGAAGTTAGAAGTTACAGGGTAACTTGTTAGAAACTGCTTGCTAGACAGTGTATATTGCTTACTTAACATTGATTGTGTTTGTCAAAGCAGAATGAGAAGTAAAAGATCATTGATAAAAGCAGGGACTGTGACCCAACTTGTATTCGTGGAACCCCTACGCTGGCTGAAACCAGAGTTGTTGTTTGGACTCTTTCGTAGCTAAAATTCCAGTTGGCTGCTGAGCTCCATTTTGTGTGCAAAACAGCTTTGTCCCTTGAGTAGTACAGCATAGCTGATGCAGGCAGTTAAAAAAGCCATTCCTGCTTTGGGGAGTGATCTTTGGTTAGAGGAAATGAGTACTGTCACAAAAACTTACTACAGGCCTGGCTCCTGATTGTCAGAATGTGTAATTCAGGCACCTGAGGGACTGGTGGGTGAACCTGAGGTTGGCAGTAATGCCTTACTTTGCCAGTAAAACATGTGGACAGGTCTGTAAGTCCTTTGGGTAATGTTCTTTGCTCCTTTGGCTAAAAGCTAGGAAACTTGGGGATATTAAACCAAAACGTTTTGTGGGAAAAAATTGCTTCCATGTTGGGGAATACTGAAGAAAATATGATTGTTTCTTACATCTGCAGGGGTCAAAAACCTTACCTGCAAAGGCAGGGACTCCATTTCCAACTAACAGTATGCATTAACTGGAAGACATAAATACAGAGTGTTGGAATGACTTGTAACAAGTCACTTAGTCTTCATTCCCTCCTGTTTGTTTTCTGTCTATAAGATGCATTGTAAAGCAGAAGGAGAGGAAAACATAACTTCTAGCCTGTAGTGACAGGAGAGAGAAATTTCATATTCTGTGAAGAATAAATTCCAAAAGTGACATTTATTTGACTTTAAAATTGAATTTTGGCATTTAAATACTAGACTTAATAGATAGAGGAGTAACACAGTATTACAGCTCTGACTTCCTCAGTGATGCAGTTTATCTTTTCTTGCAGTTATCTGCAAAAGACAGGAAAATCCTTCTTTTGAGCAAAAACACTGATTAGGTAGGTGTCAGAAGCAATGTTAAGCATGAGCGAATACTGCAGAAAGTTATGCCATATATGGGGTGTGTTTCAGCAGTTTGCTTTTATCTGAGTAGTTTGGAGAATGAGGAAGTATGGCATGGGGATACTCCAAGAGATCAGTCTGGCTGTTTGCTAGAGGGGCAGAGATCAGTGGTGGGCACTGCCACCACAAAAGAAGCACAATGTGTGAACCCAGGGACTTCTGCACTGTAAAACTGAAAAACAAGCCGCCTGAACCCTTAATGGGAAAATGGAAAATCTCGGAGAAGAATACAAACCAAAATCATTGGTTACCAATCTGTGCTACATTTATGCCGTGACATGTTTCTATTCTTGTATTGGAGCAATACACAAAGAGCAGTCTGGTTTCTTTGTCTTTATGGCAAGTGCTATTATCTGTTTCATTTTCAAAGGTGCAGAAATAGTCAAGATTAGAGGAGCACCCATTTTCAGCCATAAATGAGAAGTTAGAGAAGCCCAAGGTGCCTTAGATTCACAGAGAGGTGCAGTTTCTGGAAATTTTCCTTAAAAATACATAGAAATCTGGCACAAAGAATACATGAGCATTTAAAATAATTTGTTACTGATTGCCTTTTCCCCTTGATCATAACAGCTGTTCAAAGACAAAGAAAGTGGCCTTGCAGTGACATCTGCCAGGTCTCTCAGCAGTCACAAAGGTATCCTGTCTCATCCTGTGAACTGTGCATGACCAGCTTATCTAAGGAGTCCCTGTTTGGATCCATTGATATTGTAAGTAGTAACTCCACAAAATTTAATGTTAATGGAGACTTGGAAAAACTGAAAACAGAATTTATCAATGAAGACAGAGGGAAGAAGGAAGGCACTAAATACTTCAGCCTTCTCTTTAACCTTAGTAGATCTCCAGCCTGACCTAGCAGTGGCTCACCTTTTCCATTTTCTTACTCATGCTATCAATGCACCTACAAACCCATCTTTTGTTACCCTTCATGTTCCTTGTTAGTTTCAATTCCAACCAAACTTAGACTTTCCCAATTCTGTCCCTGCATGTCCTTGGTAGCTTGCCCTGCTTCCCTCTCCTGTATAATTTGCTTTTGCATTTGAGCTCAATCATTATCTCATGTAAGATATGTTGCTGGACCTGATTTTGAGTCATGCAGATCTGTTTATAGCTACAGTATATTAAAGTACACTTCTATTTTAAACATCCCACAGTCTAACAAGAAAAAAGGTCAAAGGCTCAGCTTGTCTTCCCATTTGGGCAGAGAATTCTCTTGCCTATGCCAGGGGTAGTAACACAAGACTTCTGTGGGTCAGCTAGGGAAGCTGCAGTGGCCTTGTGGAAGAAACTCCCTCAACAAAGAGCTCTGAAAGATTGATTAATGGGTTTCTCATGGTTCTTGCTGAATCAATATGGAAATGGTACTCAGGTGAAGAGTCCTCTGTGAGCCCTGACTTCTGTTTAAAAAGGATCAACAAGAAAATGGCTTCAGTGCCTTGACATCCTCTCATGGCACTGTCAGTATGCCTTTCTATGGTACCTAGAGGTTATTAGCAGAAACATTTATCAAGTCCTTCTTTGAAAATATTCTTGGCAATACCCTTGCTTTGGCTGCCTGCAGTGTGCACTGGTTGGGCTGGCAGTTCTGCCCCCCTCCTCCTGAGTGCTTCTTGTTTTTGTCTGCAGTGCCTCAGCTGCTGCTCTATGTGCAGCAGTCACCAGGCTGCCTTGTTGGGATCCGCCCTTTGTATCCCATGAAATTATCAGTAGGTAAGACTGAGTGTCCAGTAAGTCTGATAGCTTCATCTTGCAAGCCTTGTCCCAATGGATATTTATTGTGGCCTTGGAACTGGCTAATTTTGTCTAAGAATTTTTTTCCATGTGGTCCTTCACTGTCTGAAAGGTTTTTGAATAGAACAGCAGCTCAAAATCATAGAGTAAGATCTGTCAAGTTTCCTGAACAATTTTGTAGGACATGGCCGTGGGGATGTCCAGCACTGGTGTACTGAACTCTACACTTCACAGAGATGGACTGAGATTGGTCTTTTGTACAGTTACCAGGTGACTCAAGTAGCCAAAAAAACATACCATTGTCTCTTGAGTGAATGGCATCTGTTGGTTTTCCTATAATAGCCAAGTAAACAGGAGCAACTACCTTGGGAAAAGACTTTATGAGGTTTCCTTAGGCTGGAATAATGAATAAAAGTACTTTTCTAGTAACAGTGTGTTCCACTTAGCAATTCCACGTATCTTCAATATGATGCTGTGATTATAATCTGAAAGCCAGTGCCTTACAATGACAGAAAATTGCAAAATAATCTCTTTTTGATATACTGAAAAGTTATCATGCCATTTTAGTCACCTTCTCTTGGCAAAAATCAAAGTTATCATGCCATTAAACTTCTAGTCAAACAGAATCCGACAAAAATAATCAAATTAACTTCCTGTTAAGAAATGCTAAGGCTTAAAAACAGTTTTCTTATTAGAGTCATACTGTTATGGATGCAGGTTTACAACGTCTGAAGAATAAAGAGCTCTAGTTTGGTAACTCTCTTCATGGTATATCTGTTCATCTAAAAATAATAATTTTCAGTCTTAACAGACCAATAAAATGAGTTTTTCTGATACTGTCATTTACAAAAGGGTAGTTTCAGTGTTTTCCTACCTGAAATTACCATTACTTTATCACTTAATTAAAAATATAACTACTGTAAAATATTATATACTTAACTGAGAATAATCTAGTGAATAGTGATCCCATGAAGAATTCCTGATAGAGAAGATTTTGATCCAAATACTTGACAATATCCATTAACAATATTGTTTTTTTAAGTGTAGTAAATGCTCACATCATCCCACAGCAGCCCAGATGATGCTGCAGTTATGCATGTCATCCTCATAACAGATCTGCAAAGAACAGGTTAGTTAAAAACTTTTAAGCTCCAAAATTGTCATTATAAACTGAAAAAAAAATGTGGAGGAGCTGCAGCCTCTGTAGATCAGCAACAACATAAATTCAGATTGGACTGAGTCATAGATAACAAGCTCTATAGATAAAGAAGCAGCATTTTGAAAATTCAGGAACTTCACTCATTTTGCTGTATCTCCTATTTTATTAAATGTTCCATTTTATCCAAGAAGGTGTTCATGCTGCTAAGTACTTGTTTTCCGCTCTGTTAGAATAATGACACAGTGATTATTAGTAAGGTAGGTAAAGTTTGTATCAAGGATGTACATTAAGAAATCAAGATGGTTTGGGATACATTTGCAGCTAATGTAATTGGAAGAGCTTCACTGAAATGCATTTACAAATTTAAGCTGTGATCCTAAAAATGATTTCATATTGGCTGCATGAGCTCATACAGTGAGAACCAGAGACAGTGTGCTGACCTTATGTCAAAATGTTCTTTAACATCTCTTGTTGCTCTCTGGTCATTTTTAATTCCAAAACCAGCATTACATCAATGGAAAGTAGATCTAAAATAGATTCATCCAGACATTTAATGAAGACCATCCACATCTTAAATGTCAAATGAGAACTAGAGATAACCTACCTGCACTGGATAGATGGATGAACACCAGAATCTTGAATGTATTCCAGTTATTGCACTTTCAGCAAGCTTGTGTTTTACTCCTTAGCTTCTCACTTAGAAGAAGTACCATTTATTAAAAATATGATTCCATTATCTGTTAAGTCACATCACTTACGTTGTTATTTAGGCCTTGGGTCAAAGCACCTGGGGGTACTTTTATTTCTGTGTAAGCTTTGAATCCATCATTTGTACAGGAAGGTCCAATAATTTATAACAAAACTGTTGTTGGGAAACATACAGACTGTTTAATGGAGAGGTCACTGTTTGTGGGGAACAGAGGGAAATAGAATTTTCACGGCTATGAAATGATTGTTTGGGCCTTGGAATGATAAAAGAAATATCTAAAACAAAGCAATCCTGAAGTACTTGTTGGCTTTCAATGTATTTTTGCTATCATGTCAGATACTGCAGGTCCATTGAATATTCATAATCTGGAAAGAAGAAACAGCAGATAAACAGAGAAACTGGAAAGATGGAAACCTCAGTTAATTGAACTGATGGATAAACATTCAGCTACATGATTAATGTCACATTTGTAGAAGAACTGCACCTTCAATGGTACACAACTATTTCCAAATTCTGTTCCAATTCCTTAAGGCAGATTATGAAATACAATCAGGGAGAAAAATAACAAAACTTGCCTGCAGCTGGACTTCAACTGCTCAGCTTACCAAACCAGCCATACTCATATCTCAGTGCTGTCTGAGAAGTATACCTGACTGAAAGATCTGGCTGAGTAACATTATAAGGCCATGGAATAATACAGCTTTCACTATTACTGAGGACATGTTCTCC
Organism: Daphoenositta chrysoptera; assembly: GCA_013397915.1. Lineage (NCBI taxonomy): Eukaryota > Metazoa > Chordata > Aves > Passeriformes > Daphoenositta > Daphoenositta chrysoptera. The sequence goes on from VZRO01000760.1 coordinate 205,021, forward strand.
CTGTGTTTCCCACAACCTCCTTTGAGCTACTGGGAGTGTGTAGGAAAAGGCAGTTTAAGGAGAACTAATAGGAAGCCATGTTGAGGCATACACCAGGCAGGTGATAGTTCTGCAAGAGTTGTGTTGATAAGCAGCAAGAGAAAATGGGCCTTAAAAGAGACAACCTTTGTGAAAGGATAGGCTTATTATAAATCATGCAGACTAGCGAACCTGGAAACAGGAGTTTCTAAATCTTTAGAAGAAGAGTTCTTAGTTTCTTACACATTCTGTGTGTGTGTCTATGCATGTATCACACTGACAGTTTCTCATGCATCCCTAATGCACTGAAAGCACAAAATGTTAGTATGGTTGGTAAACAGCTGAAGTAGAGAGATTCCTATAAAAATAACAAATCACATTATGTAATTCTGTATCCTTTATGCTTTACTTGGCCATGCTCGGTGTATTCGCTACATTATTAATGAATTTTACTAAAGCATTCATTGATGGGTTCCTTATAGAGATCAATGATGTGTGTCATCCTCCCAGTTATAGGTACAAAGCATACTGCCTCTTTATTTGGATATGTGTTGATATCAACATGGCTCTGGTAGCTCAAATACATCAAGTCTGGAACCTATGAGGTTGCCGTGAAAACATTTCCAGGAAAAAGAGAGTGTGGATAAAGAAAGTTAATCAACAGCCTTCCAATATTATTTCCTTCAGTTCAGTTGGCAGAATACTACTCATTCATTAAATACATAGGGTAATAATGGATTTGGCTACAAAAGATCAGCATCTCTGAAGCAGATGACTTGTTCAAATATCAAGGCCCAAGCAATTCTGTTTCAATACATCAGAATACAGCAGGGCTAACAGAAACTTAAAAATCAAACAATTCAGCTCAGTATTAAGCTTTCTGATTATGGCTTCAGGAATAAACGTGATTCAGGACAGAGCCTATTCTTACCCTAACAAACTGCTCTGAGTTTCCTGAGAAGCTGAGTTTCAGAGCAGACTTAAGAAGCTTAAAAGCCTCTCACTGTTTACCAAATAGCGAGATAAACTTTTGAGTCTGTTCAAGGTTCAAAAAGCAAAAGCAGCTGGTAGCTCAGTTAAGATTAGTCTTGTTTCTTTTTCTCTCATTTCACTGGGAAATATATCTCCAGAGAAACTGAGCTTGAAATTTCAGTTTTTATGCCTTGTCTAGTGATAATCTTCCTGTCCAGTCTGACTAGAATTTGAATTAGTCTATGGGCTCAGTGCTCAGAAGAGTAAGGTATCTCTTGCAGATGAGTAATGGATACAAGTTGCTTCACCCCAAACTTACTTCAGGTGTTTCTATCATATATTAACTTCCAGACTTATCTCAATAAATGAAATATTTGGAAAAGTCAAAAATTATGCAAATTCTGCTCTTCTAGATGTGAACAAATGTGCCACTGGCTTCAATTAAAGATTTTTCCACAAAATAACCAAACATATGTGAGATAATTCAGATGAATCAATGGATCCTCTTCCTTCCAATGGATTCGGTAGGAGAAAAAAGGCTATAAATAAAGCAATTTTATTTTCTCTGAGTCGATTATTCTGCATTTCGGTTGTGTAAAAAAGTAGCAGTTAGTAAGTAATGCTAGAACTCGCACCATTAAAAAGCAATTTACTGAAATTGCCAGAATGCATACGTTCCCATTTCGGGGCGGGGCGGGGAGGGGGGCGTGAATTATTTAAGCCCTGCTGTGAAAAACGGGACGTAAAAAGCCCATCTCTGGTTATAGCAACTTTTGATCTGGAGCGTTGCTATGTTGCCATCTAGTGATAAAATAGAAAGGTACAACAGATGGCGGCCGAGGGAAGGGAAACCAAACCTACATAAACAGCACTATTTACCCCAGTAAAGATCATACCCATTTCCTGCAGTATAATAAATAGCATTAATTACATGCTGAGAGTAAACTCTTTAATAAAAAAAAGGTAAAGTCACAAAAATAGAAGTGAACATTTTATAATTGGTATTAAGAGAGTGTACAAAATGAGTAAGGGTGAGATGGCAAATACGCTGCAGGAGACATCTGCAGTTGAGAACCCCTTGTAAAATATAAATCCAGAGTCAACCTCACTACCCCATGACAAAAATTAGCTTTGATGGATTTGGATTAGCTTTGGATTTGGAAGGCCTGTGTTGGATAAAATTTTACAGTTCACAAAACCTGTGGCAAATACTTTTGCTACACGTAACTCCTGGTATGTTCCTAGTATGTTTGTAACTATTAGTTACTGGTTTTTTCTATTTTCTTATAAACTCGCAATCAAATAAAAACTGAATTTTTGATCTTGCTTTCTACTCCATTCAAAGGAAATAGAACAATTACATGCAGTGAGGTTTTTGGGAGTGACAGAAAGGCCTACTTAAGTACTATGGTGAATGAAACAAAGGGCAGCTAAATGTGTAGATAACAGCTTATCATCTACTGTCTTTAAGATGTTTTCAAAGAAAAGTAAAAATGGCAATATCATTATTGAGGCACAAAGTTATCTCAAAGTAGAATAAAGAGACCCAGTCATGGGCATCTCATCAACAGCTATCATCATGGTCCTACTCATCATTGGCTGTTTGTAGAGCTGCAAGTGTAACATTGCATATTAACATAGCATTCAACAAATAGAAACATACCAAAAATTATACTGTACCCTAATTTTGGATGCTCCAGAGCATACTACTTCTGTTTTCCCAATAGGTATGAACAACAGGTACCTGTCTCAAATTCCAGAACAGCCTGTACAGTATCTGAGAACACTGTTTTAGTAGAATAAAGGTTATTATTAATTATATTTTAGTCTACCTAGCATAAGGCTGTTTATTATAGCATTTCTTTTTTAAAATTCTTGGAAAATGCTTTGGTATTATAAAATAAATTTTCAAACAATGGCATACCATTAAAATTATATTTACTCAATCTAATAATTTCAGAGTATACAACACTCAGTTTTCACTGCATTCTTTCCAGAGCAGCAGGCAGAAAACAAAACCAGTTTCCTAACATCTAGTTATCTAACAGCAAAAATGCCTTCACAATACAATTAATATTGCTATCTTTTTCTCCTCTTTCATTTTAATCTTGAAGATACTAACAAATGTTAAAGAAACCAAAAAAGATATAATGGTGGCAATCTAAGAATAGAGAAAAAATTGAACTGTGAAGCCATGAATGCATATCTTGTACCAAATACTGTGCCAAAGACTAATTACTTTCTACCAATTGTTTAGGTCAGAAATCTGTTCCTAACAAAATTTATTGTACATACTAATCCTTACAACTAATCCATGTGGGATAATCTCTTAAATGAATTTCCATTTAGTCCAGAGATCAGTCTGTGTAGATTAGCTTGTACAATAGGTAGTCACATTTTAGGTCTAAATTATACAAGTAAATTGACATCCCTGTTTATCACATATCCCGACTTCTACAATGCTTTTGCCTAAAACTTTTTCTGACAGTTTACCAAACAGGTGTTTGAGGAACTCTGAGAACAAACTAGGGTTTGACTGTCACATGTTACTGCCAGTTAAAATTTCTGAATAAAATTTTCACAAAAACTAAAATTTCACTGAAACACTAAAACTTACTAATTATTCTATCTCTATGAAATAGATAACAGGCTTCACCTTGTTATACTTGTGTTACTGCTGCAGTATTGTCAGGAAAGAAACCCTTGCAAATTTTTTTTCCTAGCACAGTTAAATCAAATAAATAAAGATGTATAAAGGCAGTATATTTCAATAAGACATTTTCACTTTCAACTGGTAAATTGTCACAAGACATACATTTAACTTTTTCTCTTAGGTAGCATCATTTCAATATACTTGTGATGGAATAATTGCAGTGTGGTCTGCTTGGAAGGATGTGCACTTTCAGGATCATATAGCCATAAAATTAATTTGTAATGAGTGAAAAAAAACCCCACAAATTGATAGTTTTTTAGCAGATAATAATTTATCTCTGTAATAGCATTTTTTCTTGCGTCTTGTTAACACGCAGGACAACGTAACACTTTAACTTAGGTAAGGCAAGTGCTGCAAGGTAGTCTTGTACTCTGTTTCTTTGTGATTTGCACAGGCAACAACTGACTCAATCACCTCATCCCTGGAAAGGTCATGGAGCACCTCATTCTGGAGGCCATCTCTATTCACATGGATGACAGGAAGGTGATCAGGAGTAGTCAGCATGGATTCACTAAAGCCAAATCATGTTTGACGAACCTGATTGCCTTTTATGATGAAATAACTACCTGGATGGATGAGGGAAGAGCAGTGAGTATTGTCTACCTTGAACTCAGTGAGGCTTTCAACAAGGTCTCTCACAATATCCTCATAGGACGACTGAGGGATTGTGGACTGGGTAAGTGGACATTGAGATGGATGGAGGCCTGGCTGAACGGCAGATCCCAGAGGATTGTCATCGGTGGTACAGGGTCTGGTTGGGGGCCTGTCACCAGTGGTGTCCCCAAGCTCAGTACTGAGCCCAGCATTGTTTAACTTGTTCATCAATGACCTGGATGAAGGGGCAGATGCCTCCTCAGCACGTTCACTGATGACACAAAGCTGGGAGGAGTGGCCAATGCCCCAGAGGCTGTGCAGCCCTTCAGAAGGACCTCGACAGGCTTGAAAGATGGGCAGAGGGGAACTGTCTGAAATTCAACAAGGGCAAATGCAGGGTCCTGCACCTGGGGAGGAATAACCCCGGGCACCAGCACAGGCTGGGGCTGACCTGCTGAGGAGCTGCTCTGCAGAGAAGGACCTGGGGGTCCTGGTGGACAACAAGCTGTCCATGAGCCAGCAGTGTGTCCTTGTGGCCAAGAAGGCCAATGGTATCCTGGGGGGCATTAGGAAGGGCATTGCCAGCAGGGAGGTGATGCTGCCCCTCTACTCAGCCCTGGTGAGGCATATCAGAAGTGCTGTGTCCAGTTCTGGGCTCCTCAGGAAAACAAAGATGGTTAAGGGACTGGAGCATCTCTCTTATGAGGAAAGGCTGAGGAAGCTGGGGGCCTGTTCAGTCTGGAGAAGGGACAACTGAGAGGGGACCTCATCAATGACTATGACTGTCTAAAGAGGGGGTGCCAAGAGGCTGGATCCAGGCTCTGCTTGGTGGTGCCCAGCAATAGGACACGAGGCAACAGGCAGAAACTGATGCATAGGAAGTTCCACCTGAATATGAAGAAGAGCTTCTTTACTGTGTGGATGACTGAGCACTGGAACAGATTGTCCAGAGAGGTCGTGAAGTCTCTGGATGCAATCCTATGCTCTAGGCTGACCCTGCTGGAGTAGGGATCTTGGATGAGATGACCCACTGTGGTTCCTTCCAACCTGCCCCATTCTGGGATTCTGTGAGGGAAGCAGCACCGCCTTTCTCAGAAATAAAGAGGGAAAGGATAAGACTTTATGTGGAAGAATTTTTTGTCCTCTGATGACATCACACTTCCCTGAGAAGCCCTTTCTCAGTCTCTCTCCATTCTTTAGGGCTATGCAGGTATATACAGCCTGTTCTGCTGCAGCAAAGGAAGAGGGGTTACTCACTGCTGGATTTGTCAAGGAAATGTTACAAAGCTGTTATTTCAGCGTGCATCACGTATGCTTCCATGACTGGCACATTGCTGACATACTGTGTCAGCCATGAAGACTAACACCTGGTATTTCCATGTCATGGTACGTGCAAGAGGAATAAACATTCAGTGGGATGGACTCACCACCTTCCCCACGAAGTATAGCAGTGTAAGGATGTGCACAGAGGCAGATTTTATAAAACAGCTGACATGCTGCAAGTTTACATCCTACAGTTCGCATCCTGCAGCCTCCTATTCATCTGCTGAAATCAAAATGCCGAGTCTTGCAATCCATCCTTAGAATAGGGCAAGCTGAGTAATCATACAGCTGCTTGCTCAGAGGTGGCTGAGTAGAAGAACTTGCATAGGAAGAATAAGCTTGCCTCCACAGCTGTGAAGTTCAATCATTTTTAGCAGACTGCAAACTACTTATGAATTCAGTTTGTTAGCAAGGACACTTTTTTTTATTATTTAAAGCTTTCATATTTTCCCACATGATCACAATTTCTCATGAGGGGTTGAGGGGTATGTTATCAACTCTTCATATTGAATTTGGCAGATGCTATGAAATAAGAAATTTTATAAACAAGATGATATTAGTTTACTGTACCAATAGAATGTTTAATCAGAATCATTGTATGCCACACATTTAAAAAATTTCAAACAAGTACAGAAATTCAAAGAAATTAATAATGGGTTGGTCTGCCAAAGTCTGCCATAATCAGCTTGAATTTGTGTCAAAATTGTTTTCCATAAAAATGAGGAAAAAAATGGAAGAGCTAAATTAAGATATAAGGTCAAAGCATATATTCAAATTTAAATTTACCTTGCTTTCACTGATGGAGAGTGAATCAGTTCTACAAAAATACTAAATTATGTATTACTTTAAATTATCATTAAAAAGATTGCTGTTGAGTATTTTACACAATTTAAAATCAGTCTGCTTGTATGAGATGTGTATACAGTGTCTAAAATAATGTTTTTAACATACTGGCCTTGGTTGTTCTCACTGCATAAATATTTTAATACTTAAAGAGAGACCCATATTTGCTGATGTTTCTCATTTTTAAACATACTTCAGGCATTTTTAATAGGTTTTTTATAACATAGCTTCTCTCTTACCAAAAATATGTACTATTTCAAGAAAGCATGACTTCTGAAAATGTCGCCTTATTTAAAGTTATCAGATTAAAAAGATCAGTTTTCAAGGAAGTTTATCTGTTTTATCAGAGTGCACAATGGAAACCTTGTGTTGTGCCCTATATGAGGAGAGGACTGACTTTTCAAATAAAGGAGACACGTCCCCCTCTGTAACGTGATGAAGCAAAGTGCTGCCTGTGTTAAAATTAGAGCCCCAAAGTCTTCTGCAGCCTTACTGCAGCTGGAATGAGCAAAGTCCAACCGTGAGGGAAAGGCAAGGGAACCTGCTGTATCTTGGATGTCAGAAATACCATAGAGTTAGGTTTGCATGAAATCAAAATGTTAAATTAAATTTGAATTTAAATAAATAAAATTGAATTTAAATAAAAAATGTTAAATCTGATTAAGTCAATGCTAAATCATCCACTGCCTTCGAAAGAGGTCAAGAATTCATCTGTCAGTTAAAGTGGAAAAAAGAAGCTGTAGACAGTGATCAGAGTCTAAAATGTGGAAGCATGTTTTAATCACCACTCCAGTAAAATGTTAAAGAACTATAGTAGAGCTCAGGGGTGATCAGCAGAGTAGAATCCAGCTGGAGGCCTGTAGCCACTGGCACTCCCCAGGGATCAATACTGGGTCCAGTCTTACCTTGTTTATCAGTGGGATAGGAGGCTCCTCAGCCAGTTTGCTGATGACACTGAACTGGGGGAGTGGCTGATACACCTGAAGGCTCTGCTGCCATTCAGTGGGACCTGGACAGGCTGGAGAATTGAAACCTGGTGGGGTATAACAAAGGGCAAGTGCAGGTCCTGCACCTGGGGAGGAATAACCCCAAGTGCCAGCACAGATTGGGGACCGACCTGCTGGAGAGCAGCTCTGTGGAGAAGGACCTGGGGGTCCTGGTGGGTGACAAGTTGTCCATGAGCCAGCAGTGCCCCTATGGCCAGGAGTGGTGGTGTCCTGGGGTGCACTGGGAAGAGTGTGGCCAGCAGATCAAGGGAGGTGATCCTGCCCCTCTGCTCAGCCCTGGCGAGGCACATCTGGAATGCTGTGTCCAGTTCTGGGCTCCTCAGGACAGGACAGATGAGGAGCTACTGGAGAGGGTGCAGCAGAGGCCACAAAGAGGACGAGGGGCCTGGAGCATTTGTCTTATGAGGAGAGACTGCGGGAGCTGGGCCTGTTCAGTCTGGAGGAGAGAGGACTGAGAAGGATCTCATTGATGCATTTAAACCTCTCAAAGGAGGGTGCCAGAGGATGGTGCCAGACTCTTTTCAGTGGTGCTCAGCGACCATCCTCCAGGATGAGGAGCCATAAACTAAAATACAAGAAGTTCCATGTCAACACAAGGAAGAGCTTCTTTCCACTGAAGGTGGCAGAGCACTGGAACAGGCTGCTCAGAGAGGCTGTGGGGTCTCCCTCTCTGGAGACATTCAAAACCCACCTGGATGAGTTCCTTTGTAACCTGCTCTAGGTGACCCTGCCTTGATAGGAGGGTTGACCTGGATGATCTCCAGAGGTCCCTTCCTAAGGATGATGTGATTCTGTAACTACAGATTATCTTCAAAATTGCTGAAAAAAAAATCCATATGAGTACAAAACTAAGTTTGCAGTTAGCAAGCAAACACACAAATAATTTTTGTTACTGTGACTGAACTGGAAGAAGAAAAAGTTGATCTTTGTTTCTTCTAGGATGAGAGATTGCTGCTATTAAGGCTGGTTTTGGCTTCTTGTCAATCATGTTTTGTTTAAGTTTGGTAACTGTGCTTGGTGAATTCCTTCCAGCAAAACAAAATTTACAAGAGCAATTAAGTGCTCATTTCTACAGTAGTATCTGGGAAATTTAAAAAGACATTCTCAGAAAATACTAGCACTAATCAAACAGAAGACATGCATGAAAGATTACCCTGGGGTTGACAGAAAAAATCCAAGAAGCTTACTAGCCCACTGTACAAATAAACAGAACAGTTACATGGCTTTGAGGGCAAGCACATGATGCTTTACATTCACAGGAGTTATCAAAAGGGTTCAAAACTCATGAGAAATAAATCTACTGCTATTTATTTCTATTATGTTTAGAGAAACAGGACTTTGTATACATATTTCATAAGAAAGAGTATGCCATTAAAATACTCCTGACTAGCATTACAGATGTTTTCCTCCTCAATAAATAAAGCAAGCCAAATACTAGGAAACTCCATAGATTATAGGAGCAGAATACAAGTTACTGTTTTCACCTAAAAGGTAATGGGTTTACTCAGAAAATCTACAGAGCTTTTTTAAGTAGTCTCACAACCATGAGACTTTTCCTCTCCTTTTTCCTAATGCTTCCAAGTATAAGGTGATCACAACTCTGGTAGGGCTTCCTAGACTGACAACCGACAGGGTTCCTGTTGGTCCTGCTATGCTAAACTGTGTGCTCTAATGCTTCACCACTCATTTTTTCTTGGCTTCTCTAGCACAGTTCAAGATCATTCTCTCACACCAGTGGCACCCTCTGTTAAATTACTTTCAACTCCTATTTGTTTGAGCAGACGTCTTTTAGCTGCAACTTTATTCTGACTTCCAAGTTTCTCTCTTCTTTGTAATCTCTTGCTCATGAGCTGCCTTCTGCACTCTTGTCTTGAAACACTGATTTACCTTGGACAATGGCTAGCTGTGGATTTGTTCAGTGCTACATCTGAATTCACATATTAATATCCTTCATTTTTAGACATGTTCTAAGTACAGAAACTTCTTATGGATTTTAATTCAATATGCAAACAAAGGAGTTCTCAATTTGACCTGTATATAGATATACAATATTCAACATTATCCAAAAATCATAAATTCCAAACTGTCAGATTTTTACTTTGGTTACATAGACCATTAAATACTACCTATTAGAAAATGTTACTATTACATATTTCTAAAAAAATATTTATACAGAAAAAAACTTCACCTGTCTGCTTGTGAAGCTGCCATCACTTACCACATGAAAAAATTAGAATGATCAGGAGTATGTTTTGCTTTGATACAGTGTTCTTCCTAGTCCTAACCGTTTATGTTTTACTTGTATCAATATATACATCTATATCATGCTTTATTACTTGTAGAAAAAGCTTTGATTTATGACTAGTCCAATTGTTCAGTAAGACTTATTACAAGCACATGGGCATGCGTGGAAACTCAGAGTTAGCAAACACAAACAGGCAACAATTAGTTTTGATGTTCATGAAATAAGTTTCAGCAATCCCATCTGGTAAAAGAAAATATGAAATTAAGAGAGGTTTCTTACATTTTTACATTCATTGTTACTTCATAGCAACAATGTCTGCAGAATGGTATTTTTATCTCCCATTTAATATAAGATTAAAATTTGGTAAGATTGTCCTACACTTCTTTTAAGGCTTAATCATACGACAATACAGAAAGAGGTATAAACACTCAGTGGTCATTGCAAAAGCTGAGGGGTTTTGCAGCTGTACATGATAACCAGCTGCCTTACATCCCAGAGAAGGCATGGGATGCAGCTACGTCTGTAGAGCAAACAGAGTAGCTGGATGTTAAAGGGATAAACGTAAAATATTTATTATTGCAATAAAATAAACAAGGCTATTAGAAGTCTTAGATTCATTGATTGATCAAACCACCTCTGCACTAATGAAACTCTGTTCTTACTTGGCAGTTTTCCTGCACAATCTTTAGTAATAAAGATGGGTTATTTTGTAAATAGCATATCCATTTCTGGAGCTCCACTTCACTACAGACTCTGATGCTATGAGAGACATCTGCATTCAAAGTATCATGAGTATACAATGATCAGACCACAATTTATTTACACAGACTTTAGTTTTGGTTTTGCACTGCAAGTCTCAGCAAATGGACAGTTTGGAGTTGGTTTTGATGAACTAAATTTATTTTTAAAATAACATACAAATGCTTAGTTAAAATAACATACAAATGCCTTGTTAGCATGAGATAAGGACAAATGAGAATGTATTTAGATAAAGTCCTGAAAATTTAAGATTTCAGGGTCCTCTGGGAAAAAACTCACATTTCTTTTAAACTGAGAATACATCTACATTTCAGCATTCCAGTGACAGACACCTCTGAGACTGAATGATTATAGCATTATTTATAAGCACATTAGACCAAATGAAAAAAAAAGGAGAAAAAAAGAAAAAGAAGAATTTGAGAGAAACTTGAGCCTAAAAGCATGTAAAATATTCATAAAGCTTTTGGCTCAAGTTTTTCATACATGTATGTGAGACAACCTGGCTACTGTACAGTATCAGTGACACTTTGGGGAACTCCAAGACAGTGTCTCTCCACAGCTCTATAAACAAGTCTCTGAGTGACAGGCAGCTGGCAGGGCGCACTCCCCAGCCCCTGAGCTCTCTGAGAATGCAGAATGGGTCATTCTAGAGGCCCACACATCTCCATCACCTACCTTTGAGGTCACACTTCACCCCAGCCACCAGCTGAGTCTCACACTATCATGGCCCAAAACATCAGATAGGATTAGTAGCAAAAGAAATTACGGGTTTTCAAGACGTGGGTGTATGAGTTGCAGGTTAACAGAGACAAAACTCTTTATTCTAACCTGTATTTAACAACCAAATGGAATTTCTGTTGATGCAATAGCTCTTTCCCACTGCCCTAGTTGCATTTTCAAGAGATTGTGAACTCAGGGTGCTGTTTTCAAACAGATTAAGCCTGTGTAAACTGGGGCTACTGTGTTCCCCTCCCTTGAGCTGACAATTTTGCAATGACCCAGATAAGGGAACTATTGTAACAAAAAAACAGACCTTGGAAAAACAGAATGCTCTCAGCGAATTCAGTATCTTTCTTTGTCAAATATTGTGTGATGTTTGGCATCCTGCTTTAAGGAATAAAAACAATAACAAGAATTTATGCCTTCATTAGGGATTGTTTGTTTGTTTCCGTCCTTTACATAATGCTTCATTCTCTCTGACTCAGAGAGACATATTCTGAGAAATTTATACATTTATAAAGTCCTCCAAAAAAAATTAATCACCCGGTATCTTCCACATTTCCTTTCTATTAGACTTTCAATGGCTGATGCTGTTTAGAGACGGACACAGCATAGTGCCTTTGTACACACCTAACATGTAACACTAAGGAACAGGGAACTTACTTCCTGCCTGGAAGGATAACCTGCTGCTCAAATGACAAATAGCAGTGAAATTCTGGGGAAACACTGTAATAAAAGCTAAGTTGTAACATATATGTCCATTTTCATATTTAATGTATTATAAGCTCTCCAACATATATTTATTTAAATTACAGTATCATACATACAGAAATCTTAATTTCATTTCTGTTCTGCAAAGACAGCAATTTGTTTGCTGTTCTTTTAGAGAATAATGGAGTATGCAGATGTGAAGAACTCAAAACTTGTTTACTTTTTCTTTAGTATTACTATATAAGATAGTTGTATTTGCAATACAACTACAATACAACAAATAATCATTTACAGATCTCATTTTCAGGCAAAGGATTTAGCTTTACAACTTGTCAACCACAGTATTTTATTTTCCTGTCTATCTCCAGTCTTGTCAGCTGCTACCTCATTTACACTTGCATGTAAAAAACATGTGTCTGTAAACTGCTACTGAAATTTCAAAAGTATCCTGTATTATCAGAGCTATTCTCCCACTGAATTTAAACTCTTGCTATTGTGGTGATGTTATGATTTTTTACCGTTTATCTTCTGCAGTACATACATTAGGAAATTCCCACTCAGTAAATGAAGTTCTTCCATATTCTAGATACATCTAACCAAAGGCTTAATAACACTTGCTACGGCATCCAAATATATAATTCATGGTAACATACAAAAACATTACTTTGTAATGTTCTTTATCTCATTTTTATCATGATGAAAAAAGATTCATGAATGCAACAAAAATAAGTAAGGGAAATTTTAACTGGAAAAGCTAATTTAAAAATAGTAGTAACAGGCAACAAGCAGGGATCAATTACATTACCACACTGTTCAAATAAAATTATGTATGTCCTGACTGTATAATGATTTCTCTTCCTCCTAAGTTAAGCTGACAGCATTCTGGAGAGTTTGAAGTACTACAGATGCCAACCATGTCTGGCACAGTGATTCTTAGGCTTTTTTTGACTATGACATTTTCAACACCTAATATTTTTTGTGACTCACTGTACATCTTAACCTCCACTTACAATAAGAAAATGCTCTAATTATGCTGTAAATAATCAGTAAATAAAACTAACTTATCTTTTACTGAATGTTTTAATGAGATTAGTGAAAAATTTCAGAATTTTATTCTTTAACACTGTTCTGTAGGACACATGCAGATTAGCTAACCATGGCCCACATGGCCCACAGACTACTTTTCTGCAACCACTGTTTAAGTGTAGATAAGACCTCCCTGTAAAATTTCTGTGTATTACATCATTGTCACAGGCAGAACCAATTTTAACAGAAAACTCCTACCACAGGCCATGTGCCCTGACGTTTTCACTGCCAGGGGTCATTTCTTCAATCTTTATCTTTCCTGAGACTATGAAATTGCTTACAGTAGGAGAAAGAGTATCAGAAAAGTATTAACATCACTCAGTAGTCCTTCAACACAATTAAGAAGTATCATTAAGGAGAAAGAAATAGCACACTCTGACCCATCAGCCATTAGCTAACAGTCCAGCTGGCCTTGCTTGTTACAGCATTTTCCTTCATTCATGCTCACTCTTGATTTTCTGAACTACTGAAGTTCTTACCCAAATCCTTCTCTAAACTACTTGGTTGGTACATGATTTTTTAAATGCTTAATCAGAATATGTGGAATATTTCATTAGTATAATTGAAAAAACACGGATGTAACAATTCACATGTATCTTTAACACATCTGAATGAAATGCAGATCTCACACTGATTCTGTTCAGTGTTTATCAAAAATTCCTGAGTCTCTTGCATGTATTGGGAGGCAGGAAATGCAGTCGGATGAAAAGCCTGAGTGTACCCAAATTAGAGTGAAATTTGTGATAAACCTAACTGCCTCAGTTCTTCATATCCAGTCAGTAACACTGAACAACCCAGAAGACAAAACAATCTGAGCTCTAGCTCACCATGGTTTCAGTTTGACAAAGTCAATCCCACATACCATCTTGCTAATGCCAAAAAAAGGCAGGCACATTCCTTCATTCCTTGAACATAAGCTCTTGCTAGTTTGTGCCACCTCTAAATGCCCACCTGACCTCTCACAGAGCACATTCAGGTTGCCCAAATAGTGAAAAAAGCTAATCCAGTGCATGTATGTTAGATGGAAAACCCAGTACAGTAGCATTGCATGTTCTTGCTGGTTTTCTTGCTTATACTAGTTGAGCCACAACAAGTACAGTCAGTACCTGTTTTTGATAGAAGGGCATTAGATACCAGTTGTGTTTGTGCTTTGGTCAAAAGTTACCATGTCTTAGAACTATACTGTAAATACAATTAGTGGATCATGCCAATAAGGAGTATTTAGTATCTTTAGTATTAGAATGAAAGTCTCCATTTAGTTTGCAAAGAAAAGGGTATGGATGATATACCCACATAATACCATATATTAAATAAATATTCTAAATCTTGCAGTACCAACCAGTATTGATTAACTTGATCTTCATTAAATATTTACAGGTTTTCTGGAAGTAAGGTGTTTACAGTTTTCTTCCCTAACAAGAAACAATAACAAAACATAATCTGAGAGCTCTCCAACACCAAATAAAAGTAGCAGAACAACAGATTCCTGTGTCTGAGACTCTTCAGAAAGGGACATTACACTAATACCACATTACTAGGACAGTATGAACTCAATTTTATTTTGAGATCCAAGGTAATATTTGCTTTGGCAACAGTGAAGTGTTAATATGATTCAGCTATACTGGAAAATCATATCCTGAAACAATCTTGACCATTGCCTGGGGAGTCATGAGATGATCTATGGCCTCAGAAGTGAGTGCAGTAAAGCAAAGTTTGCCATTGTGTCAAGAAGACTGGAGAAAAATTACTTCAGCAGTTCCATGTGGCTTTTAGTGACTTCCCACAAGCTCTGTGCAGGGATACAGAAGTCATGACTATGTATTTTTTTTTTAGCATAAGCAGACAAAATATGGACTATAAAGTACCTTTAAGAAACTATGCTCTTTGAATTGTATACATAAAATTGCCTCCCATCATTTGCAATTGCTCAATATCTTTGTTCTGAACTGACTACTTTGTCATTGCATCTCTTAGCACTGACATTCAGGATTTATTTATTTTCAGTTGTTTAAAAAAAAAAGACTTCTCTGTCAACTTTGTTTTTAATTATGTGTTATATGCCTCTCTAGCTTTACAAGACACAGTTAAACTTTTCTACAGTGGCTTTTGTAGATCCTCCACGTCTTGGCTGGAGTAAATCTAAAGGAGTGAAGAAGCAGCTAAAATCAAACACCACAGCCTGCCAGACAGCTGCAGACTGTGACTGCTCAGTGACTCAGGTCTTTGAATAACTGTCTTGGCAATAATTATTACAGATTTCTGATTTTTATGCCTTTGTAATAGCTACTTTACACAGGAAAACAAAACAAAACCAAACCTTCCCCCGGGGTTGTTGGTTCTGTGAAGGAGGAAGGAATGAAAACAGCCACTGAGACATCAGTTCCACTTCTGAGTGTTCATGGTGAAGGCGTTTCTCTGCTATGGTTTTTTCCATTATTGGTTTTTTTTTTTTCTCATGAATAAGCCTGGGGCCATATTCCGGTGTCTCTGGAGAAAATGGCCTCTTATATTCAGCCTTCGTTCCCCAAACTTTAATTTATAGTCCTGCGACCATTAATCCAGCAAGCCCAACCGCGTAGGCATTGTTATGACACGCTGCACACACGCGTGCAGGTTTGACACCCGTGGCAGCAGCCGCAGGCGGAACCCGAGGGGTAACGGGAGCCAGAGCCAGCTCTGCGGGACGGGCACAGCATCAGCGCCGCGGCGCCCTCCTCGCACGGCCGCCAGGTACAGGCGCCATCCCGGCCCGGCCGCCATGGCCGCCCCTG
>VZRO01000760.1:221274-240886 GCA_013397915.1 Daphoenositta chrysoptera
GGCGCTCGTGGCCGCTCCGGTTGTGGGGAGGCGCAGGGCCGGGGGCGGCGGGGGCTGCGGGGCAGCGGAGCCTTCCCTGGCGAGAGCCCCGTGCCGGGCTGCGCAGCCCTCCCGCGCCTCCTTTGTCCCGGCGCCGGGGGAAGAGGAGGAGGAAGGCGCCCTCCTCGCCGCCCAGAGCTGGCCCCCGGCAGGCGGAATGCGCCCGGGGTCGCGTCCTCCCTCCCCCTCAGGCCTCCCACTCTTTGTGTCCGGGGGGCGCCGGGAAGGGGCCGCGCTCGGCGGCTCCCGCAGCACCGCCGCGGGGCCGGGATCCCTCCCGGGCCGCAGCGCCGGGAGCGGCGCGAAACCGCCCGCGAGTTGCAGGATGCACGTGGGGGATCCGCGCAGTCCGCCACAACTCGGTTGTCCTCAGCTAAAACTAGCTCTTAAATGACGCGCTTGCCCTTGCTCCAAGATCGTTGTTGTGTCAACGGGATCCCACATTTACCTGTTTAAATTTTTATTTTCTGTATGGAGGCCTTATTCTAGCTAAAGAGCAAAACAGCGAGTCTAGCCTGCAAGCACAGTGCTCTTAATGCCTGCGTTAAAACAACACAGATCTGAGGGCATGTTTTTCTTAACGTTTCTAGTAGAGTAATTTTGTAGAGCGCAACATAGCGAGCTGAAGCCACGCACAGTTTTTTTCTTCAAGTTAAGAGATACAACAGCATAAAATGCCTACAGTATGCACAGGTTTCATGTCAGTGTTATCTGTGTGCTTTTGTTGAATGCGCAAATTAAATTTGCTCTTAAATAAACATATTTTGGAAGTATGTACCATTCCTCAAAGAGTGCAAACGCTGAAGGCTTGTTATCCAATGAGAATTGCACATAAACTGGTGTTTTCAAAAACAAGTCAGCTGCAAAGCTGACAAATCAATACCTTGAACTTCAGAGAATTAAACTTTGAAGTAAACAAATATGTTCTTAATAGCTGTTTTCACAAATGAATTATTTTTTTCCACTTACATGTTTTTGGGTTTGCTTTTGTTGGGTTTTTGGTTATTTTTTTTAATAATAAAATCTGATGTGATATTGTGGCATGACTGCCTGGCTTTGTGGGTCATAGAACAGAGTGACTCAGTTCACCTTTTATGACTGTTCTTGAAACTTGAAGGGCACGTAAGTGAGTGTGTATGTTTAACGCTAAAAAGTTTTTGAGGAGAGACAAGAGAGGCAAATAGTGAATTTCGGTGTGCACGTGTCTTAAGGTACTTGTGACTAGTTTTGAATCAGCTGGGTAAATGATGAAGAAAAGGGAAAAATTCTGACGTTATCTCAAGCTTGAATTTCATGACCATATCCCAAGCCATGAACTTCTGCCATTTCTAACAGCTTATTGCTCTTGATGAAGGAAGGAGTTTTTCTTCCTCCTTTCTTCCCGTTCCTGTTGATGGCTGCGCTCCCCGAGTCTCCACCCATGTACTAACTCTGGCACTTAACACTTCTGTAAGTTGATTTCACTCACCAGAGTAGCAGGAAACTATTGCTTGTTGGATTTATTTTCTACTGTTCTAGTAAATAAAACTGGATTTTATTGGTTCAGAGGACCTTGGTGAAAAGAGGGGCCCAGGACAGGGTAAGCACAAAGAATGATTTCTCAGAATGAGAGGAGAAAATAGGAATAGTCTCCTTCAGTGGCAAAGTGGCAACTGATGAAACTAAATAAATTTATTATTAGATATTCTTGCTATGGATACAAGTATATTTGTGAAGTTTTTGTTACTGCTGGTAAATTAGAGTGTGACCCTTGTGCTTTTTGTAGTGGTACAAGTCCAGAAAGAAAGACAGTCACACACTTGGTCTGGTCCTTGCTAATATCAGCTTTCTGTAATTGGAGCTTCTGATTTTTATTTCACCGTTATACTCTTACTTATTCCAGGATGGTTCTTTCTGTTCATCATGCCACAGAGTTGCTAGAATGCCTGTGGATGATGTCAGATATTTCCGGCGTGTTCTTGTGGAAAATTTATTAGTACAAGTGTTGGAGGCCTAGGAAAGTTGTTGTAGCAGGTCTGAGATATCTCGGAAACTTGTGTTGTACTTGAAGTGAAACACTCCAGAGTTCTCACTGTCCCTTGTTCTGGGCAGATGCAGAGCATGAAAATGGTGCCTTCCCAGAAGCGAGACGTGACTTATCAGTTGGTTTTATGATGCCTGTAGAGGCATTGCAAGAAGCTGTACTCTGAAATCTGTGGCCTTGCCTTCTTGTCTCCTAGGCAGCACATGTGTGGATGACTCCAGTTTGATCAACCAGCTGTGGCATTTGGAACCCGGTGCTTACTTGGGTGCTGTTAGTTGAACGAGTGTGTCAGGAAATAAGTTGCTTTATGACTACTTCTTCTAAATAGCACCCTCTAGAGTATTTTATCTTAGCTTCAGAGGTCGTGAAAAGTAGTCTTATGCTCAGAGGAAGAGAATGGTATTTTCTTTCCAGAAGACATCTTCAGAATTTATCAGAGTTACTTATTATGGTTTCAAAAACAACTGTTTGAAGAAGCTAAGCTAAAATGAAAATATGTGCAGGGACTGCATGTATGTAGTTGCTAATGCAACTGCACTGGCAACTATGATAGTTTTGTGAAGATACTGCTAGTGCATAGGACTGAGATACAAATAATACAAATGTGTCTACATCACAGAAAAAGTATGTACTTGTTCTTCCACTTTAAAATCTGTATTCCTCTTGATTTACCTCTAGAAGGTACATGATAAAGTGATACTATTGATAAAATGAATACATTGGTGCGACTTTTGCACTTAAACCTACATCTTGTCTTCAGTGAATTAAAGAACAAAGTCTGTGTACCTGCTATCACATAAATCATAGTTCAGACAGTAAAGTAGAGCAGGAATTGGTTTGAGATTCAGGAGCAGTTGCCAGAAAAACTATGGTGCTGTATGATTTGATTGATATAATTTCCTCTTAGTAAGCAGCTAGCCTTGCCACCAGCACACCTGGCAGTTTTTAAGTTTTTATTGTATTTTGTAAATTCCACAGATAATGGAAAGTTAAAGGCAAACATTTCTTGTTCTGATACAGACTTCTACCATTACAGGATGCAGCCAAATTAGAGAATTAATTACCAGGGCTTAATTTGTTAGTGCAAGTGATGGAAATGGCAAATTAATGCAAACAAGTTATTTTAGATAATATTTTTTTCAAAACAAATACAGTTCCAAAAGACACTGTGTATCTCTCGTATTAACAGCACCCCTCCACCCAATCTACCAGTGTTTACCATGCAGCAAAAAATGTAATGTCTGCACTGCACGATTCTGTTCTCATTCATTCATTTCATCAGCAAATTTTTGGTTGCTTCTTTTTCTTAGTATTGGAGGTAGTTGATTTATTCAGGGAATGTAATTCACAGAAGTGAGTAATATTTCTAAGCCTTCACATTATTTTTTTATGTCATCTTCCCCATGCTAAAGAATCCAATTTTCCTGCTTCTTTAGTTCTGTCATACATGGTGTTGCTACTTCAAAACAGAATTGCAGCTTCTTACTAGATCTTCTCATCTGGTTTCAGTGTGATCTGCCTGCTGTGGGATCACACAGTTCTACTCCTGAACGGCTGATGCACAAGGAATTGCAGTGTCTGGACTCTTCAGACTCCCTTTTCTCTTCTGCCCAACAGCAGTGTGTACAGCAGTGCCACTGCTGATCACTTGATATGTGGCAACTGCAGTGCAACATCTGGAGAAGTTTTCAGTGTGCAGATCCTTGGGGTTAAGCAGTTACCATCAGTCAGCTGATAACTGATTGATAACTGCTTGTCATCAATCAGCTGCTGACTGAAGTCCTCACACCGATGCTGCCTGATACCTCCATATCAGCAATCTTTGTATGGCTACTTTTTAAAAAAAAAATAGAGGTTTTTTTTATCTTCCATTTGCCAAGCCCACTGTTTTTCTAAATATTCTCATTTGAAAAATGTTTTAGTCTACAGCCTATGCAAGCCATGCAGAACTAGGAATAGCAGAATCAATAGCTATAGCTGTGGGTGCTTATTTTTCAGCTGCTCAGGCGTTCAATAAGTGATGCCTAGCTAGAGCTTTCTTTAAGTGCTGGGTGCACTGTTGGACCTTATAGTGGTTGGCAGCAAGCCAGCAGTGTGCTCTGGTGAGGAAAGAGAGTCAGTAAAGTGACGTCTTTGGCCTACCCCATCAGTGAGTCCTTTGCTTTACAGACCTGCTTTAGAACATCACTGGCAGGTGATCTCGTATTACTGTAAACAATCACACAATGTCTATGTTATTTTAAACAGAAGAACAGTTGAAATGGGATTTTCCAGTTCGTAAAGTTTGTACTATTAACAAAGAAGGCCTTAAAAGCACTGAAGAGCAAATTATACCTTGATCTACTGATTTCTTAATGCTCTTTCCATCTTGCTGTTACCTGTTACTACAGAAACTTAGTGTGTTTGTTGACTGAGATGCAGTACTCTGTAGCAGCTCATTAAGATTTCAAATGCATTTTTTTATTTCTACTGTACTACCTCACACATTTGGAAGGTGCTTTCTGTAAGTGTTCCCAAAGTCACTTTTTGTTTTTCATGTTCTTTTTTGAATATTGCGATTACAGCAGATATTGGTGGGGTTTTGTGCGTTGAAGCAATGCGGTTCTGGACATATCTGTGCTTTGAATTTTTTTTTTGTTCCTTATCTACCTGCCTCGCTTGATCTCCTATCTCTTAAGGATAGATCGGTCTTTATTCTGAACTTAAGTAATCACTTCTGTTTCCTACCTAGCGTATATAGGCATTGCAATAGAATAAAGTTTTGCACATCAGGTGAAACAAAGTCAGAACCATCTCTAGAGAGTCTTTCTGAATAATTCCTTTCAATGGTAGTTCTCATAGCTAATTCTATCAGTATAGAGAAATGGATGGAGTTTCTTGATTGATAGATTTCAGTAAAGTTAATGTTTCATTTGTTAGGAGAAAACAGGTGAATGTGTAAAACATAATGTGCTTGTTTTGTTCTGTTCTGCCTCAAACCACATTCTTGGTCTTGTTCTGATTCAACAACGCACTTGTACTACATGTTCAAAATTTTCTGAAGTCTAGCCAAAGTTTGAGAAACCTTTATAAAATGTGTAACATGATGGCTTCTTGAACTAGGTTTAGATCTTGCAAGCATGAATGGATTTGTAAAAGAGGAACATGGCTAGCTCCTGGGTGCTGTTTATACTGAAATTCAGTAGTAGGTTATACACTAGGGTTTGTTAGCTGTTTATTCACTGGATATGGAGAGGGCAGTGAGAGAAATTAATCACAAAATATATGAGAATATGAGTAAATGAATTCGTATCAAAACCTTTTTGGTTTTTTTTAAATTGTTTATACACTTCTAAAGGGGGATGGTTTGCAGTCTTAAGTTCAAAAGAGATTTTTGACAATATGTCTTGAAATGAGAAGTGAGTAGTGTAGTAATTGCAAAGCTGTTCCTGCTTAGGACACATCACGGGGTTCAGATATCTCTCCTTGCTAGACTGATGAACTTTTTAAAGGTGTGCTCAGCATTCCTAGAATCTGATTGTGGCAAGAAGCAGCCTTTTGTATGTTTCTTGTAAGTAATGGTAGTATCCAGCTTTCTGGGTGTAGTTTTGACTTTCCATCTAAGAGTTAAATGAAAATGTTTACAACCATATGATGCCAAAGCAACATCGACTTGCTTCTTGCCCAACTTGGCAGTCTCTTGGATAGCTAGCTCAGAAACAACAGTGGTTGCCCTGAGCTAAAAATGAATGTTGGAATGTGGTAGCAATAAAAGTAAACTGTAGAAAAAATTATGCACACACACATCTGATGGAGAGAGTTGAAAGGAGTGTATGGCTTCTTCCTTAACGTTGCATGAGATAACATCTCTTTAAAGTAGACAACTAATTTTTATTCTAGAGGAAATAACTTGAAAGACTTCTTTGCTCTTCCCTGAGGCATCATAATTTTGAGATAGACAACTTGGCATGATCATGTCATAAGAAAAGGCAGTGATTGTCATCATAGACTTTTTGGGTAGATGGTTCTCTTAAATGCACATGTCAGTGTTTCAAAGCTGCTCTGAATACTCTTGTATTTAGTACCAGTTTAGAGAGCCATTTCACAATATGCTGTTAATTATAATTTCAGTCTGCTTTCCTGAAATCTGTTTTTCCCTAAGCACCTCCTCTGCTAGGTAAAGTTGTAGTATTTTAGACCAGTGTTAGGAGCTATGGGAGGACTGCTGTAGGCGAGGGGATTTGAACTGCTGTCATGATGTGTTCAGAAGGGATTTAACTGTTCTGGTCGTTAGGCTAACATCTAGTCTGCCCTTGACCAATAAAGGTATGCTCTGGAAATAAAATACCTGTTTTCAACCTATGTAGATCTAAAATGGAGAAAGATATGCTGTTGTTCCTCTGTCTTAGTTTCACATGCATTGTTTGTGTTCCTGCAATGATTTCTTACTAGCAAGTTCTGCTTATGTATGTGCACATGTAATACTTGGCTGGCACACATTTATTCTTGCTCTTTGTTTGGGTTTTCCAAACGTTTTTTTCCAAAAACGTTTTCCAGAATAAGGAATGTTTTACTGGGGTTTTTTTTCCTTATAATGAGGAGTCATATTTTTGCTTTCAGTTTATGAACAAGAACTCTGCTTCCTTTTTGGTTTTGCTGAATATCTAAGTTGGTCCATTCATGTTACCTATTAGATTGCTGGCACTTTTTTGCCAATAAAAAGGAAGGGAAAACCCCAATGTTTTAAGCTAGAATGAATTTGAAATTTAAAGGGATGGTCTTTCAGTGAATGATGTATATACTGACTGTGTACATTTTTGCTGAAAGAGTTGTGTGTGCCAGGATTATGGAAGAACTGCAGATTCTTATCCCTTAAACTGGAAAAACAAGTGGTGAAATCCTTTGCATGCATTTCAGGCAAACCAGTGAGATTGGCTGTAAACCCAGGAGGAAGGAACTTCTCTGATCAAACTCACCAGAGGAAAAATGTTCTGGTTCAGGATGTCTCTGCAAAGCATTTGAGTAGGGCTTTGTATAATTTTCAGAGGTTTTTTTGGAAAGTGAGATTCCGTGTTTGCTGAGTTGTTGGCTTCACTCAGCTTCACATGAGCTCCTAAGTTAACAGACATTCCATAGAAAATATACCAGGGCTTGTAACACCATGTTCCATTAGCTGAGTTTTGGTAACAGCTGGTTTCGCACTATAAACTTGAAGTCTTAGCTGATAAACTTTATTGTGCTATTTTAATTCAGTAAGAAAATAATCTTTTGGTTTAAAAAGAGCATCTCTCTTTAATCCTGAGACTTGAGGTCATGTTGCAAAAATGTTGATGAAATAGTCATCGGTTCAACCTTCTGAATACCAGCATAAGTCATTACTGTTTTGTCAAATTAACTTTATTAAATTATCAAGAGTCTTCCAAAACTCCAATAAAAAGGTTGCTTCTTATTTGTGCAGTGAGTCAACTTAATACATGAGTGTTCCTTGGGGGCTTTTCACTAATACAACAATGCAATTCCAGAAGAAAAATTGCTGTTAAATACTATCAATGCTGCTTCTTCATGCTTTATATGTGATCAGAAAGCTATTGTGCATGGACAGAGTGTAGCAAGCTAAAGAGCTTTGTGAATGTTCAAAGTGAGAAGACTTATGCTAAAGTTGATCATACATCCTTATGAGTTTACCAGACTGGGTCCAAAGTATGCCTCTCTGAGAGTTACACTTGTAAAAATTTTTTCACTCTTCAGAGCTATAAGGAAAAATATTGTAAAACTGCAGTCAGGTGCTTGCATTAATATTGTTGCTAGTTCTGTTCTTTACCCAAAATGCTGGCAGTTATGGTATTTAAAAGCTATAGAAAGCAAAAGAAAGTAAGTAATTCTGCATAGCCAGAGGATGTGCTGAAATGATTAACCTTAAAATTACCATAGATATCCTGTTAGAAACACTGTTCAATGAGAATGTTTAAAATGTGTCCTCTTTGATACTATTGATTAGTCTTCAGTGATTTGCCAGTGATGCTGTCTGGACAATGGCACAGTGTTGTTGTAACTGTTGTGTTTGTGACAGGTGCACAAGTGTAGTGTTTGTGCTAAGTGTTGCTTTCCAGTGCTTTGATAGTGGCTTTTGGCTAGCACGAGTCACTTGTTTGACTTATTGATGTTTCAGGCTTGTTTTTACCTAAAATGTCAGCTAGCAGATAATGACTTTTTCCCCTTTCAAATTAGTATTTTTGGGCACTCAACACCCTTGTAAAAAGGGTGTTTGCAAAGCATGTTTATCGAACAGCTCCCAGATGAGCAGTACTTGCAGCTGCCTTTGCTATCTTATGACCCCTCTGTGTGCATGTCACTGATTCTGTCCACATTTGCCAGTTTAGGTGTGTTTTAGAATGGTATCTTGGTTTGTGTGTAGTACTGACCAACCTATCTGAATTGAATATGCAGATTATTGGGTGTGGTGCTTAGACGGAGAAGGATTTTTGGGCTACTTAATCTTTAACAAGCTGAAGGGAAAAAACCCCTTGGTATTTTTGTTTAAGAAAATAATATCTCTGAGCAGCTTACCTGTGTAAAATATTTTAAAAACAGTGTTTTGTAGAATTATGTTTATAGAAAGCAGGTAGGTATGAGGTTTTGTTACAAGGATTGCAGTCAATCTTAACAGTAGTAGTGTGATAATTTGTCTATTAGTGGGCACCTTCCTGTCTCCTGTAAATTTAGCTCTTCTACATGTTGAATAACTTGGATATTTCAAGATTACCAGCTATTGCTCAGGGATCATATGCTTTTTCAAGAAAGTGATTTAAGCATACTGCACTAGTAAAACTGGAATAATGCCTTTTAAAAGTTTATATGTTCATTTATCCTACAACAAGTTTTGTTTAAGTATTATAGATTGGGTAGTGATCATGTGCCTGATCTTACTTTCCCTATTCCACTTGAAATATTTTAAAATAATATTATAATTTAATAGTGTCAAGATTACACAAGGAGAAAAAAGGCTACTGTCTCTTAATAGGATTTTAAATTGTTCATTCATCAGAGCATCAAACTTAAGTCCTTAGACTAAATCCCTGTACTGAAATCACAGAATTGTAGAATAGTTTGAGTTGGAAGGGACCTCAAAGATCATTTAGTTCAGTCCCTTCTGCCATGGGCCGGGACACCTTTCAGTAGACTGAGTTGCTCAAAGCTCCATCCAGCCTGGCTTTAGACACTTCCAGGGAGGGATGGGGCATCCACCACTTCTCTGGGCAACCTGTCACAGTGTCTCACCACCCTCACAGTGAAAAATACCTTCCTAATACCTAATCTCAGCCTACCCTCTTTCAGTTTAAAGCCGTTCCCCCTTGTCCTGTCACTACGTGCTCTTGTCAAAAGTCCCTCTCCAGGTCTCTTGTCGGTCCCTTTGGTACTGTAAGGCTGCAGTAAGGTCACTCCAGAGCCTTCTTCTCTTCTCCAGGCTGAACAATTCCAACTCTCTCAGCCTGTTTTCATAGAAGAGGTGCTCCAGCCCTCATCTTCTTCGTGGCCCTCCGCTGGACTTGCTCCAGCAGCTCATGTCATGTTGGGACACACAGCAAAGGTTCATGCTTGTTATTCATGATTACTTTCATGCTGTGTCTCCTGATAAATGAAAGGAAATGTTTTCATTCCAATCCAACTGGCATCCCTTTGAGCTGGATTTTACATTGTAATTTGGTAAAGCTGTGGGCTGCTGAAAGCGCTGATTCTTTAGTCACCAAAAATCCTTTGGAAGCAGAAAGAGAACTGTTCCAAGTACTGTGTTGAAAGATATAACAGGAAAAAATAATGGAAGGAAGGAAGACAAACAAACTGAATGCTTTTAACTTATTTTAGTGCTAAGAAGGTTGCTGACTTCTGAAAATCCAATTTTAGAAACCTTAAAGTATGCTTAGACTGCAATTCTATGTCTTGATAGAGAAGTACAAATAAATGGCACTGTATTTAAGTGAAGTACGCTTGGGACTTCAGGTGTAGTGCCTGAGTTACCCCTTGACAGCAGAGTAGTGTTACTAGTTCTAACTGGTTCTTAGTGATCTTTGTTTTGGGTTGCTGTTTTGTTGCCAGATGGAGAATCAGTTTTGTGTTCTCTTCTTTGTTCTATTCCTATGTAGTCATTTTTCTGTCATGAAGGAGGCTTCCTCTGCTACTGTTCTGCAGAATGGGAAGAAAGCATCCCAGTGAAGAAGTTCTTTGTACAGAGTGCCACTGGGGTCTTATACCCCTAATGTATAAGGAGTCATCGTTCACCCCCATTAATCCTTTTGTGCATTGGGTCTATTTGTAGCTGAATCAAGAGTTGCCTTGCCCTCAGGGGTGAGTATCTTGGCCATAGCACACTTGTTGGCTCAGCCAAAGGAAATCTTGTTCTGCAGGGAGAAAGGCAGAAGAAGCATGGGTAGTGTATGCCAGACTGAGCAAGATCATCCTTTGGTCTTGCTGTATATTTGTCCTCTGCCTGTGTTGGCACACAGGTATTTCAGTTTTCACATACATGGGAGAGAAGTCCTGTTGTTTGGGTACCTAGAGGATCACTGAGATGTGGTAAACTGATTTTTTATTTAGTTAGCTAGGGAGTATTGCCAGCCTCAAGAAATGACTTGTATATCTTAATTTCCCTCTGGCAAAAGCATTATGTAAGGTATTGAAGATCATTTGAGCATGAACTTTGTTTAACTAATAGTGATAATAAATTCCACAGTTAGTTCTCCATTAATAATGTTTAAACATGTGAATCAAAGGAGTGTTAGTTTGAATGACCTAACCGGTCCCATTTGGTTTAGTTTGATGAGGGAGGAGGAGTGAGAAATCCAGATGGAAAGCACAGAAGCCAGGAGTGACTTCATCAGATTAAAGTTTAAATTATGCTCAGAGGCAATAATTGCCTGCATTAACATCAGTTTCTGGAGGAGGGAAAAAACAACTCAAAACAAATTCAAACCCCTTAACCTAAAAACAACCCTCCCCTTCACCTCACCACCACTAGAACTCTGAGTTCAGATTTCTGTAATTAGAATTGTTTACCAAACCCATGTTGAGCAATATCTGAGTACACAACATGTGTACACTTCACTGAAAGTTCACTGTAAAGTGTACAGTGTAAACCATTATTTTAATATATTACAACTCATACTGTGTAACTACATGCTTGCACTTCTGCAGTTAGGGTAGAGTTTACCTGTAAATCAGCAGAAGAATTTTGAAAATTGGGTTCATGACATGCTGTTATTTTAATGCTCTCCTAAAATAGGGTTTAAAATTAAAAATACTTTCCAAAATGACTCATTTTGACAGAATGACATCAAGAGCAGGATGGGGACTTGACTTAATAGTCTACCAGACAACTTCTATCAATAGCACTTTTGGGATTGAATCTTTTCGTGTTGTAAGCATCATAATATTATAATCAATAAATTCAGAGATTCAAATTTGGGCCTAATCTGAAAATAAGCTTTTGGAAACCTTGAGGTATTTGTATGGCTTAGGATGGTGATTCGTCACATGTTTTCTACTTTAGTCTCTAGCAAAATCCCTTAAAGTAGAACTGCTCACAGTAAACATGCAGAAGTAAATACCACTAGTTTGCTTCTAGGTGAAGCATGAGCTCTCTTGCACGAACAGTTCAAGGTTTAAAAGGTAAAATGCCGTTTTTATTCTGTCAGCCATGGGTATTTTTCAGTGAGCATGGAACCAAGACGCTTGGCGTCACTCAGCAGTGCAAAGAAGAAATGTGGACACCGCTGGAAGTCAGCATTAGGCTCTCGTCATCGGCAGGGTCAGAGGCTGCGTGCTGTACACCTTATTCAAGCACATGTGACTGCTGAGCTTTAAGTTGCCATGTCTTAATGGCACTAGCAACTTGGCAGACTTTAAGACACTAAGAATTTATTGTTGATCGTGATCTAATTTCTAGAGTGGCCAGTTTTTCTTTCTCTTTATGTGACTTTCATGACAATAGAGAACTTTTTTTGTTAACAAATTGAGAAGCAAAATATGGCATTAACTTGTCCAGCTAGTAGAGAATTTCAAATGAATAGTCATTCACTAATGTAAGTGTTATTTATTGGTTAGTCTAGTTTATTTATGCTGCAGTGGGAGACTTTGGACTTCTCTTCCCATTTGTAGATTACTAATACCTCAGTACTTCAATGTTGTACTTAGACCTATCTATTGAATTTTCATCTAAAGCACTTCAGTGCTCATGTTAAACTTGTCTAGACTGATATTAGCAGTGAATCTAATACAAAGGAGTAATTTGAAGGAATCTGATGTGGAAGAAGGTAACTACCTCTTTCAGCACAAGTACTTGACTATAAATGATACTTTAGTGCATAACTGTTCTTCTTTGCCAAGCAAGGTTTTGCTTAGCTTCTCAAACATTGAGTAGAAATGCCTTTTATTACTAAAAAAGCCTAGTATATTTTATATAAGTGTATAACCTAATAGTTCTTAAAATATTGTCTACTTTTGGAGTAACTTGCAGTAGCTCAGGAGTATCAGCATTGCATTTTAAAAATAGCTGTAAATGATCTATCTGCTAATGTATCTAGTTAATGTCCTTTTAAATCAAACACACAATTGTAGAGTGGTAGACTGCTAAATAATCTTTCTTCAAGCTGTTGAGTAGAAAGAATGCAAACAGGAACAGGAAATTTATTCCTGAGCATTTACTGTTTTCTTAAAGGAATAAATCTGAAAAGCCTGCTTTATGTCTTCGTTCAATATGTTTCATATGTTGTGAATTGAAAATTTGTCATTTTCTGGTTGAGGCAGATCACTTACAGTGAAAATCTGCATCCAAAAATCTTCACAGCTTCTTCAAGGTAATGTTTACTTCGTGGAAAAATTCTACAGTATGTTATTAAAAAATTAAACTTTTATTGAATTCAGGCATTTCCTTTGTTGGGTAAAGGTTTGTAAGTTTTCTGTCTTTTCAGAGGAGGTGAAATGGTTGCAAGTCCTCGAATAAATCATGCTGAAATCACAAAATCTTCGTTGCTGACTTCAGTGAGATTAGGCTTTTACCTATGGCATGTGTGTCTGTGTACTGGCACAAATGTTTGATATCTACAACTACTCTCTATTCATATTGTCAGACACAGATTTGTGTATTGGATTCATGCTTGGTAAATGTTGTAGAAATAGTGAGTAGCTTTTGAGTCCATTGCTTAGAAAAGTCCATCTGTGATAAAATGCTCTGAAATGTTTCAGATTTATATTTCCATGGATTAATAATTCTCATAGTTTCTTTTTTCTTCTTTTCATATTATGCCTTTCTTCATTTTGTCTTGTGCTGAAAGGTGGCTTAGCTTAGAAGTCTTTCTGTAAGGTTTTCCTTCTGTGAAGCAGTTTGTTTTATTTCTGGTGTGAGGTGCCTGTAAAGGATGTTCCTGTGGTTATGACAAACAGAACCATTTTGTATGTAACCTTGTCTTGCACAAATGACTGGGTCACAAGAGAGTATAAGCTTATTTTCAAAAGTACAACAAACAAGACCTGGGGATATTTGGTAACTGTTTTGTAATCTTTTTAGTTTCCTAAGCCTTTCTTGACCGTCTTTAAGACTTGGTCACAAGCTTCTTTTAGTATTTTAGATGGATTTCACAGTTTAACAAATCTCTTAATGCTCTCTTTGTCGTAATGAAAAGAGCTAGAAATGTCTGAAGTGTTCATTTGATGTAAATGGTTTCTGGTAACTTACGAAACCACAGTTGTTATAGTTGTCTTTAGATTCACTCCTTAAACAGCATGTTTCAGATATAAATTACTTGTACTGTTACAGAACTTCTCTCATCAGGAAGGAGGTATAGAATGGACTAGGTAGTTTTGCTGGTTACTTCATAGAAAAACACTCAAAAGACTGAATCCAGAATTCAGAACAACAAGCCTGCATGTTGCAAGACAACAAGACTTACCTATCCCAGTAACTGTATGGTTTTATACTCTCAGTTTAACTGGGAGTTTTTTCTTTTTTCCTTTGCTAAGGTTGCAATTCCACTCTTTATACTTTAGTTGCCATGACTGTAACAGAAAACTAATAAAATTGATGATGGCTTTTAGAAATGTTTGCATGTTCTAGAATATTTGTTTCTATCTGATAATTTTAGAAACATTTTAATCTTACTCCATGCTTTTGTACCTTTGATGAACCAAAATACTGTCCAAAGTCTATATGGCAGTTAATACTGATGTTGACATTGTCCAGTTTGACGGAACAACTTCAGCAGATTTCCTCGGAAAAGGAAATCTCTGAAATCTCTTTTGTCAGTAACAAATGAAAACTGTGGAATCAATTTATTCTATCTCTATACTGTGTGTTCGTTTGTCTTTAGTGTCAAAAACTATTAACACTTTCTTTCTCCCTTCCCCCCCACTCAGGGAGGCAATAATGCAGGGCATACAGTTGTTGTGGATGCTGTGGAGTATGACTTTCATCTTCTGCCAAGTGGGATCATCAATCCAAAAGTCACTGCATTCATTGGTAAGTGGGACATCTCTAAAAAACAGTACTGTAGCTACAGACTTCTGACACATTAAAATAACAAAATGTATCTGAGGACATACAGGATCAGGATTCTGTTTCTTGAATTTTTCATAGGCCTGAGCTGTTCTGCTGTCTTCCTAATACTGCCCTAGCTCATTTGAGAAGTTTCGATTACAGAAATTTCTGTTGACTTGGATAGCTCACCTTTGTTCTTACCCTTCCTATCAATATAAACAGCTAGCTGCCCCGTGAATCTTCATTCTTCCATTTCCTCTTATTTTCTCTACCATTTATTTATTTTATTCTCAGAATACCCCCTCTCTCTTTTAATCTTCAGCCCTGGTAAGTACTTAACTGTGCTTTTTGAACCATAGATTTTTCATCCTTTTTCCACTGGATTGTGAAATGAATGCTTACTCTAAGACTTCTGCACTCTAGACTTCTTACCAAGAAGTCCTCTCGGGAGAGTACATTAGAAGGTTTAGGGCAGTGGCAGTACTAGGTGATGTCAATATCTATGATCTGTTTACTTTGTGAAAAGGGATTTAGGCTATCTAGTCTGTTGTCCCTAAAAAACTACTTGCCCCCTTACCCATCTCCCTTCTTGGAATCCTGTTTCCAGTCCTACATGTTTGCATTTTTTCCTTTGGATTGCTTGTATGATCAACCTGCTTAATAATGCTGTGTAGCCCATAGAATTTCCTTCTAAAAATGAAGGTAAACATAAAACCTATGTACACACCATTGTAACTATTTGTGCTTGAGTGCCGTTTCACCAAGTGGGTTGGGTCTCTGGGTCACTAAAGGCTATGACTTAGCAACACTTCCATGTTGCTCTTTTGATACCCAGAGCTCCTGTCCCTTACACAGTGCACTTCTCCAAATCAGGACTCTGTTGCCGTATTCCTTCTGTCACTTCCTCCTGCATTTCATTGCTTTGAGCCTGCAGTGTTGCCTTTCAGCTTGGTGTATGTGCCAAGAGCAAGTGGTCATTGACAGTTTGCTAAAGAGCAGCTGAAGAGCCTCTGTCACAAGTTACTTGATTCATAAACAGTCCAGCTGGTAGTGACTGTATAGTCTGTCAGCAGTAATTCTGTACTTGATGGGATTTGGTGGTTAATTGCCTCTTTTCAGCTGTTACATTGTGGCCTGATAATGGGATAGTTATGGATCAACTTGTCCTGCCTAATACTTCTATAGAAATGGAGCCAATGGGCATGGAAACAGATCCCTGTTGATGATGGGAAGTTTGGGATTTTAACTGTTCCTAGTTTTGAGGGCTGAGGCAGATGATACTGCTTCTATTCTCCTTTGATGTTACTGTATTATGTTTTTTAAGATTATTGTTTGAAAACAGTAGAAAAGGATGCCCATTTGCCTTGTGTTGTTCGGTGGATTTGGTTGAATAGGAAAGCCCCCATCCTTTAAAAATACACTAGTTGGGAGAGAACTTTTTACAAACCCTCTTGCCTGTATCTTCTGTCTTTTAGTCTTGTCTGAAGTTTTTTCTAGATTCTTTCAGGAATTCCTTGTGTATAAAATCTTTCAGAGGAAAAAAAAGGCTTAGGATTCCACTGAAAGAGCATATATGTTAAAAAAGGGAATGGGCAAAATTATTAGAGTATTATAATAGAGTATTCCTATTGTTTAAGACTGCATCTTGAAGGTAATAGTGAAGAAGCCTTTAAATACTTTGTGTTTTGATGTTTAGAATTATTTTATCAGTGTGAAATTAGGTGATACGCAAATAATTTTGGATGGCAGATCCCTTCTTTTGCTAGATGTTATACTGGTAGCTTTGAATCTACTGAGTTTGGTATGACCTTAAGATGCTTCAGTTTTGCTGTGAGAATGCTCCTTCCTCGGCACTCAGTTATGCTGGTTAATTGTAT
The DNA here is from genome assembly GCA_013397915.1 of Daphoenositta chrysoptera. Taxonomy (NCBI): domain Eukaryota; kingdom Metazoa; phylum Chordata; class Aves; order Passeriformes; genus Daphoenositta; species Daphoenositta chrysoptera. The sequence continues at coordinate 237,719 of VZRO01000760.1, forward strand.
GAACTAGTATTTTTCTGAGCAATGTGACAGCTGTATTGATAGGGCTTTTCCCTCTGTTAGTTTTGCTAGTCTGTTAACAGTCCCACCTCTATGTACAGAATATTCTGTGTCTTGTTTACAGCAAAAGAGTGCCTGCAAGGATGCTAGTGTTTATAATGGTGATAGAAATGTGCTAAACCTTTAGAAAACAATAGGGTTATTTCAGTGAAGTACAAAGAGGGAAGTTAATTTTAGATATGAGAAAGAGGAAGTTGGATTTCAGACTGTTTTACAATTCTGTTACTGTTTGTACGGATCTAAATTGAAAGTTTGTTGCATTTATTAGAAAGAGTCAATGCATGTAGGTAGAAATGCATACTTAAGGAGCAAATCTGTCTTTTAGACACATTCCTAAGAATCAAAATTGCATGAAATTAAAGAACTTAGATAAAATACTCTGCACACAAAATATGAAATGTCTATGAACTGTTTGAAATATTTTTCCCATTCTCAACATAATTCATTGAATTTTGTGTAATGATTTTTTTCAGGAAATGGTGTTGTAATTCATTTGCCAGGACTCTTTGAAGAAGCCGAAAAAAACTTAAAGAAAGGAAAAAGTAAGAATTTGAAGATACTACTTTTAAAATAGTTTGTGGGACATTCCTCAAATGATTTAGATGGAGGGATGCCTCTGTAGAGGTTACATACAATGTGTTTTTCCACAACTGCCTTTACCTTTTGCCTTCTGACAGGAGTCTTGCTAGAAGTGCCAGAGCCCTCATGGGAAGGCAAATAAAAGGAATCTCTGTACAGTTTCAGAATATAATCCAAATCAGAATTGTCTGAAGACATTTTTCTTTGCTTAAAAAAGTGAATTTAAGAAGTGAAACGGCTTTTTTAAAGTGTGTTAACCTTTACAAAGTCATTTTACCTCTTACAATATTGGTGTACTCTTTGATGACCATGTTAATGTAAACAGGTGCTGTGGTAATCACTTCTTCATTCAAAACACAGTTTTTGGATACTTCATGTTATGTCTATAGCCATGCTTGGCAACAGTCTGCTATAAGTGGGGTAAATCAATGGTCTAGATTATTCAGAACCAAAAGAGCTACTAATTGTTTGCTAAAATTGAGGCACTAGTAGCTTGAATTCTTCTTCAGAATAAGCCTGATTTTCTCAGCTTTATAGGTTGATGCCAAGTTTTAATTACTGAAATTACTTTTTTTTTTTACTCTGCAATGTGATTGCTCAGTCTTAAAATAGATTGACTGAAGACTAAGCATGAAAAGTATTTATACTTTATACATCAGCAGACAAAAATGCTATACAAAACATAATTTAAACTATTTCATTTTGCCTTTAAAGGACTGGAAGGCTGGGAAAAGAGACTAATAATTTCTGACAGGGCTCATATTGGTAAGTTCCTGTTTGTGGTTTGTTTTTTGTTGGGTTCTTTTTGGTTAATCTTGGCTTTTTCTGGACTTTCTGTGGCAGTAAAAGTGTGATAATTTTTAGCCCTCTATGTAGGTCTGTGCTTTTCTCTGGATTAAGTCTCCCTGGGCTGCTTTGGTTTATTGAAGGTCCTAGAAAAAAATCGTTTACTCAGAACCCTCCCAGGTTTATATTCTAGTGATTTTTTTAATCCTATTTCATAAGCATCACCTAAGCAGGAAAGCAGGTTCACTTTCTAAGTCAGATTAGAAGCACACAGCAGATCAGAAAGCATTCAGAAGTGAATTGACTAAGGATTCATTTCCCTTTTTGGTGTAAAAGTGGTGTTGCTCACAGTAACATTTCTTCTGGGAAATCAGGTGACCGGGTGTGACTGTGGTCTCCCTACCAAGGAAATTACCACATGCTTTCTAAAGGAGATTTCATGGCAGGGACTCTGTAGGGATGGAGAGAATGGCTGCTCTCCTCAAAAGGAGCTCAGCGAGAAGCACTGAATCCCGCTTATGCTTCAGACAGCACTGCAGTTCAAAGCCTGAAGTAAAATAGTCTTGCGTCCAATCCACCAACACAGAGCTTTAGGAACTCTTCCTGTGCCACTCCTGCCATGTCTTTATTACATAAATTCATCCTTTAGATTAGCTCTTTAGATATTATAACATTATTGCTGCCTCTGGTAGTCATTTTCTGAAGATGCAAACTGTTTAGGACTTCGTAAGATAAAGGCTTGTGACATGGGGCAAAAAAGGCTTTGCTTTTGGTTTTGCTTTGTTTTGTTTTTTACACCAATCTGGAGTAGGTTAGTGAGTGAACTTGTTGACAGTTACTTCAGCGTAAATACGTTTTTTCTTTGGAGTAACTAATGAGTTTGAAATAGTTGAGTAATTGTTTCTAAGTCACCAGTATCTTTTCTGATAGTAGAATCACTGTAGGTGAATGACTTGGAAATTGCTTGATTACTAGAAAAACTGTTCTGTGGTGATTATATTGCAATGGCAATGGTATGAATTTTTCATAATTAAGCAGATTGTGAATAAAAAGGACCAGTTACTGACTATCACTCATAATCATTCAACCTCTTCACAGAAATGAGCTTTCATAATGCCTCTGTTGAGAAAGTTTTGATGACAATTTGAAAATCTGTTGCCATGATAAAAATGTCTTCTCTGGAATGAGTATTAATCTGTGAATGATTATACTGTAATAAAAGATCAGCCAAAGAGAGGTTCAAGCTGCTAGGCATAATGTAATTCTTTAAAATACGGGAATGTGTGGAAATAAGCACAAAACCAAATCGATAAGGCAAACAGGAAAACCACTATTGTTCTAGAGAGATTAGAGTACTTACTAAATCAGTCTTTCTTGTAAGTTTTCGGTCTTTCCTGTGCAGTGTGTAGGTAGTTTTTAACTTTCAGGAAAGAGTACTTAAGAAAATCAGTTAAATTAATTCTGTTAGCCTGTAAGCTGTCTGCCAACCCACCAATCTTTGTATTTGACATGAGTCCTGTAAGATTTTGGAGGGGGGGAGGGGTGGTGGTGTTTGGGGCTTTGTTGTTGTTCTGTTTGGGGGTTTGAGTTTTTTCCTTTTATGGTACACAAAGTATTAATACAAGGGATACTTTGCATAATCTTTGTCATTAATAACAATGTAATGTGTAAAAACAATCAGGGCTTATGAAGTTGACTTCTGTTTACATAACAGACATTGGTGGGAGCTTTTGTATTTTTGAATGT
>VZRO01000762.1:0-15481 GCA_013397915.1 Daphoenositta chrysoptera
GACCCTACCCACCAGCAAAACAGTCAGGGAATGCAAACATTTTCCACTTAAAATAAACATTTCTGTTTGTTTCATTGTAGTGTGAAAATAAGGTTTAGTACTCAGCAATCAGCATTTTAAAGATCTAATGATTGGTTACATCTTGTTTTCTCACACATCTAAAAGTCATTTGACTGCATTTAACCATAGAAAAATCTATCAGTAGCTTCCAAATAGATTATGAACTACTTAGTAGATTTTTGCTCTTACCTGCCACCAGTTATTTCGAAAGTAAATCCCAATAATGCAATCTCAGTTAAAATAAATTAATCCTGACTCCCCAAATTAATTTTATCAATACCCAGAGAGGAACTTACAAATTTTCTATATTTGATGCTCGGGTATGTTTTCTCTTGCAGATATAAAATCATAACCAGTACAAGCCACAAGGTGACACTTTAGGCCTACTGGAAAGAGATTATCATCATAGCAAAATAAATAATTTTGACACTGGAATGAACTGGGCCAATTATGAAGTACACAGCAAGTGTGAAATTGGTCTAGGTCTTTTCTGAAGGGGATTGATTACTTGGCTGCAAAGAGGCAGGCAGCCAAGTGCTGTATTGACCCACAAGAAGAAGAAAGGAACTCAGAAATTTTTTATTGAGGGGTCTGCTTTCCTGTTATCAAAGCCATAAACCAATTTTATTTATGGAGATGAAAAGCAAATCAGAGCAGTGTGCATAACTTGAAAGTCTTGCATTCTCAAGGACAGCACCCCCAAACTTGGCACTTACAAGTGGCAATGTGAAATAAATGTGTGTGTAGCTGGAAATAAACTATACATTCAGCAAGTCTATAGATCACTGACACTTGTTTCAGCAACTGCTCTCTAATATGCTGCAAGTGAAGGAAACTAAGTGAGAGGATATAATTTTACATTGTGCCCTGTGGACAGTTCTGCCACAAGCTGCACAATCAATATTGGGTTCTAACAGCAAAGTTGTTATTAGAAAATTCTTACTCAATCCTAACCAATCTTTCTAGCCATCAATTCTTAGGAAATCTTTGATATAATTTGATTAAAACCCTAACCTTTCTATAACTAATAGTGCCATAAATATTGAGCATAAAAATACACATACTTCAAAACAAGGAAAGAAAAAACACCTGTGAATACACTTGTGATTCTTTTTCATGTCTTTTCCAGACCTTTATATAGTTTCCCAAAATTATGTTCCTCAAAGATGCCAGCATAGGCAAAATTTATACACTTGAAGTAAGATGCTGATGACATTCTAACAAAGTGCCCCAGGCTCCTCAGGTGAGCAGGAACTCGAGTTCCCTGTCCCTGCTCTGCCAAGTGATCCTGGAGCACGGTATTTGCTTGTCTTAGTTGGAAAAGCCAACTGAGGTATCTCACGTAGCTCCTTGAAGAAGAGATGGACATTATTTTCCTGTTTGTTCATCTCTTACTTTCTACCACCTTGATTCTCCTGCTGAGATAGGTAAAGAGATAAAAGGACTTAGGAATTTCTTGGACATTATTCTGCTGTGTTAGAAAGCACAGCCCAAATCCATCCCAACTATTTTTCCTAAATTCACAGCACCTGTAGGACAATGGTGTGTAAAGTAAGAAGTCAAGACATCATTTTTTAAAACTCTGAGCGGTCATAAAAAAGCAAAAGTAAACAAGACTAACAATAAACTTCTTGGGTATGGATAAAAGTTTAAGAACATAGCAATACCATTTGTTCTCTGTAAATCTGACAGACATTTATAGATTTTAAAACACTAATTTTTTATGTTAGTTTTAGTGCATTCTTGTTTACTCGGAAAGTTTTCTTTCCCTACTGATTTTAACGTTTTCCATTCAGGAGCTACTGATTTTCTTTTTCCTCCCATTTCCTACAGGGAATAGGCTATCATGGCAGACTTTTGTTTATTGGTTTATGTACCTTTGCATTATTAATAAGCCCTGGGACAAGGGTTTGTTACTTAAGCTCCCTCTGCTGGCTCTCCAGCAGCAGAAACACGACAAATGAAAGGTTTTTCACTTGCACTCCCGTTTCATCAGTGTTAGAGCTGGGAAACTGCAGTCGCCAAAGTTAGCACTTCCTCCACAAAGGAAGCACGAAGGACTTCGAATACTAATGTAATAAAGGGGCTACTGGAACTGGGGACAGTAGTATGATGTGTAAAATATCACTTAGGTAAGTCTGCAACATTCAGCTTCAAGCAAGGCACCCAAAAGCTGAGAAATGCATTTCCTTCCACCTTGCATTCTCACCTGCTTAGGATTTAATTCCAGTTGTGTTGTTGACAGTCATAATTTGTCTCGTTCTCATGTTAGGCAAAGCTTTCTCAATTATGAATATTTCACTCCCACCATTTCAAAATGTTACCATAGTGCACAATATATACTTTGAATATTTAGGTATTCACTAAGACTTTGTACAGACTTTGCAGTTTCTCAGATTGAAAGGAGTACAGCTGTTCACAAATTGAGAGTGCATCTATAGAGAATAATCACATTTTCACTTGCTCATCTGCAAACTTATTTTTACAGCTTGTGGCAAAATCTAACCCATGACCCCTTTTGGACTCTGCACCTTATAGTTATCAGAAACACGAGTTCCCATATTTTCAAGAATTTTAATTATTCACAGTCCCAATAAAATATAGGCACTGTCCTGCCTTGAAATCTCCAGGAACATCCTTTGTCTACGATCTTTGAGTCAGATTCACTGTATTTCAGGCATGCCAGTTAAATGGTCTCTGGGTGGGCATGAAGTCACATTAGGCTCAATGACAGAGGAGCTCCTCCAAAACAGAGTTAGATATATTTTTTTCTCCCCAGTAATTCCAAAGAGAGCCACACATGATTAGTCTTCCATTTTCGGTATCTCCTCATGATGGGCCAATCTCGTTGTACTTGTCTGTTGGCAATGAGGAACTGAGGACTAATATCCTCTCCATTCATTCCCTAGCAGAATGCTGATGCAATTTCAAAAGGATCAGTATTTTGCCTTAACATGTGCTCTGAAATGACATTGTTCTTTTTGCTATTCTGTTTTTTATTGGAAAGACAAATTAGTTGCTGGTTCTTCATTGCAGTCTCAAAAGCTATAGAATTCCTTGTCTTCATCCCTGTAAGACACTAATGCATGAATACTTTTCTTGGTTTAAAAGCAAAGAAAAAATAAAGAAAAAATAACTTATTTTCCTCTGAATTCTGCTCCAGCTGTTCCACCAGGACTTCAAGGATATTACTTCCCCCCCCTCCCCTCCAGTAAAATCTAAGAGTCTTTTAAAAACAAAATACAATTCCAGAATCTGCAAAGAAAAAAACCAAGAATACCATCTAACATTCCTCTTGATTCACAGTTTCATCACCTGATTTATATTAGCTCTGCACCTGAACTGAAAGGATCTGGAATAATTCAAAGCACATTGTTGAAGCATGATAACTAAGGTATGACTAAAAAGCACCTTGAAGGTCCCTGCACAAGCCAAGAAGGATTAAATAGACATATTGAAATAAATAGGGATGTCTAAGAAGTTAAAATCCATAGGAAATAAAGCATGTGGTTATTTTGGTATTTGATTTGTATTTCAGTTAAGTTCATCAAAAGGACTGCCTGAAGATTTATTCTCTTGAGGAAAAGAGAAACTTTCCAAGTTTGTTTCTGTCCTCAGTAAATAGTCTTTTAAGTCTTCTCTGAATATTCTTCCTCTCCAGGAATTTTAAGAAATGACACCACCATCCCCAGTTGCTTTGCTAGAACAATAAGAAATAAGCAGAGGGTTCATAGTGCTCTTTCCCTACTGTAGGCAGACATCCCATTTCTCAATTCTTCCCTGGATCTTTTCCCCTTCTCTTCAAGAGCTATTTATACACTATTTATAAGTTATTTATGGCTAAACTCGTCATTGACCAAAAGCAATGAAAGTTTTCCCGTTTATTCAAAGTATGCCTAAAGGTTTTATTTGGATGGCAAACTGGTTCCTTCAAGTGTGACAATCAGGTTTGAGCATCCACTATATGGGCTACTCTTTGTACTAAACTAATACTATTTCCCTACTCGTTTCATGAGGTCAATTTTTCATTCCATGACACTTGCACCCAAGAGGTTCTTAGGGATATGCCTGTATTTTGACACAATCACAATACAAAGATATCTTAAAAATCATAGTCAAAGTATTGCACAGATCACAACAGAAGGTGGGGATGCACTGGGAAGAGCCAGGCAGCCTTGGCTTCAGGGCCTTCTGACATCAAGAGCTCCAATCTTACTGCATTGCATTTTAGAATTCCCACAGCCCTGTTTTTAACCACAGTAAACAGTTGCTGAAGCCTTAATGAACCATATGTTCAGGATGGCAAATGCTCCACTCTAAGAAAAGCCATAAATTCATTTGCATTTTTCAAAACTCCACAATCAGTTAATTCTTCACTAAAAATTGTCAAATGTAAATGTCTCTTTCCAAGAATGCAAATGGAATTTGTGTTTTATTGTACATTTCATGCTGATTCACAGCCTTGCATCACTTAAAGCACTGGGGTTATGAACACCTCGAGGTTTACTCTGGGCTGGAATAATGAATGCTGGCTTAAGACAATCCCAGATCAATGAATATATAGTTCTTTGTACTTCCACTAAAGCCTCCCTCTGTCATACACGTGTGAATATCATATTTTTTTCCAGCAGAAACTCAATACTGAATTTCTTCCTGAAAAAAAAAATTACCTCTGTTTCACTGTTGTATTTAGAAATAATGATAAGGAATATTGTTTCAATCTAAGAATTTGGAGTATTTGGCTTATCAAGATACTTGCAACCATGTCCATAAGCTTGGTGAATATTCATCAGTATCTTATACTATTTCAAAGGTAGCACATGCAGTTTAAGAGCCACTGATGACCTCTTTGGTTTCATTTATATTTTCTATTTATGTTGAATGTTCCTTTTCTATTTATCCTCTAAACTCCTCAGACTAGGTACAATCTCTTAATCCATCCATACAGTGCCCAGCATGCTGCAGATGAGTGCCTAAAGTAACAATAATGATGATTTCCACTGGTTGCCATCTATCAGAAGCCATTTTAAGGCTTCCAGCAGAGGTCACAATTGCTCAGCAGTTCCCAGGAATGCTTTTCTGTACAGAAAACTAATTTCTGAAATCAAGGGTAGAAGATTTTACTGCATAACCGAGACTTTGCTGCAACCAAACGTGCATTAGGTTATTTATTGGTAAGGAAAAAAGATGTATCTAATTAATAATTGCCTCATATTTTGGGAAGCTAATGAAGTAGCTTTGGTCTCTCAGAAAAATAATTTGCCATAAAAGATGAAGTCTCTGAACTAAAGCAAACCATTTAATTGATTAACTGCATATCAGTAGTAATTTGCTTATGAAAAGGATACTTGTATTAGAGAGGATGGGTTTCCTTTATAAAAAGTTAAGGGTTTCACTACTGACAATAAAAAACTACTTATTATTTAAACTCTGGATTTTCATATTTGCTAACAGAATTTCTGTATTCCTCTATTGTATCATAGGCCTGCTTTGATTTATAGGAAGCCAAGTTATCCTCACTATTGCTGGAAGAAAACAGTAATTATTTCTGCAGGAGAAAGAAACAAAGAAAAAACCCCAAAATTACAAAGTGAAATAATGAAGAAAATGCCACCAGGCTTTTTTTACAGTTAAAAAACCAAACCAAAACAGTACAGACAAGGGGATTCTAGCTGAGTCAGTGGAAGTGTTGGGATAAAGCAAGATGAGAAAGAAAAGTGTCTGGTTGAAGAGCAACAGGGAGTAAAATGGGGAATTAAAATGAAGGACAAAGAAAAGTGAGGTAACCAGAACTGAACTAATAGTGAAGTAATACAGATCATAGGATATTTTCCTGCTAATTTACACCTGATTCTTAACCCTGGCCAAGACAGTTGCTCACTAAGATTTACCCATTCCAGCAGCTGTTGTGCCAGTGGAGATTTGATGTGATTTTTCCCTCCATTGTCTAACCACCCCCCTGACCATCATTTCTCCTTTCTGTCTTCCTTCTGCCTTTCTCTTCTGGATAACTTCCTCCCACAATAGTTTCCACTCCAATTTAACTAGTGGCTTTGCAATTCCCACCTCAACCTCTCCCATTTTTCACAATCTATTCAGTCCTTGAAATACATTTTTAAATTTTAGTTATGCACAATTCTAAAGAAAACAGCAATGTGGATATTTGTGTGTGTGGCAGTTCCCATTAGAGAAGCAGAAGTAAGAAAGTGAGTGGGATACATTTCTTGAGTGAAAGGTCACTAGAAAATAGTGAGAGCTATGGAAGCTTAAAGCAAATCCTGACTCCCTGCATTTTATTTTCAAAACAGTTGAAGAATTTGAGTGAATGAAATGTGTAGAATAGCTAGGCAATGAAATTCATATCACCAAAATTAATTCCTTGCTTTATGTCACCACCAAAAGGCAAGCTTCAATTTTAATCCTGGCCAGCAACAAAGTGGTTTTGTTTTTAGTTTTGTTTTTGCTTTTTTCTTTAACATTTGCAAGGATGAGGAATAATTATGTGCACACCTGCCACAGCAAAGGTAAAGTATCTGCCAAGCTCTTTTTGATATTACAATACATTGGGGAAAAATAAAGTCTAGCCACATTTTATTATGCATTTATTTATCAAGAATCTGTCATGCACACCTACCCTACCAGATTGCAGGCTTGAAAGGTAAGAACAAAGCCTGTTTGTTTTGGGTAAAGTAATCTGCAGAATAACTCTGTTGCTGTACTTAGCAAATGACTTGCATCCTCTGCAAGGGCAAGAAGGAAAAACAAACCATCAACTCTGAGAGAATGAGATTTATTTCATCATTTTAAAGTTTCTTGAATGAAGTTTACAAAGTGATTCAGTCTACTATTATTTATTCAGTCCTCTCCCAAGGACTATCAGTTATAATAAGCTACATAACACTGTTTGAAATTTCCTTCCATTTCCTTTATGGGTTGCTATTTGAAGTGTCTACAGAAACTTCACTTTTTTAAGGTATTAATTCAGTGAAAACAAAGGTAAGCTCAAATCAAATTAACCACTAGCAGGTTCCTGAGTCTATAAAATACTATTAAAAACTTTGAGAGAAAATACTGAAAAACACCCTGGGATAAACAGCTCATGGACCAGTGTCTAACTGCAATTTTCAGGACAATTCTTATGGAGCTGGATACTGAATGTAACAGAACTGGTAAAGTTCATCGAGTTTTGAACACCTCTATTCATTTGTGCTTACATTTTTATTTTATAGACAGCCTTATATCCATCTTTGAAAACTTCTACTATATTAAGCCCCCTACACTGATGACCCTAATCTCTTCTTGATAGATGAACCAGAATATCAACCAAAACATATTTGGAGCTGATGATAAATGTTATTGTACAGGTCACTAATGGCAGTCTTCATACCAGTCCTAAAAGCAAGGCAGGACTTGGAATAAAACATTTCTACCACAAAATCTCTTTGGCTACTTCAAGTGCAACAGCATATACAACAAAATCCAAATTGTTACTTGCTAGAGTTATTTTACATAATAATTGAAAAAGATTGTTTTTCTTTGAAAACTACCCTAATGCTAACTTCAAATGTTAATGTCTCAGTCTGTTCATACCTATCAGTGGAGGAAGACACGGGAGTCTTCACTGGAACATGAGGGCTCTGATGGTGCAAGAACGTTCTGACCAGAAAATGATGTTTAAAAATACAATTTTGACAAAATCTCACATCTCCCTTGAGGTCTCCCTCTCCTTTTTGCTTCCCCCAGAAGTGCAGCTTAACAGCTTTTCAGGCACTTATTTAGAAGCACAAAGTAGCCTCAGGCATGAAATGCCTCAGAAGGAAGTTCTTAGCCTTCAGTACAAAGCTGGTTCTTTGAGGTGTGGGACTGTACATCAGTTACTCTGGAAGAAGATAAATTCTGGTTTTTCTGCAAGTGCAAGGTTCTATCTGTGATGCAAGACCCAGGGGGATAGGTAACAATAACAAAAGCAGACTGGGGACAGAGATTCCTCTGGCACTCCCCACTGACAGAATGTACCCACACCCGGGGATGGGATGAGTGATTCCAGCCCAGGCTGCGTCTGAGGGAATCCCATTCTGGTCATGTTGGAAAAGCTGTAATGTGGATTCTCAAATTCAAGCAAGGAGAGAGGGCTCTATTTAGCAAGAACAGGAGCAGCAGAGGGAGAGGAAACAACTGCACATTCTCACATCAAGTAATTCAGTGACCTTTAGACGCACAGATTTTGATCTAGAAAACAACGTAAGAAAGTGAATGGATAGAATGTGAGTGCTGCTTATTTCTAAAGCTTAGAAGGAGAATTCTTGTGCTCAGGTGACTCCAGGCATTGCTGGCCCTGCTATTTTGAGCTGCTAAACAAAACCCAGCTGAGAGAAAATGAGATCTCAGTAGAAGCAAACTCTAAACCAAAAATCAGGTGAAGAAAGAATAAACGAGTACCTGCAGCAGGCTGGGCACAGACTAAAGAAAGTGTTACTAACATGATAGATCATTCTGCAGTGAATGTTCTTAGCAGCACATACCCCTCAGAGGATGCTCATTCCTCACTGCAGCCTAGTCTGGTCCTGTAGGATGCAAGATGGCAGAAGGACTCCTAAAGCTCCCAGTGCACCCATACGGACAGCAAAGCACAGAAATTCTTGGCACATTTTCTCCACAGAGCATGGTGGTGTGATAAGATGGGATGAATCATGGAGCTTGTAACAGCCTGAGTCCAGTCAGAAGCGCTGGGATGCCCTAACCTTGGCCAGAGCTTGCCCTCCAAAGCAGAGCATGCCTGGAAGCCAAGCAGCAGATCCCCTGCCCAGGGGAAGGTGACACTGCCCCGAGCCAGCGCTGCAGGAGCACCACCAGGGCGCTTTCCCTGGAGCAGCGGGGCTGTGAAGGAAAACCTGCCCTGGGGAGTGGGGCAGCACCTGCAGGGACTGCCTGGGACCAGGGCCCTCAGCCCCCTCTCTGCCTCTGGTGAGCGATCGTTTTTCTGCCGGATACCCCCGAGGAATTCTTTGACCCTTTGGCTGGAAGAGCCCGATGTGCCCTTGAGTGAGTGAGAGGTGCCTGTGAGTGTGGGAACAGCTTTGGGCATCGTTCCTGTCCGTGCTGTCACTGTATCCTGGGCACAGCCAACTGGGAACCTGGGAGGGGACACTGGAGCACCACTGGACACACCTTATTGTGAGTCTTGGCCATGGGATTTGGCTGTGAATTAAAGTTTTGTCTGAGTTTGTTATCTGCGTGAGGCTGTTTTCCTGTACCTCCATGACATCAGTACACAGTTCGTGTAGAGGATGATAAAAACCCTGTTTGTTTATGTTCTTTTGGCCTGCTAAACAATTCTGACCATGTGGCATTCGGGTGTAGCAAGAATTACTGATTAATCTCTCTAATGGTCTAGATAGGCATGATTAGCTAAATGGACTACCCAAGCCTGCTGTCTGGAAACATCTATTATTGGAACTTAGATGGAACTGAGGAGCTTATTTCTCTTAAGGGATTAGAACTGCAAGTGCATCTGCAAGTGTATGTTTGTGAGACAGGCTAAAAAAAGGCTTGTTGCTCATTGCAAACAGAGGAATAGGGCTGAGTGGAGGACAAAAAGGATCATTTCACCCCAGTGCTAAAACCCACTTTCCTATTGACTTTTTCAAATGGTGACACCTAGTTTGATTTTTTAATTAGAAAGGAAAAAGTCCATTTAAAATAGGAGAGAAATCATAGTAATTCAAGACCAAATGTTGAACACTTGCTTCTAATTTTCACCTTCAGTTTAACATTCGTTATCAGTTATGGTGAATATGATTGAGTGATTGTACTTTGAAGCCAAACTGCCAAATTCTACCCATTTCTTATGGTCAGGACTGGAGGTATGATGAGGAGCTGAAACACTTAACCCTGAATGTTTATTATGTTTAAATACACTCTTGTGCAGTGATGTCAATACACATAAAATTTGATAAATTTGGGGAAAAAAAAGAGAAAAATGTAAATGTGTATGTATATTTGCACATCTCTCTCCATGTGTAAAGGTATAGAGACACACAAAGTCACCCAGAGATGTTGCACGAATTACCAGAGCTCTGTGCTCAGCTGTCAGCCCAACCCCACTGTTATAAACGAGGCTTTGATTTTTAGGAAAAAAGGCAAAATCAACTCGTTTATTAAAAAAAAGCAACTTGGAGCGGGAACCCGGGACTAGCCCAGGCTCCACTCGACAAATCAGAATAACAGAATGCAAGCACTCTGGGTGCTCCCTCGGACACGAGCTCCTCAGGAGAACCCCGGGGCAAAGCCCCTGAACAGTTCTTATCCCCTCTGTCCATCTAAGATTGGCGCATTTTGGATCCTTCATGTGACTGGCTCGTCTCTAGGGCTCTGGTTGGGTCTTTTTGAGGAAAATTCCTGTCCAATCATTTTTTCAACGCGTCGTGTGATTGGTTCCTTCTTTTTCTCTTACATCATTTATGTAGGTCCTTCTTTAAGCCTCCACCCATCCTGCCCATTTACCGCCCCACCTAGTGTCCATATTTTAATATTACAACCAACAACTATATAATTTAACAATAACTAGTCTACAGAACATCCCATAACATTATCAACTCCCAAAACAATAATTTCATTTATAACACCACCATTCCAAGGCGATGGCTGCAGCCCTGGGATGTGAACACAGCTGAGCTAAACTCAACACCAGTGTGCTTACCCCAGGAGCTGAAGAGCTGAGGGCAGTTATCTCTGTGTGCATGTTCAGTTATGTGTCTGCCAAGGCTGGTTTTGGGCTTCATTTCTTCTATTCCCTATTAAGGTTCAAACTGAGATCACCATCTAGGTCAAGACAGGTAATGATCAATGGAAGCTGGAAGCATTACATGTAAAACTACTTTTTCAGATACATGGACAAGGGAGAAAACTGAAATCATTGCTCGTCTAGGTAATGGATGCTTATTTTAAGTTCACAGGAGGATTCTGGAACAGCCTTTGTTTTAGAGGTGCCAAGACTCTGGGGAAGAAAATACTGAAACAAGTACATTCATAGTAATGAGTCTGCAATGAAGAGATACCTCAGTTCTGCAGACTCCAGTAAAGTGGAATGACCTGCTCATAAAATCCCTTTTAAAAGCTGACCCTAGAGCAAAAATATTATTTCAGTTTAAATTAAAAAGAAAAAAAAAAAGAAAAAGAGATAAGATAGACTTAAATGGACAGTTACATATTATTTCCACCTCCAGTATCATGCTACAATTCTCTGTTGAAGAAAATATCTGCCTATCTCAGGCTACCTATCCATCAGGCTGGAATAACCCTGATAATATCTTTATGAGGAAAGCTGAAGACTGTGCATGTAGCAAGGCTTAGCAAGGCCATGGGTATTACAGCAGGGTATAAAGCTAGATTGGTCTAGCTGGAGCAAGATACAGAACTAATGGCAATATTGATGTGCAAAAATTATCTTTATTAGACTGAAATTTTAAGAATATGTAAGCAGTAAACGGACTTGAGTTGTTCTTAATAAGTGTCCTCTTTATATTGTGGCCAAACTAAAGAAAGCTTTCAATTTTAGAAGCAGCTTTAACAATTAATATTTTTTTAACTGCACCAAAAGATAAAAATACAAGGAAAGAAAAATGTTATATAAACAAACATTGCAAAACATGACATTGCATAATGGAAGACCTTTTATTAATTTGAAGGGTATAAACTTAAAAGCCAGAGGAAGCTTTTAAAAACTTCATTTAAAATATATATTTAGAATATAATGGTTCCACCTGAATTCTAATACAAGATGAGGGCTAAAAGCTTGTACAAAAAGGTATGTTTACTAAATGGATACATTGATCACTGAAATTTGCACAGCATTAAATTTTAATGACCTTCAGTGATTTGAGAAGCCTTAGTTGTTTATGTAAGAACTGTAAAAAACCCCATGGATTTACATTTACAGACTGCTTATCTCTTCGCAAATGACAACATTTTAAAAATAAATCAAACAAAACCAGAAAAAAGTGCTTCTGATGAACACTAATGGCCATCTTGTGTAAGCCAGTAAATGCATCAAAACCCGAGTGGAACACTTTTCTGTCCTGCTCAGCTGAGAGGGAAGGAAGCAGGAGATTTTAAAGGTGTCTGGTGCTCTGACTCTTCATTTACAGCACACCTGGAAGGGCCTCGCTGCCTCAGCACTGAGCAAACCAGGAGCACCGAAATGCCCAAAGCCTCCGGCTGGGACTGAGCCCTCACAGAGCACATGGACAACAGAGAATCTCCACCAGTCACAATTATTCCAACTGCCAGCTGAAAGCCAGCTCAAAGTTTGCTGTGGAGAAATGTGGGTTCTTCAGTTTCAGAGTGAATAGTCCAAGACTTTACTAATTCAAAAGGTGGAACTCTCTTCCCAGCATAGTTGGATATGGCCACATTCCTAATTCCCCCAAACCTCCCCCACAGCACTAAAGAAGCAGCTTTTAAGCAGCTCACCTAGCATGGGAAGAAGAAAACTGATTTTTAGTCTGACTAACATATTGAAAAAAAGAATCCTGCTTTGAATATTTGCAGCATTGCAGAATGTTTGTGCCATTCTGCTCCCCAGCTAATTTTGTTGCTTCCACTGTTTCCGTACATCACTTATCCAGGTGAGTACACATGTACATCCATGTAATGTGCCAGAGCTCCCAGCTAATTATTTGAGAAAGCCAGTTCAGGAAAAAAGTTGAATAACAAAGAAAAGGCAAGAAATTGTGTGGTTTTTTGTATTTTGTTTTCCAGTTGGCTGAGTTTTTTTTTGTTGTTGTTGGTTTTCGGTTTTGTTTTTGTTGTTTTTTTCTTTTTTTTCAAATTAGAAGCTGAGGACAGACTGGAGACCAAAATCTTTACAATGCTGGTTTTCATTTCAGACAGTCCATGCCTGGAGTGATTTTAGTTCTGCCCTCTGCTACCAACATTGCACTTGGGGCCTCAGCTGGGCCTCTCCTTGGTGTTTTTTGGGTGCAGACTGGCACTAAACAGAGACAGCCACTCGTGCTGTCATTATTTGGTCCAGACTTGTGGGATGCTCCTTGGCTCATCAATCTGCTCTGCCCAAAGTTATTTTTGCGACAATATTGTGGCAGTTGAACTGCTTTGTCTTGAAGTCCCTTAGGCTTTGAAAGAGTAAGACCTTTTTACCTCAAACACTGAGGTTACTGCAAGTTACAGTTAAAATTACAGCTATTGGTGGGATTGCAGATTCCAAGGTTTTTAAAATTACACTTCAGCAGGCTGCATTTAAAAGAAAACAAGTCTTTTCAAAAATGTGGATTTTTTTTTAATGTACTACAATGTAATTGCTGTTTTACAAAAGGTAAACCATCAACATAACTTTGAAAAAAATAATCCAGGGCTTGAAATCCTTTTAGACTGCATACACAGAAGAATGAACAGATAAATAAACACGCAGCATTGTACACAAGATATCTGATGCAGAAATACTTATTCAAATAAAGAATTCACTGAATTCAAAGAGGTTTTTTGGGGAAAGTAGTACTTGTTATAATAACAAGGGTCCAGAGATTTCTACAGCTGATATATGCCATTTTGTAAACATTAGCATGCCACTATCACAGACTTTAATGAGGTGCACCCACAGCAAAGCTGAATTAATGCTTTATGAAAGTGCTGTATACCCATATTTTTCTTTAATGTTCAATTTTATAATACTGGAGTGTTATCTATATTGCTACTATAGGTAATATTATGCAAATAAATATAAAAACTCAATGTGAAAAGGAACAAGTTGAATTAGATTTCTTAAAAAAAATAAATGTATCAGTAAAATGAAGTAAGTTGTTAATGAAAATAACAAAATAAAATGCTGATGTTTGGATTCGTTTTATAATTGGACTTTAAGGCAAATATTGCAATTATTGTTCCAACCACATGCTGTGTTTTCTGGTGAAAAACTTCCCATCTTAAATATCCTTATTTAAAATCAATTCTTCTCATAGCCTGAAACAGAGGAGGAAATTGATCTGTTTCAAAATCTATGCTCAGAAGGCCTTCTTGCTAATATTTCTTCTTCTCTACTGGAAATATTAACTTTCTATTTAACCAGTAATGGAAGTTTAGATTTAACTATAAAAAACCCGAAATTGTCAACTAAAATTCTTCTTCTCAATTGATCTAACTCCAGAAGACACAATTGGAATGTGAAAGGTAGGCTTTCAAAACCTCTAGATGGGCATTTGCAAAATTTTTTGAAAGCCCTGAGTTGCAAAAGTTGGAATGATGATTGCTATCATAGGGGAGTGAGTAAACAAAAGCAATTTGCAATTAATTCATTGGAAATAATCGACAATATTGCTGTTGCTATGAAACTTTATTCTTGAGTAAATTTTCTGTAAGCAGAGTAATGTAATGTTGGTTGTACAGAGGCTGCATAGGAAATGTGGCTCTGGGCTACAATCTGAGCTCTCAAGCACAGGTTCAAAGATTGACTATTTACTGTCAATATACTTCTTAAAATTTCTTTTATTGCATGAAATGGTAGGGCAACAAAGCTGAAAATTAGCTGCATATTTATGGAATTAGATTGCTTTTTCCACCACTCCAGAATCCTCTCTTTTAATAAAACAAGGATTTTAGCTAAAAGTTCAGCGTGTGACATGAACTACCTCAAACTTCAGAGCTGTTCAAATCTAAATTTAGCTATTCTGCTTTTAAAAACTATGAGAAAAATAATAAACCTATGAAGTCTATGAAAACATAATGCAGTTCTCCTGACTATCTTTGCAAGATTCCAATGAGATCTAGAGGCAGAACAAAAAAAATCACAAATTAAATGTTTGTTGTTGTAGAGCATCACAAATTAGAATAATTTCCATGGCAACCCCTTTAGTCTTCTTTCAAGAAAGACTGCCAGCACGTTTTGTTTGCTTCTTATTTAAAATGCAATCTGTTACATGCTACCACACGTATCATTACTTCCATACATTCTGCAAAAAAACCCCCCAAAACAAACCAGTGTCTTCAATAAGTCATGTCAAAGGTATTTAAAAAGTCCCAGCATTACACAAACGCGCCATATATCATAACTAACTGCAGGTAATATATTTACAAAATTAGTGTGCATAGAATACGTCCTGCTTTTTATTTGGAATTTTGTTCGGGGGAGTTGGATCATGTGTAAAAAGGGAGTAACGTAATTCCGGTGTTGCAGGTGTGGGAACTGTCTTTCGCTGCAGCAATTCAGAACGCTCTAAAGCTTTGCCCCCTCACCTCCGTCAGAACACACCTCGTCCCTCGGAGCGCCTTTTCCCCACACCCGCTCCCGGGGGAGCTCCCGGCGCGTCCCCTCAGCGCCGCAGGCCCGAGCCCCGCTCGGCCGATCCCGGCCCGCCTTTTCCCGCTCCGCCCAATCACAGCCGCCCTTTCTCCGCTCCGCCCAATCACA
>VZRO01000762.1:15716-91164 GCA_013397915.1 Daphoenositta chrysoptera
CGGCCCGGCCCCCGAGTGCCCAGCGGGGAGCGGCCCTGGGCCGGCTGCTCCGCCGTGTGGGGGAGCGGGGCGGCGCCGGGGGCTGGTGCGGGTCCGCAGGGGCGGCGGTGGAACCGGCCGCTGCTCTTGGGCACTGAGTGAGGAGGCCGGGATGTGGCCCCACGGAGGTGCGGAAGCTAAAGTAGGATCAAAAATACGGGCGATAAAGCCGGTTCTTTATTACGAAGCTGTAACTCTATTATTACTTTGTTCTACTTTTATTTTCTACTACCACCTTATTATTATGTCACTTTAGTGTTCTAGTTAATATCCTATTAATGTATTATACTATGGCATTACTGTACTTTTTTTATTTTTTACTCTGTTGCTTGATAAATGATGCCTGTTAAATAAAGGTTGTAAGGCTGAAACACCAATTGTGTTCACCAACATACAGCCCCTAGGGCTGGAGCCAGCCCCAAAGTGATGTGAAGCTGAAATAAATCCCGTGGGGGGGCGGCTGCAGGAGATGCTCTGGGGCCTCCAGCCCCCGCAGTGGTACCTGCAGAAGGCAGGAGTGCGGATCTGGGGGCTGTTTTTGGATCGGGAGGTAGGGGCTGAGTGGCCACTCCCGGGTGCTGATGCCCGCTGGGAAGGGGCTGTGGGCAAGGGCAGGTGATAGCATGGGGTTAAAATGTTTCTAAAATCGTGGTAGCTAAAGTAGGCCTTGGGCACGGGAATAGGCATTGTCTTCGTTAAAATCATGTGAACCTACACCTGTGTACCCACCTGTCTAGTAGATAATGAAGTTAAATGCGATGATTATTTAGTAAAATATAATTAAAAATAGTTACTTGATCAAGAATCACGAGAAAGGAACAACAATCATGAGAAATGTTTTGGGGAGGGGGCTTAATCTCATGCTTAGGTGAAAACAATGCGCACGATAGAACAACATCAAATTAATGATTAACATACGATTATACAACAGTTACGTAAGGAAAGAGTATAAAATGTATCTATCTCGAATCCATGTCAGAGTCAGATTTGGGTCTGTCTATACCCCTGATTGCCAGAGCTCTTCAATAAAAGCACCTGCATAGAATCACCCAGTGGTTCTGTGTTTCTGTGCCCACACAGGGACGAGGCCCGGCGCGGGTGTTGGGGTGAAGGTGTGTGTTGTGGGGTCAGGCATCATTTGCCACCAAAGTGGGGCCCCCTTGGGCATGGATGTGACAGCTTCTAGAGGTATTTAAATGATGACAGAGTCTGATTTACGGCCTTGTCCACAGCCCAGAGATGCAGTGAGAAGCAAGAGCAGCTTTTAGCTGTTGGCAGTGGGAAGCTGAGGAGCTGGAGCTCAGGTAGCAGAGCTAGCAGGGACACAAAGACTGCAGGGCTGGGGACAAAACCATTGTAGGGCTGGGGTAAGGATGGTGGGGCTGGAGCTGAAATGTTGCTGAGCTGGAGCCACAAAGAAGATGCTTCACTGACAGCCAGGCACCTTTTCATCTGGTGGTGCTGGGAAGATGTGGAGCTGAAGCTGAAACGGCAGAGCTGGCAGTGAAATAAAGCTTGTGGGGCTGGAGCTGAAGTTACTGTAGGGCTGGGATAAAGGCTGCTGCTGGATGTGAAATCAATGTAGGGCTGGGGTAAGGCCTGTGGGGCTGGAGCTGAAATTTCTGTAGAGCTGGGAGAGCAGCTGTGGGGCTGGAGCCATAGTGAAGATCCTGCCCTGAGAACCAGGCACAGCTTTGCCTGGCAGTGGTGGGAAGATGCAGTGCTGGAGCTGAAATGGCTGAACTGGCAGTGAAATAAAGCTTGTGGGGCTGGAGCTGAAGTTACTGTAGGGCTGGGATAAAGGCTGCTGCTGGATGTGAAATCAATGTAGGGCTGGGGTAAGGCCTGTGGGGCTGGAGCTGAAATTTCTGTAGAGCTGGGAGAGCAGCTGTGGGGCTGGAGCCATAGTGAAGATCCTGCCCTGAGAACCAGGCACAGCTTTGCCTGGCAGTGGTGGGAAGATGCAGTGCTGGAGCTGAAATGGCTGAACTGGCAGTGAAATAAAGCTTGTGGGGCTGGAGCTGAAATCACTGTGGGACTGGGATAGTGAGTGTGGGGCAGAAATATGGACAGAAGGGCTGGAGCTGAAATCATACTAGGATAGACTCTGAAACTGGAATTATAGGGCTGGGATAGCCACTGTGGCTGGAGCTGAAATGTCACAGAGCTGGTGTTGAAATAAAGCTTGTGGGACTGGAGCTGGAATCACTGTGGGGCTGGCATAGATACTCTGGTGCTGAAATCACATCTGTAGTAGTGGAGCAGGAACATTGCAGAGCTGCTGGAGCCAAGCTGAAGATCCTGCCCTGAGAACCTGGAGCAGCTTCCGCTGATGGCTGTGGCAAGATGTGGAGCTGGAAGTGAAACGACAGAGCTGGCAGTGAAATAAAGCTTGTGGGGCTGGGATAGTGACTGTGGGACATGGATAGTGAGTGTGGGGCTGGGATAGTGACTGTGGGGCAGCAACCGGGACAGAAGGGCTGGAGCTGAAATCCCTGTAGGGCTGGGATACAGACTGGAGCTGGGATGGGGCCTGTAGGGCTGGGATAGCTGAAATGTTGCAGGGCTGGAGCCAAACTGAAGATCCCGTCCTGAGAACCTGGAGCAGCTTCAGCCTGTGGCTGTGGAAAGATGTGGAGCTGGAAGTGAAACAGCAGAGCTGGCAGTGAAATAAAGCTTGTGGGGCTGGAGTGAAATCACTGTGGGGCTGGGACTGTGGGACTTGGATAGTGAGTGTGGGGCAGGAATAGGGACAGAAGGGCTGGAGCTGAAATCACTGCAGGACTAGGATAGTGATTGGATCTGGGATGGCTGCTGTAGGACAGAGCTGAAACATCGCAGAGCTGGAGCCAAAATGAAGATCCTGCCCTGAGAACCTGGAGGAGCTTGGACTGACAGTGCTGGGAAGATGCAGAGCTGGGGTGGAACAGGCAGAGCTGGCAGTGAAATAAAGCTTGGGGGAATGGAGCTGAAATCACTGTGGGGCTGGGATAAGAACTGTGGGACTTGGGTAATGAGTGTGGGACTCGGTGAGTGTGGGGCAGGAATATGGACAGAAGGGCTGGAGCTGGAATCCCTGGTGTTTGGACAGATGTGGAGTTGGGATAGGAGTGCAGGGGTGGAACTGAAATCACTGTGTCACTGGAATAGTGACTGAGGTGCTGTGGCACTGTTGGGACTGTTGGGAATGTTGGGACTGTTGGGATGGAGCTGAAATATCGCAGAGCTGGAGACAAAGCAAAGATCCTGCTGTGAGAACCTCTGAAGCTTCAGCCTGTGACAGTGGGGAGATGCAGAGATGGAGCTGAAACAGCCAAAATAAATCAATAAAGCTTGTGGGGCTGGAGCTGGGATCACTGTAGGATCTCAACAGGGACTGTAGGGCTGGAGCTGAAATTACTGTAGGGCTGGGATTGCAACTGGAGCTGAAATGTCGCAGAGCTGGAGCCATGAGGAAGATCCTGCCGTGACAACCTTGCCTTGAGGTGGCCACCTAAAAACACAGAGTCTAGACAAGAATAAGAGAATAAAGGTATTTATTTGAAGGGCCTTCAAAGATACACCCTGGGCAGTCAAAAGGCTACACCCAAGATGAACCCTGGGTCATGGGTTCTTCACACTTTTATAAGTTTGGTCCATTTGCATATCAGAGTTAATTCTCCAGTTATAACCTCAGTAAATGATGTAATTACCCCAAGTTTGCCCCCCGCCTCAAGGCTTTAGTTTACACATTTTGGGGCCTGGTGTCCTTGAAGTGCAGACCTAGCGAGGGTTTGTTATGTCTAACGAGCACGAGAGAACAGCAGCTAACAGGCCACAAGAAACTTCAGAGTTACACACTAAGCAGTACAGGATTTGAAAAATGTAAAAGTTAAAACCTAAGGCATCACCAGGAGCAGCTTTACCTGACAGTGTTGGAAAATGCAGAGCTGGAGCTGAAACGGCAGAGTCTGCAGTGAAAAAAAGCTTGTGGGGCTGGAGCTGGAATCAGGGTCGGGCTGGGGTAAAGGCTGTGGAGCTGGGATAGGGATGCAAGGGAAGGGGAAGCAAGGCAAGGGAGGTGTTGGTGAGGAAGGACATGGGAAGGGTGGGCAAGGCAAGGCAAGCAGGTGTAGGGAAGGAAAGAGAGGAAGGCAAGGAAGGGGCAGGGAAGGTGAGGAAACCCAAGGAAGGGTTGGGCAAAGGAAGGCAATTCAAGGGAATGTCAGGAAAGGCAAGGGATTGCTAAGAAAGGCAAGGCCTTCATTTGTTGAATGCAGGGGGTGGTATAGTGACAAAGGATGAGGAAAATTCAAAGGTACTTAATGCATTCCTCACCTCAGTCTTTAATGCCAAGGCCAGTTGTCCTGAGGACACCCAGCCCCCAGAGCTGGAATGTGGGGATGGGGAGCTGACTGAAGCCCCTGGAGTGGGGGGTGGTTATGGATGTGCTCTGCCAGTTGGACACTCACAGGTCTGTGGGTCCTGATGGGATCCACCCCAGAGTGATGATGCAACTAGTGAGAGAACTTGCCAAACCACAGATGTGAGATGAATGCAGGAATAGATTATATTCCATTTACATGTAAAGAAATTCCAAGCTACCCTTGTTACCTGCTGTATACAGGGTACTGAAAAACATAAGGACATATGGAAATTTAGTTATTAGTGAGACTTTAAACTTACAGCCTACCTTGTAACAACACATTTATTACAAATTTAAAGGAATTCACTAAAACGACAACTAAAATACTGTGTTCATAGTGATCAGAAGTCTAAGGTACAGTTTTTGGAGTATAATGCAATTGCCTGTTGCACCAGCATAATAAAAGGACATAAACAGTTTAAATTTCAGCATCCATGCCTACTGCTTGAAGTAAAAACTGTACTAACTGATCGAGACATTGTCCCATTAGAAGGAGACATGAGAAACTTTGCTGATATCTTACAGTTGTACAATCTCTACCAGAACAGCCAAAGGCAAGGCATACACTGCTTTAAAACTACTAGTGACACAAAATCATGTTTCTGCTTAATGAAGAAAATAATATATGGCTCATCCAGAATAATGGGAATATATTACAAATTCCAAAGCAAGACTTAATGCATCTCTGATCTCCAGATAATTATTTTTAATTAAAGCAAGTAAAGTGAGAGCAAATAGAGCTATAAGGGATAATTATTGAATGAGAAATATGCCAGTCAGATATTTCTGAGCACAATTATACGGGGATAAATTTGCCACATTATGTTGCCTTTTATAAGATGTTAAAAAGAACCTTACCAGCACACATACAGACTCTAAAAAAGGCTTTGAGAACATTAAGTTCTTCCCAAATTGCATTAATAATAGGAGTTTCTCAAATATACTGAACAGCAAATAGAACTATTAATCTCAGGGGCTAACAGCATATATTTCACCCGAGATTTAACAGCGAGAGAGAAAGGGCCACCTGGACTTGCAGGTCTGAGTGACCTTGCTGCTGCTCTGCACTTGGCTGTGGGGAAGGGGATTTCCCTTGAAATGCAGGGCTTTTCAGAAAAAAAGGCCTCCTGTTTTTTTTAATAAGCAACCTCATAATAACCAATTAGATAAAGCAGTGCAGCTTTAGGCACATCACATTACTGCTCTTCTCAGAACAACACAAAGCTCCTCATAAGGTGGCTGAATTAGAAGTGTGGGCGACTTGACACCCTCAGAGTGGAAAGGGAGCTGGCAGGTTGACCTGGTTTTGGCCAAATTTAAAGGAGAATATCCTCCGAGGGAAAGGCAGGGTACCACCACCCCTTCCCCCCACCACCAGGTTCGGGGAAAGAAAATAATTTCCTCGAAGGAAAGTGAAAGAGATAAAAACTATTTATTTAACAAACACCCAGAGAAAAGGATAATAATGCTAAATAATAAAATCCCTCACTGTGGAGGGAAACCTGGGAAGATTTTCAGAGTCCTTTTCTGGGTGTGGCCTCTCTCCTCCTCAGAGCTGGGTCTGTGGGGCCCTTCCAGGGGCCTCGGAAGGAGAGGTCTCCCCTGGTGAGCTCCGGTGTTGTAAAACAGTCCCGAAGAGAAGAAGAATTAAAAACCAAACCAAAAGTCCCAGGAAAACTCTCTCTGGAGAGAAAGAGCCGAAAGCTGGCTGGAAAGCAAGGCTGCCTCTCCCCTCTCCCTGCCGCCGAGCCCAGAGCAGAGCTGTGTGTCCTTGAGCAATTGTTGTGAAAAGTTCGCTCAGTTTTTCTCTCGCACCCAGGCTTAAAGGCACAGAATTCACCTTCTGGGCATGGAGTGGTGATAGGGGATACACATCATAAAGTCACCCCAAGACACAGGTTCCATGAAGGAGCTGTCCTATGGCAGGCAAAGGGATCCAGCCGAGGTAAATTAGCAGTGTGACCCTGAGCCATTGCAGTCACACTCATCCCAGTCACGCTGCCCTTTTCCCCAGAGAGGAAAAACACCATT
Organism: Daphoenositta chrysoptera; assembly: GCA_013397915.1. NCBI lineage: Eukaryota > Metazoa > Chordata > Aves > Passeriformes > Daphoenositta > Daphoenositta chrysoptera. Next base: position 22,192 of record VZRO01000762.1, read on the forward strand.
TCTGCCGCAGTTACTGCCAGCACCGAGCAACCTGTGACATTATGGTCCGTGTATAGGACAGATTTCAGCTCATCTGCTGTTACTTTTAATTAGTTTGTTGTACCAGTTTCAGCTTTTCGAACATTTCCCTCTGCTTTAAGTACAAGCAGTATATTAACAGGGGTACAAGAGGGTCAAGTAGTGTTAAGCCTTACAAAATGAAGCAGCAATTCATTCAGAGTAGCCAGAACTTGCCTTGCTCGGCTTCAAATACCATACTCATAAATATTGTGTTAACACTCATTACAAAACACTGCTAGGATTTCAAATGTGATAATGTATTACAGTTAAAAAATGTTTTGCTGTGTCATAGCCAGTCAGAGGCACCACCACTTGTAGCAAGCCCTCTCTTTAGAACAGGCATTTTGTTCCTCCCAAACCCCCTGCCCTGCAGTGAACCTCACCATTCTGAAGTGCAGACTTCTAATTTCTAGCCAGTTCACACTTGTCAAATTTTGGGCCAGCATTTTTCTCTAAATTCCCTTACATTCCTTTGAAGAATGGCTGTGTCTTTTGCCAAAACAAACCAACTTCTTTTTATTTGCTATTTAAAACAGGAGAGTTTCCTGAAAATCTCGTGAACTCTGTTTCATCCTTTATTCATCGTTACTCAGCATGAGTGATTGGAATTTACACAGTATCTCAGATTAGATCAGTAATTTTCTGGTAATGTTCAGCTGTAACTCACCTGCTGCTTAAACAGTAGCAATAAATTAATACAGGATATTTCACAGAGTTCATTCCAGCTATAGGCTGGGTAGGAATAAATTAAGACTCACAACTCACATCCTGTATTGTAACTTTTTAAAAGTTAATTACTAATATTGTAATAGCAGAACACTACACTCTGTTTCTGTTTGATGTAAAGAAGACACATTTCAGAATTATTCCTGTGCATCAATGACAGTGCTGGTATGAGACTTCCAGCTGATAGGGACATTTTGATCTCAGTAACAGCTGTGGGAATTACTGAAGGACAAAAGCAGAATCTGTCCAGATAACCCTGTCTCATGTTTTTGCTGCACGGTGCTGAAAAGGTTGTTTTACTAAACAAATTTAAAGCAATCCATTAAATTAATTGCACCACGAAATAAACCAATTATTTTAGAAACACTTAGGACTAGAACTGATTGGGACAGATAAAAAATAAAAAAGGAAAGGCAATTCCAATATTGGTTCAGATGATGCCAAAATATTTCAGAGGTGGCATCTGATCTGTAACTGGAAACATTTTTTGGCAAAAAATTTTGCAATGCGTGTGCCAGCAGCCTGCCAAACTCAAATTTCCACTGGTTCATGGAGTGACTGCAATGAGACTAAACAAGGGGATCTAATCCTACAACAGGATGCTGCCCCTTACCTAAAGTTGATATTAGCTGACTAGCAATTAAAAGAGCAATTATAATATTTTCCTGCATATTTGCTCTGGTTTGTAAAGTAAAAGCAACAGCTGCATGAAGCTGTTTAACATGGAAGACCTCTTGCCTATGTGATGTATTATGCAATGCATACAGGCCTTGTTTCAGAATTAAAATTTGGGTGGAGGGTCAAAGTGAATAGAAAATAACATAGAGACACTTTAATGAATCAGTGTAAAAATACAGTTTAACTTTATTCAAGGTAAAGTGCATGAGACTGCTTCCTAAATTTCAATTTTTACTGGCTTCAAAAGGAGAAAATCACAGCCAGTACAAAGGCTGTGGTCCTCATGTTAATGTGGAAACTGTGCTGTTTTGGCTTTATGTAAAATAAGTGTAAATGTGCTCCTGAATATCTGCTACAGATTCTCTTTAAATGGAAATGTCAGCAAAGAGTTCAGAGATGAAGCACGAGTAGCAACATTTCCAAGCCCTAATGTGTTTGTAGAGAGCAGAGGAATAATTTCTGTAGAAGCCCCTGTAGAAGCACGTCTGTATTTATTTTAACAATAAAAGCCCCTCAAGGTTAAGTTAACAGAGAAGTGTGAGTGAATCACAAACCAGGAATAATTTGAAATGTGCCTTCTGTCTTAATTGTCACCAATGCAGAAGCAGGTTTATTTCTGTCTGTAATAGTTGGATTTCCTGTACAAACATCAGTTTGAAGCTCAATCTGTTGCCAAAGACCTTTTGAAAATGTAGGTTTCTTGCCTCATTTTTATGAGTCAAACAATGTACCTTGTTGGTTTAAGCCAATTATACACAGGAATGCTTCCCGGATGAAAAGTTTACATTTGAAAATTTAAGTTTTGCTTTCTCAAACTGTTGCTTTTATAAGCTGAAAATTCACTTTCCAAAGCATTTATACTAACAAAGCTCAGTACTTCAAGTAGTCACCAAATGCAAACAAATAGACATTAAGCACAACCAATGAGTATCAGACACAATTATTTTGTACAATATTTTCTAACATGTGGGTAGGAATTACAAAAGAAATAGCCTAAGGTACAATATTTATTGCAATATTAAATTTAGGTGTTTCAAGAGCATATGCTGATTCCAGAAAATGTAGAGACACACACATTCCAAAATACAAAAATACAACATTGAAAAGCCTTCAAAAGATTAGTAAATGATCTGATTTTGGCTTCACTTGAAGATTGTACACTAGGTTAAAAGTGAGTGAAAACAGCAGGCTACCCAGGGCTAACAGCAGTGCTACCAGAGAGCTGCTCCTGAAACAGGAGATCTTAATCTCATTTAGCGTTTCTAAAATCACCTGAGTAGAGCAAAGTGAAACCTCTGAGTACTCCTGCTCCTCACTCCCCAACCAAGCCACACATCCCATAATAACACTACTTTACTATTTATTGCTCTTACTACAGTATTAATTTTTATGATGTGTTTTGCTATGGGTTTTGTGCTCCTGAGATGGAGTCAGAGGTGAGGAGCCTGGGGAGCTGAGGAAGAGTGGAGGCAGCTGGAGGTGTGGGGAGCTGAGTTCCCCCAGCTGTCCTGGAGTGCCAGGGGAGGGAAGGATCAGTCCCAGAAAATCAGCTGAGAGCTGGCTGGGAGCAGCTGTGGGTGATTGTGATTGTGATTGTGAGGCTCTTGGTAAGATGATTAATTAGCTGGGGCACTGTTGGGGAAGAAGTTTGGGCTGTTGGAGCACTTTGATGTGGCTCACGGCTGCCTCTGAGGAGATGGAGACACTGGGACACAGTGGGGACAGTTTGCTGCTGTTCTGAGTTGTTTCCAGAACTGTCTCATCGGAGTGGGTAAGTGATGTCAACTAATTAATCTTATTTACCTGTGAAACGATGTGGATAAATAAATCCAGCAACGGCATTAGGCACGTCTGTATTTATTTTAACATCATCTAAATATTGTCTAAGAATTGTTGCTGCTAATTATTTTGTAATCACATCTGTGAAAGGAAGCACCCTGTAGAAATTGTTTTCAGTAAGGTTTTGACAGGATGGGTTATGGAGGCTGTGGAGGGAGGGTTCCTCACAGCCAGCCTGATTCTGCTGATGCTCTGTGGAACTTTGGAGTCACGGGCTGGGGGTGGAAGTGCTATGTCTGCATCAAGTGGTATTGAAAACTTTTCCCTGCAGAGTCCTCCTTGTTTGCTGCCTTTTAATTACAGAAAAGAGCATTCTCTTCCTCGTGGCTGCTTTATTTTGAAGCTGGGTCTGTTTTGTTTGGGTTTTTTAACAAGTCAGGAAGGAACTTTCTAAATGTTTACTTGTACTGGTACTTGCCACGTTATCCTGCTTACGTCTGCAGAAATTGTGCCTTTCTTTAATTGTGGAACTCATTTCCCTGTCACTGAGAAAACAACTGTGACTAAACATCTATTAGAAACAAAACTTTTAAGCAACCATACATCACACACATGACACCAGTGCCACAAGGAGAACCTGTGTTTTTAGGCAAGTATTTTTTCAGGTGCTCTCTGTGGTGCTATTTGTGTGTGCACCTGCAGGTCATGGTAAGAGTCCTTTGTTGGTAGGGCTGATGGTGGAACCCAGACTACAGTATTGTGTTTTGAATCATAACATGCTCTTTGGATGGGACTTGCTGAAAAAAATTTAAATATTAAATGTACCAAATTTCAGGTTAAAACACTGTGTGTGTTACATGTATGTTTGAACAACAGCATTAATATATTCACTGATGGATTTCTCTAGAGAAGGAACTACCTGCATGTGCACTCAGATACCCCTCTAGATTTGTTAAATGCACCACACAAAGCAGTTGTCCTGATTGTCATACACTACTTTTTCTTATTTGACTGAAAGCTCTACATGTTGGTATTTCACTGGGAAGCTAAAAAGTTGTATACAATGATTAAAAAAACCAAACCACAGAACTGTTTCATGAGCTTTGAGAATATAGAAAAATATAAAAGATAGCAGGTCAGGTACTAGCTTGCATTTGGAGCCATGACTGTTCAGCTTATTTTAGTGTTTCAGGGATTTTTTTTTTTTTTTATGATGATACCTTGTCTCTGTTATTTCAAGTAACCTTCTTGCACTGCTAAAGGAAATAGACTTGACTGATACCTGACTTCAGCATCACCTTTTGAATCCCATAATCTTCTTCAATTACTCCTACTGTGTCAGGTTATAAGTGGAGCTTGTCTGGCACTGGTATCGTGAGGAAAACCAAAACAACAACAAATCCCCTCTCTGTTTTTTTCAGCAGTATTGTTGGTTTTTGTTTTGCTCCTCCATAATGTGCAGCACGAGGTGCAGGAAGTTTGCTGGCAGTACTTGAGAGAACTCCAGAATGGGGGTTCTGAGTTTTATGGATGGATTTTATGTGTTTTGATGAAATTTGCTAATATATAGGCAATTATTTCAGCAAGTATTTCTGACTCAGTTGACTGCAAGTCAGGGGTTTCAAAGTGATGTGGAAAAAGTTTTGTTCCCTGAAGCATCCTTGCCACCTCCTTGTTGTTCCATATGCATTCACGAGATGCAAAGCAGACTTTGGGGAATCTTAGTTGTGCTGTCTCTTGATTTCTGTTTTTGCCAGGACTATTAAGTGTAGTTGTTTTACTCACCTGATGCTTCCCAGGCTACAAGGGGAAACTGCCTTTTTCTATCAGAGCCTGCCTCTTCCCCAAGCTTAGTAATATTTCAAGGGAGCCCTGAAATTTGCTGTTAATGCTGTTAACAAAATGAATATTTCATACCAAGACGAACACGGGTTCTGAATCTAAAAGATCGTGTAGTACCAAACTTTAAATTAGGAAATGAAATATATTTAAAATATGTTGAAGAAGGCTCTGATTAACAGCCATTAACATTAAACTTGGCATTTTATTAAAAACACATGACATGCTCAGGAAGAAGTCTGTATCTTCCTAGAAGTATTTTTCTGGGTACATTTTTCTTCTCCTTTATGCAGTGACATGCTGAAGCACCTTCCAGAGAGTTTTATAAGTACCTGCACAGTCTTCCCAGTGTCAGGATGACAAACCTCTCACTCCTGGCAACTGTTTTGCCTCATGCAACTTTAGCTGGTTTTGAAATGCTTGGATTTGGTGATTCTGTGGCGAGCTTTGCAAAGGCAGTGTATCATTTATGATGCGCTCTCTGAATCCTATCCCTGTGCAACTCATCTTGTACTTTTCTTGCTTTCAGGAAATATAGTTAAGTTTAGAGTAACTCATTGCCTCGGTGTGCTCCCTCTTTAGTAACTCTGGCCACAGAAATTGTGTGCAGCACCTCCTAAACCTTCTTGTCCTGTACCTAGACCCCAGTGAGGGAATGTGAACTGTGATCTACTCCTTAACTGTGGCATGGCACACATTTTTTCATTTAAGATTTATATTTTATGTTCACAAATATGCCTTTTAAGGTTATATCTTTAAAGGTATATGTGCCTTTGTGAAGGCACAGACAGGAAAGTTACTTTACATTCAAGAAAGAGAAAAATAATCTGCAGTCTTTTGTGGCCAGGTTTACCCACATAGTGATTGTAAAATTTTATTTATGTGTTTTTAAGAAGTTGACAAATATACTCCTAGAGTGAACAAAAAGTAATGAAACCTATTCCAGAGATATACACTGAAATGTTGCCTGGTTTTGCTAGTGGTGAGATAACTGAGCATTGAAAATAGAGGCAGCAAAGTAAATATTTCATATTCTAATACATTAGTTGTCAAGTAGATAAATGAAAATTCAAATAAAACCTGTTAGCAGTGTTCCAGCTTCAGAAAGTCCACATACAATAGTCAGGTGGTGTTATTACTTTGGTTTTCTGTATGTAAAACAATGTCCTTTGGAGAGAAACTTGATATTCACATGGCTGGCTCATGGTTGGGACAATTAAATGGGAATTGGCCTAAATGGTGGAGTATGGCTTGTGCAAATTATTCTCCAAGTACATTTTCTTGTGCAATAAAATAAACAAAGCTCTGTGTATGAACTGATCAGATCTGTTGGATATTCTTTAAAAGCAGTGCATTTTTAGGAACTGCCTCCCCAAACCAAAGCACTTTCCTTTAGGATACAATGTAGGTATGAAAGCTAGGTTGAATCTTTAAGTTGAAAACTTTATATTCTCATGAAGACCTCTGTGTGGTGAATAAATATAGCATACAGTATTTGATTGAACAATAATAATCATAATAGTAAACCAGATTAAGCAGAAAATCCCTCAAAATGAAAGAACCAACAGAAATGTTACTGCACACATACTTTATTTAAAGATTGCTATCATTATTTTTCTGTTACAAGTTTTACAGATAGAGCTTATTACAGCACAGTCTCCTGCACTGCCAAACAAAAAGATGTGAGCTTAATGCATTCTTTAGGAACAGCAGTTTTGTGCATCTTGATTTAGGAGGAGAAACTCATCTGTTTCCATGAATTATAGGGCTTTGAGTTGCTTCTTTAAAAATGTGGCTGCAAATAGAACTGGCAGTTTATTGAGGCCAGAGTGGAGTTTCTGCTGGCTGGTGATAAGAGGTGCTGGCAGCACGGGCATCTGATAGAGGGAGGACAGGCTGAGTGTCAGCACCGGGATGTGAGCAATGGCACGAAGGCACTGACAGTAATGGTTTGCAAAAATTTCACTTGGTTGCTTCCAGTGTGGTTCATTTTCTGCCATCTGCTCCAAGACATCAAAACAATAAGATGAAACATGCAATTATCTGCATACGTCATTTGCATAATGAGGATATAGATGTAAGTTGTCCTGTCTAACTGCTCAGCCTGGGCCAAACCAGGCTGTTCAACTTGTCAGTGACCTGTTCACACCATGTTAACACATGGCTGAAATATAAATCAAACCTAGAAACTCAAAGCTAAGAGCAAAGAGCTTTGCAGAGGGTACAGAGGGACCATTTCAAACGTGCCATATTTAGTTTGTTTTGGGTTCATCGAATAATCCACTGTGTAACAGCTTAATTTCCCATGCTTTAGAAAAGTCTGGGACATCTAAACGTGCACTGTGACCCTGTGAGAGCGAGCTAAAACCACTTCGAGGAGTTCCCGGGGGGCCGGCCAAGAGCAGGGATTTTGTCAGCAATCCCGTGCGGTATCAGCAGGAAGCAGAGCTCTGGGGGAAGCTAAAACTTGTTCATGGGGGTCCCGGGGCTGGAGCTGTCAGAGCAGAGTCTGACCGAGGAGAGCGCAGGGGATCGGCCGGTGCCAGTCGGGAAACGCCTTCCCTGTGCCGCGGGCGGGCTGCGCCCATGGGCGCAAGGTATTTTTATTTTGCTTGCTTGTCTACTTGCTTAGAGAAGAAAAACTCCAGGAGAACTTTATCCTTAGTGGCTGAAAAAAAAATCACTTAAACCCCCACGGTTCTAGTTGTGGATAGGGAGACAGAGAAGAGATGTTTTTAACCCTTACACTGCCTTTTTCAGGCATCATTGCCCCGTCGATTTTCTCACTGCCCGAGAGTGATGCTGAGTTTGAAATGCCAGCGGTGTAGTCAGTCGATTTAAAAAGAAAACACGTGGTTTTAACATATTCGTGCTTGTTGTCAGTCTGTTCTGAAGTGTAGGCAGGCAGGGTGAGCCGGGGAGCGGCACCACACGGTGGCACTGACGGCGTGCGCGGATGGGCTCGGACCGCGCTCAGACACTGCCGAGCATCGATCGGGGCAGAACTGAACCCAAAAACTCCCTCTGGGCTCCGGGGAACGCCTGCAGCGGGCAGACACAGCCGGGGCGCGGGTGTTATCCCGTAATGAAGGACACAGCAGCAAGAGAGATGCCAGCGCATCCTCGGCGTGCGGGGCTTCTGTACAGGGGGGACTGCGCTTCAGCCCCTCTCTGTGCTCTCTGTGCCTTCTCTACTGGTTTTGAAGATTAAAAAGAATTATAAGAATTAAGAAGATTATAAGTATGTTTTCTTTTTCTCATTTTTTTTCTTTTAATGCTGCTTTTCTAAAAATGCTGATCAAAATAAAATGAAAAAAAAGGATATTTTGACTCAGTTTTGATTAAGAGGCTGATGTAGAGGGTGTTCAGACCTGTATCCCCTTTGGTCACTCTCTGAGTGCAGGACTCAGTTACCGTTATAATTTCAGATCATGGTGCACAACGTGTTTGAATTACTTTTTCTTGTAATTTTATTTCATTTTTCTGTTTGGATTTCTCCCTACAAGTTCATATGCAGAAGTAGAAAATAACTTTGTATTCTTTAGTAATCTGATCTTATTTTCATCTCCAGCATGATTCCTTGTATTAGGATCAGAGAAGAGCTTACAACATAGCCAAGATGATCTCTTACTCTGTGATGGAATTGTTTGTACTTGGCCTTTAAAAATGTTTCTTTAAATATCTGCCAGCATCCTGGGACAGCTTGTTTCCAGTTCTCACTTACTGAGAACTGTCTTCCCAAAATGAGAATTGTTTTTATTGCAGTGTTATTTTTTTTTGTTAGTCTTTAATGGTGTATTTTATTATTACTTCGTGCCTGTCATCCAAGTTACCATCACTTTGACACCCTTAGCCTTTTCCTTGCACTTTGTGTGACATCGAGAGGACTTCCCTTTTCACCATCATCTGTACCAAAAACCCAGGAACCTGTGGGAGACAAGAATCTGCAGATTAGTAGTGCTGGACTGCTCGTCCAACAGCTACCTCTATAGACCCTGCTTACCAGGTTTTCTGATTGTAGGATCTGCTTTATACCCTCACCAAGGATTGTATCTGTGACCTTTTCCTATTTTATTCCCTAGTCAATGATTTTCCACTAGTACCAGCCATTCTTTATAAACTGGACCTCAGAGTAAACACAATCCCCTTTGACGGGCAGTTTTTCCTCTTCTGTCTGAAAAATAAAGGGCTTTGGGGAGTCCTTATTGTGGCCTTCTAGTGTAGAAAAGGGGCTTGTAAGAAAGACCGAGAAAGGCATTTTACCAAGGCCTGACAGGAAAATGGGGTGAAAGAGGGTAGATTGATTTGGATATAGGGATGAAACTTCCATTGGTGAGGGTGGGAAGACACGGGCACAGGTTGCACAGAGAAGCTGCAGCAGCCCCATCACTGGGAGTGATCAAGCTCAGGTGAGATGGGCTTTGAGCAACCTGGGCTAGTGAAAGATGTTCCTGTCTGTGGCAAAGAGGTTGGACTAAAGAGGTTTTGGACTATAGTCTTTAAAAATTCCTTTGAACCCAAACCATTTTATCATATTGTTAATATATCATCTTAATATAACAGTTGAGGAAGCATCCATGAAAAGTTAACCTGTGTTAGATCAATAAGAAGGTTACCAAAGCGTTTATTTCTTTTCAAATATCAGGTCTTAGATATTTACTTGCTATGCAGTAAGTGTAATGCATGTTTTATGGAAAATGTGCACACACATTTAGAAGAGCTGCATATGTCACTGAAAAAACCTTAAAATGAATTGCTGCAGATCAGCGTTACTGCTATAATGCATCTTGGGTTGTAAAGCAACATGAGACTTTTTCTGAGCCTATGTATTGGAGTTAGAGTGAGTTCAGTAAAAGGCTCTGATTTATATAGTGATTTCTCCCCCACCTGCTGTGGAGTTTTAAAAAAATGTTAATTATTTTGCTGACATGAAGGAGAGACAGGAGGTTGTTTCCCATACAGAAAGGGAAGAAGTCTGAGGAGAAAGATTTGTATCCCTCTCCATGTTAAGCCCATACATCTGCCTTTGCCTGGGACTATTTGGGAAAAATTCTTCTAAGTGGTCCTCGGGCTTGGCTACACAGAGGGGAAAAGGACAAAATAATGGTGTTGTTCTGAGCTAGGTAAGATGCTGCAATGGTCTTTTAGATCTGTGTGAGAACGGCACAATCCTTCTTGGATGGGGCAGCCTCCAAGGGGTCTCGCTGGCATTTTGCCTTTGTGTTTTCTTTTCTCAGGCATCCCTCAGAAGCTTGTAGATATATACAGCTCTTGGATTTGGATTATGTTTGCTGTGAAGTTGCAAATGTTAGAAAACACTTTTTCATAAAACACAGAGGATATTTCTAAACTGAACCGAAACATCCCAAATTCTAACAGCTTTTACTTACCACTCATATTGTTTTCATGTGTCAGAGGAGGGAAATGTTACTTCAGAAAAACATTAATGTTCTGACAAGGTTTTTAAACCTCATAATTAACAAGGAAATTACTAGATATTCATGTCTAGATACATTGTACCTGGGCATCTCACAGACAACAACATCTCAAAGCTGTTTAACCATTATATGCTGTTTCCTTGAGTGACAAGCGTATTTTCAGACTTACACAGGAAAATGTATAAGACCTGTGTGATAAGAATTAATCAGAAAGCTGAAGATTTAAGGCTTAATTATAATTCTGTTCCAAAGCAGCGGACTGTGTGAACTGCTGGTACTAAACTGTACTGTGCAAACTCTGCATGCTGATGGAATTTGCTTGTCAACCCCAGTGGCATTTCTTTGCACTGAGCTTGTTGTTCTGTCACTCAAGTGCATCACGGGAAAAGATGAGTATCTCAAGGGAATGTGATCTGCATTTTTAAGAAGAAAGTCAACCTCAAAGGTGCCACAGAAGGACTAGCACAGATTACTTTGTTCAAGAGATAGCTGGTTTATTGACTGTGAATTCTGCGTGCTTCCTAGGTGATGACACACGTTTAGTTGCTAAAACCTCAGCTGAATGTATCAATTTTTGTGTCTCATTGCTGATGAAATGATTGGTAAAAGAGTGCGGTGTTACAGCATGGGAAACAGTCACTAAATCCAAATGATTTTCTAAACTTACATAGCTATTCCAATATTTGTTTTCTTTTTTTTTGCTGCTCAGACTTTAGATTTGTGTATAATATTTTCCTCCCACAGAAAAAGAACAGTAAGACTTGTGACAGGTATTTTAGCTGAGTGTGTACAACAGCAAACTAGATTAAAACAGTCAAAGTAAAGGAAGTTAGACTTGAGCAAACTTCTCTTCTGCTTACAAGTTAGAACACCAGATTATCCTCAGAATAAAGCAGAAAGGGCAAGTCGAGGTCAGGTTGTGACCAAAAACATTAGTCCAGAGCGAAAAGTTGATGAGGTAAAATGATACAGCAGCTTCTCAGTTTGGTGAGATGAATTCTTTTAAACCCATTGGCATTAGAAGGACAAATGTGTGTCCTCGGGTGTGGGCTGCAGGGATGTAATCTGTCTTTTCAATGCGCTTGATGATGAATACAAGCTTTTTTCTGGTTTTCTGCTAACAACTATTACTTGACTTTTCAAATTTACCTCAAGACTTTCTTCAATTATGTGTTTTCATGTTACACATTAGAGTTTCTAAAGAAGCAGCAGAGATGTTTTGCCTCTCAGCTATTTGTGCTGCAGAAGGGCAATTAAACTGAGAATATTTATGGTGTAGTTTTGTACCTTTGCTTTAACAGATACAACAGTGCCTGATTTTGCTTCTCTCCAACTTTATGGGAGATTGTAATTGATTTTGCTATTGGGAACAAAACTGGGCCAGGCATTTTGAGCTGTAAATATCATTGGCATTTTGAAAATGGAAGTACTGTTAAATTGCAGTGCTGACAATGGATTATCCCACATTAAGCAGGTTTCACTAAGTTTTATGTGTAGCCTAGTCATTATAATTCAAGATTTCAGTGTGTGTGGGAAGCCTAATATACTATGTTTTTTACATAGTCCTGTATATATGTAAATGGAATTGTGGAACTCCCTTAATGCTCCAATAAATATGCCAAATGTCTGTAGCAACCTGCTGTTCACTGTGCCCAGATTGCTTCTTTGTGAGTAGGTATCAATCTTCAATACTTGCTGCTTTCAGCTCTCCTGCTCCCTGATCAGGATCCATCTGTTCCACTGTATTTGGTAGCGTGGATTTTTTATGATAGATACAGGCTTCAAAAATGTTCATCTCCAAGTGGTGCCTGGTCCCTCCTGGGCTGTATTTGTCAGCATAATAGTTTCAAATTGCAAAGAGATAAAGCCATGCACTTCCAGGTAAGAAAGTGTTTTGTCACCTGGTACATTTACATAGGCAGGGCGGACTCTTTTTTTGTGGTGATTTTTTTTCTCAGTTATATCTTTATGAAGCTTAAGAACTCCCACTTGTTTTTATTCTGATTGACTGGATTAAAGCTGAAATGTTTTTTCTATATGGATATTGAATATTGGAAGACAAGGCTGGATGAATCCTGGGAAAATAATTTATTTGATTTTTAGACATTGTATCTTTTTGTTTGGTCTTTACTTTCTTCTAGAAGTGCTGGACCATGTCTGGTAAAATGTGAGAAGTGTGGGAAATCTAAAGTGAGCACACAGATACATAACCTTTGAGCATTTATTTGCAAATATGACTTTGTACAAATGAATTGTTGATGCATCAGTTCAAATTTAGAAAACATATTATAGGTGTGCAAGTGGGTAAACATACTGGTTCTGCTGGGAATCATTTTACAAGTATATTTGTGATCTACTGCCTGCACAAAAATACAGTTTTGTTCCTGATCCAAAATGCTTATAATAACAGAAGGCATCATCATCTGCAAGTAGGCAAATGTTATGTGTGATTGTGAGTTTGACACTGTCAGCATCTGTGCTTTGAGTTGTGGTTCACAGACATTAAAGTACATTAATGTACTGATGACACTGGAAATGGTATTAAGAATTACTATGATTTGAAATTTATATGAACGGTTTTTAAAAATGAAAAGAGATAAAGAAATTTACATGGGTGCATTTGAATGCCAGGTAAGATACATGTCTAAATATTGAAGGATGCCAGAAGATAGCATTTAGTCCTTTAATTTAAATTAAATAACCTTAAACATTCACTTCATGCTCTGAATGGTCTTATACCTGGTCTGGATATACTTAACAACCCCAAGGCAAGAAATTTATCCTGGAGCTTTGTAATAAACTAAGTTTTCTCTTTCAATGAATTATGCAAATCAGCATAAAATTGGAATTCTAAATTGAATATATGCTTGCATATTTTAAATGTTTTCAGGTTAAAAATGAATATTTCATACTCACATATTCTTTATAAATAACATCTAAGACTTGGTTAATAGGATCCATAAAAGACCTGAAAGGCACAGCAGGACTGGCATATCAATGGAAGGGGCTGGCCGTGAATTCTGCGATTTCACAGCGCTGCCCAACTTCAGAGAGGTGGAGTTGTTCCCTTGCCATTCACAAAGGGAACGCTTCCTTTCCTAGCAAACGGCAAGGACAGGGTTACTGCAGACACCCTGAGCGGAGCTGGACTTCTTGTCTGTTTGATTGGGAGCTCGTTCCATCGCTAATGAGCTGTTTGCTCAGATGTTCAGCGTGGTGGGGCCAAGGAGCAGCAATAAAACTCTGCTGGGTGCGTTTGCTGCCTGTGCTGGGGCTGCCTGGGGGCTCGTCCTGGGCTCTTCTGCCTGGGGCTCTTGGCTCAGACAAGGCACTGCAGCTGCTTTAAGGGCTCTGAACATTTATTCTCACTCTTATTTTTCTCACCAGTCACAAAATAATCTGAGTTTCTTCGTTTCCTTCACCATAAACTTCTGTTTCAGGAACTTAATATTTATTATAAATCTTTATACGCCACTGGCATTTGAAATAGCTGCTTCAGCTGATAGGTTCTGCTCTTGGGAAAATATTTCCATTTTTTAAAGTTTGGTCATAAACTTGGCATCTTTGTGGCTTTTTTGAATTTGCCAGAGCAGTACTCTTATTTTTAAAAATGTTAGGAATCTTTCAATATCAAAATGTTAGCTTTTACTTCTTAGGAGAATACTAAATTCAGGAAGAAGATATTTTGATGTACATTTTTTAGGCCTCTACAAATAGTTACATTATCAAAAAACCAGTAGAGATAAGCCATGTTAAAATCAGAGAAGGATGTAATTAGAATACAAACTGAAGGAAAGGAAAGCAAAACATCGACCCTCCTCCAAATTATAGGGGTGTTCTTTTCATACATTCATTTTATTATCACTTTCTCTTCTACTTCATCTCACACTGAAAAAAGGTTTTAATGTAAATTTTTAACCATCCTATCATAACTACACACTTAGATGATAAATACATATAATACACATAAAGTATATGGGAAAATGATTTCCTTAGTGCTTTTGCTGTGATTCAGGTCAGTATTCACAATCCCAGTATATCCACAATACAGGCAGGCTGGAGGAAGGCTCACTGGGACAGAAGTTGGTTGATTTTTATACCCCCAGCATTGCTCACGTTATCTCAGCCCTGACCTGCGAGTTTGGCCTCTGTCTGCCACAGCAGCACTTCTTGCACTTTCCTTTGAGGCACCTGGCTCTTAGCAGGAATAGGGCCCTGCCAAATGTGCCAATCTAACACTGCAATTCTTGCATCCCCTTTTATACTGGGAATAGAGTCCATCTATAAATAGCTTGGCAATTTTGTGTTGGTCTTAATACATGGTTAATAAAAAAAAAAGTCCAGCCAGTATGTGGAAATTAATTTATTTACTAGATTTCCTGTACAGTAAAAATAGGAAACACAGCTGCTTTTTTTTTTGCCTACCTAACAGCAAGCAGTGATGGCAACTGAATAGCTCTGTATTACAGACTACTAAAATAGGATATTGATAAAGAAAATAAAGTATTTATATCTGAGTGGCTGTTTTTAAGAATGATTTTTCCAAAGTTCAAAATTGCCTTGTATAGTGGCATATAAAAACCAACTTTGAGCATGTTTTAATCCTGACATATCTCTAGAGCTAAAATTATAAAGAACCCACTAAAGATTATGCCTGAAATTTCCATGAGCTTTTATAAAAACCTGTAATAAGGTGAGCTTGTGTGGGCTGAGTACTTAGGTAAAGCATGCCTGAAATTTGCTTGACACTTAGCATGGAATTCTCTTTTGATGTGGGGAATTTTCACTAACAGCACCTGGTAAAGCCACAGCACTTTGTGATGGTGGCCTTCATTTTCCCTAGCACAAAAAGAGTCCTTTGTTTTCATAACTACTTTGTGGGATCACAATTTTCCAAAGCAACAAACCTACTTTGTATTGCATCCACTGCTCAGACAGGCCACATATATTGTATGAGCTGATTGGTTTTTCCTCTGCCATTTTTACAGAGGTATCTCTCTAAGCTGAAAGTCTGAAGCCAAACTGTTTCCTGTAGCTAAAGCCAATGAGGGTACTGGGATCTGACCCTTCAAAAGTTCAGTTTTGCTTTACTTAAAATATTTTTATTTGTGGAATGTTATGGATGTTCAGTTCTTAACTCTCATGTAGCTACTTTTTAGAGCCCCTTAAGTTTATAAATGTCCAGGCCTGGGGCACCCAATACAGGAAATTAACCTACTGCAATGAGTCCAGAGGAGCCACTCAGATGCTTGGAGGGCTGAAGCAGCTCTGAAATAGGCAGAGAGAGTCAGTGTGGAGAAGAGAAGGCTCTGGGGAGCCCTTAGAGCACCTTCCAGCACCTGAAGGGGCTACAACAGAGCTGGAGAGGAACTTTTGACAAGGACAAGGGAGAATGGCCTTAAGCTGAAGGAGAGAGCATTTAGATTAGATATTAGGACAAAATTTTTTACTCTAAGGGTGGTGAGGCACTGGAAGATGTTGCCCAGGATGGTTGTGGACTCCTCATTCCTGGAATTGTGCAAGACCAGTCTTGATGGGGCTTTCAACAACCTGGTCTAGTGGAAGGTGTCCTTGCCCATGGTGGGGGGGGGGTTGGAACTACATGTGGAGGCTGGTCCCTTCCAACCCCAAACCTTCTGAGATTCAGTGATTCTGCATAACTGCTCAAGAGCTGTTTGCCCCCCAGCCTGTACTGATGGATTTTTCCATCCTCAGCACAGGACACTGCACTTGTCATTGTCAGCATGAGATTCCTGTCAGCCCGTGGCTGCAGCTTCTCAAGGTCTCCAGCTGATCAAGAACTCCTCCCAGTTTGTTCCTATCAGCCCCATCTCAGGGTCTGACAGGCTTCAACCTACAGGAAAATACTGGTCCAATGTATTGATGCAGATCCCAGCTGCTGTGACCCTACTCTTTTTCTCAGTTGCAATGAATGTTCATAGTCCAGACCTTTGTGAGTTGCTGTTCCTCTGCAGAAGCTGAGAAAATCCCGAGTTGTTCAATTTCTTCTTGACTCTGCTAATGCTGGGAGCTGTAGGATGCCTCTCTTTCCCCTGACAGCCTGATTCAAAGGTACAGGGATGATTATGAGGTTTTATGCTACTTAGGGTGAGTCAGCTCATACCTACTGAAACCCTTGTCAGCTGCTTCCTTGCTTCTGCTCTTTTTGCTTAGACAACACCCAAGAGGTGGGAGCAGCAGCTTTGCACGCCCCGTGTGATGCTGTGGGGTCAGCAGATACCATCCCCATTCCTGGGTGGGAGTACACATCATTAGTAGCTGTGTGATAGGCAATGAACATCGAGGGGAAGTACAAACTATACTGGAGTTTCTGATATCAGTGGGTTAATTAGTTTATCTGCGCTAATATTTTCTCTTCAAAAAGAGGTGATAAAGAAAATCAGAATTTTTCTGTGTTGTTGAAAAGTCATCATGCCCACTTCAGTTGAGCAATATGGTTACTGGGTGTTATGTCCTGGTCTTGCTGACTGAAACCACTCAGCTACCCTCACTGGGCTAGTTTATTACATTTTGGCTCTTTTAATATCAGCTTTTTTTATCTCTTGCATTTGGTGGTTAATGGTATTTGTACAAGAAAAACTGCTCCTTGGTCTTCAAAACAACTTTACAGTACTGTGCTCATTAACACTGACAACTCAGTGTGAGTCACTGTACTTAAAAGGTAGTGAGATGGAGAAGTAAAACAATAACAAATGGAAATCAAAAGTGGTAGAAGTATACAATGTCTTTTTTAATAGCTCTGAGGGATGATGTGGTTATGTAGTAATGAAAAGTAACAGCTTCCCATTATTTTTTATTTGAGACAGTGAAATTGCATCTGGAATTTCAAAGCAAAGAGTGGAGCACCTCCACAATTCAGAGACACCATATTAAACCTTCCCTCCATCTCAGTAGCTACTTTTTCTGTTATTTGCTAGCCTATACAGCATATTATTAGATACCTTTGGGAATTCAGGTGTGGTTTTTGGAGGAATTTTAGAATTTAGGTACTTATGCTCTAAGATCCTTTGGAAAGTTTAGGTAACTCATAGTTCAGCATTGAGAACTGAGCCATATGTTTTCCAAAGTCTATCCCAGTGTTCCAAAATACCTGATGCTAGAGCTTTGCAACCACATCACAGTAAAACTGGAATTCCCTCCAGAACCACATTTTTACCTTTTAGCAAAGGTTCAGAGGGTCTTGTTTTATATCTGATAGAAAACAGGAACAATGAAAGAACTCAAGGGAATACCGGGAATTTTCTTGTGGTTTTACAACTTAGAGTGCTACGAAACAGCAAACAGGATTTCAGAGTTGCAGAGTAACAAGAACTAACCTGGCTCTGATTGACCAGGTCCTCATCTGGAAGGCTGCACTTTATGTCTTAGGTTTAGTTCTGGGCCCCTCACAACAGGAAAAAAAGGGGCTGAAGCTTGTCCAGAGAAGGGAACAGAGCTGGGGAAGGGTCTGGAGTGGCTGAGGGGGCTGGGGTGGGTGACCTGTGAGAAGGAGCCCTGGGGGGACCTTCTCACTCCCTGCGAGTGCCCAAAAGGAGGCTGTAGCCAGGTGGGAGTGGGGCTCTCCTGGGTGACAAGTGACAGGAGCAGAGGCTCAGGGTGAGGAATGCCCTCAGTGCCGGTGGCTGGGGGCAGCTGCAGGTCAGCTCTGGGTGGGAGCCCCAGAGAAAAGGCTGGGAATTGCCACCCTTTGGATAGCAATGTTAGCATGGAAACACAGAACCACTGGGTGATTCTATGCAGGTGCTTTTATTGAAGAGCTCTGGGAATCAGGGGCATAGACAGACCCAAATCTGACTCCGACATGGATTGGAGATGGATACATTTTATACTCTTTCCTTACATAACTGTGGTATAATCATATGTTAATCATTAATTTGATATTGTTCTATTGTTTTCACCCAAGCATGGGTATCGTGCGCATTGTTTCCACCCAAGCATGAGTTTAGGCCCCCTCCCCACAACATTTCTTATGATTATTTATTTCTCGTGATTCTTGATCAAATAATTATTTTTGATTATATTTATTAAATAATCATCGCATTTAACTTCATCATCTACTATGCAGGTGAGTACACAGGTATAGGTTCACATGATTTAGCAAAGACAATGCCCATTCCTGTTCCCAAGGCCTACTTTAGCTCCCACGATTTTAGAAACATTTTAACCCTATGCTATCAGCAAGGGGCACCTGTGCCTCATGGGACCCTGATGCTCCTCCGTGCTCCGACTGGGAGGAGATAAATGCCCAGGAGATAAAAGCTCAGCTTTGCTCAGGCTCCCTCCTTAGAAGCACCAGCTTGAGCTGTTAGTTTAGTATTTAGTTGTTGCACCAAGATTAAATTATTTTAAGCATCTGGATGACTGACACTGCTGTGGGAAGGCAGGGGTTGAGCTGGTAATGAATCCTGGTATGACTGAGGGTGTGGGGTGGCCTCTGTCCCAGCTCAGGTGATGCAAGTGCTGGAGTGGCTCCTGGATACTCAGAGAAGTTTAGATTGGAAGTTAAGAAAAGCTTCTTCTCTGAATGGATGGTCAGGCATGGGAACAAGCTGCTCAGGGCAGTGGTGGAATCACCATGGCTGAGAGTGTTCAAAACTGTATGAATGTGGCACTGAGTGATGTGGTTTAATGGTGGGGCTGGGCTAATGGTTGGACTGGATAATCATAGAGGTCTTTTCCAACTAAGAATTCTATTCTAAGAATTCTATGATTCTATGGCTCTGTACCAGCTTTCCCTTCAGATTGTGAGTAGTCATAGCCCCACAACAAAATGTGTTTTAAATTGAGGAATTGAAGGGGTTAATGTAGCACTCCATTGAAAATAATTTAGAGAGTCATCAAGAAAATAAGAGAAGGGTTTCTAGGAGTTTCAAATTTTATTGTTCTTCAGTGCCTTTCCATAGGGCCGTTTTTCACATCTGGTGTGAAACCCAGTTGAAGGCAATTTGAGTGATTACATTTGCCATTGTCTGTCATCTCAAAGGCCTCCCCTGCAGTATCCTGTTGTCATCTTCAGCTGAGGAACTGGTGGGTTAACGAGGGAGACTGAAATACCTTCTGATCCAGACAGGTGGTATTCCCAAATCAGACAGAGCTGGCAAGACAGCACAGTGAAGCTGCCACTGCCTGCAGCTGGAATACTTTGGTACCCAGAGCTCTCAGTACAGAACTGTTCATGAACTCTGAGTTTAGGATATAGAAAGGGAAGCAAGGACTTCAAAGCTGTGTTGTGCTCCGAGTTTTCATATGCAGCTTGAAGATCCCAGTATTTCTGAATATGCATGTGTTTTATCTAAACACCATATGGTTTTGCTGACCTATGCAATGTTGATATTTCTACCCTAATTTGTGTGTGTTTCTCTGTGCACTGCCTGGTTTAGTTCTAGGAAAATGGTTAGAGTGCTGCTGAGTCAGTGCAGCTGGGATAATGAGCTGACCCACTTTTCCTGTCTCATTGGGACATCCGTGTGTTATTGGAAGAAAAAATTAATTGCTAAAGATAATCCTTTCTACGGTAAAGTCAATGTGGAAAATCACTTCACCTATCACTATATTTGTCCCTAAACCCAGCCATAAAAGCAGCCTACAGCAATAATGTTAGGAACAGCACTAGCTGAGAAAAATATTAAAGTGGCATTCATGTATAACAACTGTGCAGCCCAAGGTCATAAAGCAAGTACTCAAAGCACCAAAGGGTGGGCTGCAGCAAGCTACTTTTTGCAAACTTTGCAATAGAATGGTGAAGACGTGGAAAGCCTTAATTCGTTCAGTATCTTTTGATACAAGCTGTTCACTTTTAAAGTGAGCAAGGATCTATGCAAAAAAATCTTGATTCTTATCTGCAAGTCTTTTATGTGCCATCTTTAAGGTAAAACACTTATTATGTGTAGAAGTGTTGCAACAGCTAGAATTTATTTTGGTAAAATAGGTCTGAAATCAGGATGATGTGACGTCTGGGTTCATGAAGTTACACATTTAGTAACACCTTGTACCCACCATACCTGACCAGGCCAGAATTTACCACTTTTTCTGAGACTTTATCCGACTTTGTGGAGCTTTTTCAGCAAGGTAACTCACCTGTGTTAATGCTGGTAGGAGAGAGCATCAAGGTTTAGTATAGCTTGGTGATGGTGATAGACACGCCATCAATTTGGGGAATTTCTCTGCTGCGTGCCTGCTCAGATTCATCCCTGAAATAGCCCTGGGATAGCTGCCAGCTCTAGGGAGCAACATCCAGTTTCATGTAGAGGTACTGGCTTAGGTCCTGGCAGCAGTGTAGTGTGTCCAGCACACCCAGTGTGCTACCCCAGGGTAGTTTTGCCTCCAGTTCTGGAATGAGGTTTATGGTAGAGTTGGCTGAGCTATCCCAGCATGGTGCATCCTCACACAGTCCTGAAATATCCATAACATGATCTGTGCAGGGAGATCCCTGCATCTTGAGTACCCTGATCAGGCAAGGGAGCAAACTTGAGTTGGTGTGGAGCATAACACTGTGGAAGACATGACATCAAAATGACAAAAAAAAAAAAAAAAAAAAAAAAAAAAAAAAAAAAAAAAAGCGGCACAAACAAAGCACAAGAGTTTATGTGAAAATGTGTACCCTGTTTTTCTAGAGCTCCTAAAAGGGTATAAATTAACAGTGCCAGCTGTCTGCATGGAGCACATTTCTGGTATTTGCTATGTAACAGTGTCTTTCCTACAAAGCTACTCAATTTTCCATGCTGTGGGCAGAGCTCTGTGTTCCTGCCAGGCTACCAGAATATCTGCTCCTCTCCTGCCAGCAGAGTCTGGCAGTAAACCCAGAGTGCCTGGCACAGGAAGATCAGTGCAGATTTTCTTCCCTGTGTGGAACAGCTTCACCTGCTGGTCTGAATACACCTGGGCCGTGTACCCTCCTTCTGGGATCTGCATGGATGAAAGAGGCTGCTGCTCACCCCTTCTTTAACAGATGTAATTTCATGGGTTTTAGCAACTTGAAGCATCTTTTGGGCAGTTTATGCCCATGTGCAGTGGTCCCAGGGCTACTGGTATGAAGAGTGTTGAGATATTTGTCCTTCCCTGGCTCATCCTGTGATCTCTGTGGGGTTATGTGAGCCTTTCTCCTGAAAAGCTTTACCTGGGTGAGGAGTCACAGCCCTTTCTGTTCCTATCACCGATTCAATTTCCCTGTTTCAGCTGTGTGTTCTGTCCTCTCTCTGGTGGGAAAGGGGCAAATATATGTTTCTTTATCTCCAAGGACCACTTAACTGAGTCTGCATTTCAGCACTGAATATTAAAGTCGCAGAGATGGTTTATGTAGCAAAATGATAAAGCATTCATAATTCTCCCTCTCATGAGAAACAAGACAACCACACAGTTTGAAATGAATCTTCAGCTAACTCTAGACATACCTAAAGTTGCTCAATATTATTAGTTTTGCTCATCCACAGTCCAGTCATTTTCTTCATTCCCTTCTGAGATTTCTGCCTGCAATTTCTCTCTAAACTCAGAATTAGATATTCTGTTTCAATGCAGTTCTGGAAATTGTGTGTTTCTTTATTCTAGTCCATGTTTCAGACCTACTGAAAACATGCTCTTGGACACTGCTTCATTTGGAAGATTTAAGGCACATAGAAGTGAACCTTCTTCCCATGCTAGGGTTGGACAAACTGTGATGGGGAAGAAAACCACTTGTTAGTCATGAGAGAGAGCATATTTCCAATTAAAATACATGTATATAGTGAATAATTTTAGATTTCAGTATTCATTTTCTTTTGATTTCCACACCCCCTTAAAACAGACATGCTCTTGCAATCCTGGAGCTGTGAAACTGTAATATTTAGTAGTATTTGGGAAATAATGCCAATATTTTTGTTTGAATTCTGCTCAATATTTCACTTGGGCTGTATGCTGGTGGATTAACATCATAATAGGAATGAATGCACACATCAAGTGCATAAAAGAAATGACAGGTAGATACATAGAAAGTACATTTTGTGTTTTCTGCATATGAATGGTTCACATTGTCTGGAAGTGTTAATGAACCTCCACAGACCTCTCTGGGAAAAAAATAGCACTTAAAAAACACTGCTAGAATTCTGTGTAAGGAGCAGATTCTGAAACTGAGCCAGGTTAAGGAAATTACTTAGGGTGACATCAGGTTTTTTAGGCCCGAGAGGTATTTTAATCCTATGAGGATTTAATCTATATTGTGGATGCTTATGAGGAAAGAAAAGATAATTTTGGGTAACGAATGCTCATGGTGTACTCTCCATGACTTTGGCTAAATTCAGTCACCCTTTGTGAAGGCTAAATCTAATTAAGGTATGTTTTTCCCCTTACACTTTCACAGGTCTGTTTCTATCCTCTAAGGTCAATACAAGATAAAGTTATCCTGCTTATATGTAAAATACTTGTACTTAGTGTCTTTTCATTTATTTGCAAGAGAAATTCTTGTTTCCTTTGTTAGTTTTTGAACCTTGTCTTTATTTCTATGATGTCTTTTCCTATTTGCACGATTTTCAGTGATAGTTTGTATTTGGAAGCATTTGTATTTTCGAGAGCAACTGCAATGCAGTCTATTTAAATGCATTGCAAAGCATGCTTGGCGTGATTGCAAAGAAAACACGGTTTAATTGTAAGATATTCCACTTATTTCTAATTGGAGTACTGGCACCACAGCTTATGGTGAAGTGCAAGTGTGAGGTGCTCTGATGGGTAATGTGTCATTAGATATACAATGAGTTTTTCTCAGTAGTGCCAGATAGAACAGTTAACAAACAACTAGAGATTAATCACATCAGTAGTACTTTCTGGGCACTATAAAAGCATTTCCTCCCAAATTTTGTTACTTATGATACTGATAATAGGAGCATGAGACTTGGGTCTGATATATGTTTAGTGAACGTTATTGAAAATAACACAGGAGATTATTAAAATGGAAAGTTTTTCTTTGTTTGCCTTGATTGTTAAGAAGTGCTTTTTATTTTGGTTCTTTCACTTTTCCATGTGCATCCACTTTTCACTTTGGCTTTTTTTTTTTTTCCAATTATGTTAAAATGTTCCTTTAGGCCTTTCAATGGCAGTTCTGCAAGGGGATAAAACAATGTTTGAAATCTCTTTAAGCATGAAACTGTCCATTTGTCCAAACAAAAGGCCAATGTGGTACATTCTTTGGTGTTGCAGCATTTTTGTAATGTTTTCATAGAAAGACCTGCTTAGCTAATGATATTTAAAATGAATATAAGTATTTAAATAACCTGATCTTAAACTTTCCTGTGTAGATACATCTTATGCCCACTTCCCTAGAATTCCAGTCTCACTAAAAGAGGAATTTCTAGTGAAGCAGAAGAAAACCTGCTATGTTTTTAAGACAGGGTTTGTTTGCAAAGCTATAAGGAATTCCATAGATTTATCACAGTAGTTCTTGCAACTCATACTGCTACATGTATAAACGAAAGTACCAGCTATTAGAGCTATTCTTACAGTACAAAAATGTGTGTTTCCCCTAGTTCTATTTGTATCTTACTAAAAAGAAAAAGCTGTGGCATCTTGCTTTCCTTCTGTCACAGCCAGCCATTCCATGTGATCTCCTTCCTGTGCCACTTTAGTCCTGCCTTGCCATGGAAAGGCTTTGGAAAGACTTTTTCTCCAGAGCTTTGGATATTTGCTTGCTGACAGAAGGATTTATAATTGAGTATTTCAGAAAAGGCTTCTGGACTCGTTAATCTCTTCCTGGATGCAAACTGATGTTCCTGATTGTTGAGATACTCAGAACAGTATTACTCAAAATCAGCTTCATCTATTATTTAGGTATTGATGAGACCCAAATTTGTCCCCTGGATTTTAGTGGGCTGGGTGAAGAGTTAGAGCTTTTAGTTACAGAGACTGAGAGACAGAAAAAAATGTGGTGCTCTTCTAGTGCATTGTCAGGAATACAGAAATAATTTCCTGGGTAAGGAGAATCAATTGCATTGTCTGAAGACACACACTGAATGACAGTGATCCTTCCAGAGCACACAGAACTGTGCAATTATCATTAATAATGAAGGGGATTAAACATTTTGCAATTGATCATACAGTACCAGATCTTAAGGCTTTTATTTTATTACTTCAACAAGTTCCTAGTTTAAATTTGTCTTTAAAAATACTGATATTCAGTTGTATGCACAGCTGGTCTGTGTAACAACCTGCTCCTTTAACATGCTTTGTCTCTCATTCCACTTGTTCATCACTCTACCCCTTGCATATTTCACCTTAAATTAACTTCCAAACTCCTGAGGGATGGTAGTGAAACAGAACGTGTATTTGGATTTTCAAGCACCATTCAGTAAATGTAAAACATGAAAGGGCTCTGTGTGCCCCCTGTGAAATGATGATGCAGAATCTGAGCAGGAAATACTTGACTTACATAGGAAGGACCCGTGAGTGAATCCAAAGAAATGTTATGCTGTTTAACAAAGTGTAATCCTCTGACGTGACTGAAGATGGAACAGTAATTTTCCTTCAAAATTTACATTTTGAAGACGTAAAGCATTTTCCTGTTCAGCAAAGCAACAGGACAATTGATGTATTAGCTGCTGCAAGAGCTGATGTAATTTGCTGCCTAGAAGGAAAATTTTGAAGGGCTAATTAAAGCTCCCTATTTTACAATCTTTTCAATAGCTTTATTTTTAATGTAAGTGTGAATGTACTAAAAACTGAAAATGCTTATCTTGACACTGTAGCTGGTTTCTTGTAGAAGAGTTACAATTTGACAGTCCCTCTGATAATATCAACAGCACTGCCAGCTGAAGGTGAGGAAGGGTCTTGGCATGGAGTGGGAAAAGTAACTCCAGGTTGCACAGCAGCCTCTGGAATAGAAGCAAAGCTGCTTCTCCCACCATCCTGGCACATCGCTGCTGTTGTTTTTTGAAGGTGTTGACGATCACAGCCCAACTCTTCTTTTGGTTGTTTTGGGAAGAGGTGTTGCCTCGGAGTGACTGGTGTTTTTCAAACATGGCACATTTGAACGTGATTGCCATGTTTGTGCTCTTCTTGCTAGCGAGGAGCTTATTCAAAATCAGCAAGTGTTTAGCATTCCACTGTTTCAAAAATCGCTGGCAGGGATTCAGAGGTCTTGCAGTGCAACTGGGAAAATTGAAGGTGAGAGAAGAGGAAGGATAAGTGAGCTTAGCTGTCTGCTTGGAAATGCAGAGAAAATGTACAGGAGAAAGCCATATGGGGGCTATACCATGTGAGAACAATTCTGTGCTGAGTTGCATTCTAGAATAAACCCACATCTGCTTCGTGGTGTTTGTAGTTCAGTGTGGCCACAGCTGCATCTAGATGTTTAGAATTCTGATATTATTTTTAACTGACTAGAGCAGTCTTTACACTGGGTAAGTATATGAGCAGATGGAATGTGCCAGTCCTATTTTACAAGGAAAATTCTTCTTCAGCTTAAAATTTTAGGGATATATACTAGGATGACTTTACTAAAATACTATTATGATTTATGAAACATAATAATATCCTTTTGCCATAAAGTTTATATTGAAATATGATTACTATCTTCCTTCTGGAAACTTAGTGTAATTAGGCAATGCTACAATAATTGGTTTCTGTTCACACTTTCCTTATTTTAATTTTTTTATTGAAACATGCCACCTAATCTAGACTTCTCTCTATATAATCCAAGTAGATTTTTCTTTTTTTTCAGAGTATCATGTAAGGGCAATTAAATAATGAAAGGAACACCCAATCTGGCTGTTAAGGTCATGACTTTATACAGTGCTTTAATTTGAACAATCAGAATTTATGCTGTATTTTAAGGAGCTTCTTGAGTGATATGGTTAGCAATTTAGATTAATTTACCCCTGAATTTTCCTCCAAAGTTATATAATGTCCTCAATTACACAAAAAGCTAAAAAGTAATTAACACATTTTGCACCCATAAAACCTGTAGGTGAAATCCAGTAATTTGTAAATTAT
The DNA here is from genome assembly GCA_013397915.1 of Daphoenositta chrysoptera. Taxonomy (NCBI): domain Eukaryota; kingdom Metazoa; phylum Chordata; class Aves; order Passeriformes; genus Daphoenositta; species Daphoenositta chrysoptera. The sequence continues at coordinate 48,684 of VZRO01000762.1, forward strand.
TTGTAATAAACTCTATATTACACTAATGAAATGATTAAATGAAAATATCTCCTTTATATGTTTCATCAGGGATTTTGTAGTGTACTTCTTTTCACTGCATACAATTAGTAATGGGAGAGGGGATTCCATTTAGCCACTTTTTATGGGCGGATTTTTTGTTTTAGATTCTGCAAACATGCTTTTACTAGATTTTAATTAACAAAATAGTTGTAAAATACAGTGGATCAGGGATTAGGTGAATATCTGATGAAACTGTGGAGTGAGAAGGTACAAACTGTTTCTCATGGAAATAGGGAGCAGCTCAGGGTGCCAACTGTCCTGTACGAAAAGAAAATGCAAATATTCCTATACTTAATGCAATCATTAGCCTGGAAATTCCAGCACAAAACTTGAGGGCCCCTCTCAGGGCTGGTTGTGCTCACGGCTGCCTGAGTTGAGCTGTGTGAGTTCACCTGTGCTCTGCTGCATTTCTGGGATGGTGGGAGATGGGTCAGGAGAGGGGCACTGGGGTGCAAACGCCTCTCTTGGGGTCGAGGATGATAAACTCTCTCATCAGATGAGAGTGTGTGTTGTCCTGACTTCTGCAGTCTTTCTATGTGTTCATTCTTTGATAAAGCTTCTCACACACGTTCTGTAAACATAGTCATGTTTTGTTAACTGTATTCTATTGTTTTCATTCCTTTTTCCGGGGTGGAGAATGTTTGATGGACTGTTCTGTTAACCAGTGAGGATGGAAGAGGTGGTACCCTCATCCTCCAATCCATGGTCACTCCTAGAAACATATATATATTAAAAGAATCAACAACCTGGCCTCTTTTCCTGGCTTGGCAGTGATCTGAGAGAGAACTCGTGTCTGCAGTGCTTCTTTTTGTGTCCTAGAGCGACAGGGGTGGTCTGGGAGAGACAGACGTAGAGGCCTTGGAGACATGTCACAAAATGCATGTGAAAAACAAAAGGAGGGATTGTCACCAGATGGATTTTATAACCTTGATGGTTTAAATCTTCTAACTAGAAGACTGAGCACTCTGGTGTTTCTTCTTTTGCTTTTTTGATGTACCAGGTAAATAATCTCCCAACTCTAAAGTGACTTTTTTTGAGTTGGAGCCAAAAACCAGCTGAGCAAAATATTTTGCTCCATGGCTGTCCTTAGAGCAGACACAATTCAAGTGCCTTTCAAAGCAGGAGCATCCTAATTACCTGGAGAATGTCTCAGCTGCTTGTAGGATTTCTTCTGCTGGGTGACAGAAGCAGTTACAAAACCATCCCTGTCCCCACTGCTGCAGCTCTGCTGAGCATAATAGGGAGGTTATTTTATAGATCTAATTCTTTTAACCCCTGTCCTTTCTGGGTCCTCTGAATAATTTATTTCCAAACTTTAAATCTGTAAAAACATTTTGTGATGCTTTCCAGTTCTGTGATCGCCTTGTCACTGGTGCCTCTGTTCCCAACACTGCTGACATTCTGTTGGAAGGTGCAGCAGTGCTGCTTTTTGCTCAGCCCTGTGATGTGAGCTCGTATCACTGGCTCGGGATAATGGAAGAGCAATCACCTCCCATGCTTCCATCCCCCAGTGAATCCACTCTCATTCAGGTGTCTCTTTATTCCTGCTGTGAGCAGATTCCTCCCACAGAATACTGAAGCTGTTTACGAGTGCTCTTCGTTTCATCAGCATTTCCTTTTTGTTGCCCATTTGGGTTCTGCAACTCTTCTTGCCTCTCAGTCCTTTTTAAAAAATTTTTTTCAGTTCTCTTTTATATTGCTATTTCTGTTTAGAGTGGGATGCACTTCTCAGTCCTCAGGAATACATTTCTTTTCTGTTCTCCATTATTCCCCCCAAGCTCAGAATTTGATGCTGATTTCTTTAGCCTTAGTGCTTCATTGTGCTTAAGCAGCTGCTCAGATTTAAGTATAAGAAGTTAAACTATTAAAATTTAAACATGTCCTTTTCCCAATTCAGAATGGATGGTACCTTTAGCCTTTTCCTGGATGGGAGGCTAAAAGCCTCAATATGAATATAAGTTGAATTAAATCTTTAGTGAATATTGAGCACATACCTATAATATATATGTATTTATGTGCTTTCCTAAGCATAGGTATTTTACCCTGATTTTAAGTTCTTCCCAACAAGAAACATATTTTTATTTCTCTAATTAACTGCAGTTACTGACTAGAAGAAAAGATATAGTGCTTTTACAGATAATTAGGGAAGGGTGTTTTGCTAGTTCACTTCTCTATTTTCTCATTAGACAGGCATCTATTCATCATTCTCAGATTCTGTAGACAAGATTTTTCTGCTGACAATATACGAGTGTAACTTATTCTTATGCAGAGCTGGCAGCTAAACCTTAGTCATAGCATTATTTTGTTGTTGGATGCTTTTCCTGAACTGCTCTTGTTAAAGAAAGTGTGTGTATGATTTTACTTACCCGTCTCTTTCAGTGACAGAAGAGAGCATTTGAAAAATAGAGCCAAAACTGTAAAACTAATATTTAAAATGTGATTTTAAGACAGTTTTATTGTGCATGATTTTTATATAAACTGAATATAGACAATTATTACTCCCCTCCTACCTCAAATTTTTTTGAATACTCTGCTTCCTTGAAAATATTTGTTTATGGATGGCAGAAAAATCAAAATAAGTTCATACTATGGTGATAGAATTCATGAAAAATGCAAGTTGAAAAATTCTCTCAAAATATTTCAGCTTGATTTGCTTTGAAAAGCTCGCTTGTCTGAGTAGAATGACTGAAAAAGGGTATTGTACAGGAAAAGCCCTGTTATGAATGCCTGAAATTTTTGAAGTTATTTTTGAATAGATTGATTCATATTCAGATTAGCTTCCTGCCAGATGGAGGGAATTTACAGTAAATCAGTTCTTGGCAGGAGAGAAATAAAAACCGAACAACATCTGCTTATTTATAAAAGTTGTCCTATTCTTTTTCTGTACTGGTGGGGCACAAATTACCTACCTAAGGAAAGTTTTATGACCAATAAGGTGTGGAATGTTGAAGCTTACAGGGATGAGCAGCGTTTGTGTTTACAAAGGAGGTTTGTACAGATTGTGCACAGCACCTCTGCACAACGCAGCCACTGCTGCTCTGCACCTCTGTCTGCTGAGCTCCTGTGCCAGCACTGGGTCTTGCAATTGCCAGAGGTTATTTTGGGCTGTGATCTTGCAGACTCTGGAGGCAAACTCAAAGTCAAACGTTCCACATCCACAGAGGAGGGAGACTCATGAGTATGCAAAACCTTAATAGCCTCCTTTTGACCCATGCAAATCAAAGTGTCCTGTGGTCCTATTAATATTTCTATTCCCAAGTTTATACTTTATAAGTTGGATATTGGAGTGCTCAGATATTAGGTCAATATATTTGACTGCTCCTTTGTGATGACCTTACTGTGATGGGTGTGCCTGAGTTTTTAATAAGCAGTTTGTTTACGCTATTGACATTTTAATGTACATGTACATAAAAAGAGAAGTCCAAGGCCTTCTCAGCGTCATTGATGTCCAAAGTGCTGGCTCAAAGCTGCTGCAGTCAGAGGTTAGATGACTGAAGCAGGAGCTAACAGCATCCTTCTGGTATGAATAACTAACAGCAATCCTTCAGTAATTGCAGCTTGTGATCAACAGTAGCTGGAAGTTACAGGCAAGGACAAGGCACAGTCATTGTATTTCCCATACCTAACTTTGTTTACCAAAAATACCATGCTGCTCTCTACCCAAATATTTCTAAGTAGAAATAGACATAGAACAGTATTTTGTTGTTTAAGTTTAGAGATAAAACGGCCTTGGAATGTTTAACTTATTTCCTTTACCTCACTAACCAGCAGAACCCCGAAGCAACACCTGGGCAGAGGAACAGAGAGAAACCAGTCCATGCTCGGTGGTCTCTGCTGGCTGTTCTCACATTTATCAAGGGTGATCCCCAGCTGCAAGGTCACTCCAGCACTGTCAGGTCCTCCTGCTTTTAGGCAGTTTCTCCCAGCAGGGCCCTTCTGGGAGCACTGTTGGCCAGGGTCTGTGGGATCTGCTGGCTCTCAGTGGATCCCGGTGCTCCTCTGTTTTTCCCCAGCTCAGGAACCCCCCGTGTGCTGCAATCCCCAGTTTGCAGTGGGATGCAGCTGGTCAGGGTCTGGTCACCTTGGCGAATGAAGTCACAGCTTCCATGTCTTTGTGAGATGTACGTGGAATGTAATCATCTGTGGCAGATTTAAGATTGAAATTTTTTCTTCTACTCTTATTTGTGAAATTCTATCATCCTGACCTAGAGTGCCAGACATTTTGATTCCCCCCCAGTTAAAAATGTAATTATGTCAGATATTTTATTGGCAAATCTACTAGGAGATATTATTGCTTTCTATTTTTCAGACACTGCCTGTCAAAGGACTTAGAATTAGCCCTCTTGTCCTTGGCCAAAAAAATGCCAAGGTAATAATCTCAATGATGATAGCCAGAAATGGCTGATGAATGAAGCCTGAAGTAATACACTCATTAGATTACATTTTCTCTTTTCTGAATGTATATGTATAATACTGCTATTTCTTCTTAGGTAGTAGCAAAAATGTGCTAATATACTTTGAAAATTACACTGGGAAAAATGCATACTTTCAAATAATTCCCACTTTGTTAGTGGTTGATACGCAGAAATTGTAGGTGTTTTATAAAATGACTGTATTTTGGAGACTAGATTTGAACTTTAAGTGAATTAAAAGATTAGGCCATGATTAGTGTTTAACTTATTCTGAAAAATATGTCTGTTAAGAAATTAGCATTATAGAGTAGTCATTTAGTGTGAAATTCAGTGGATTTAAATAGGTATAAAATAGCAGGGTTACAGCAAGAAAGGACCATCACTATCAAAGGTGGAGCACAAAAGTTCTGTAAACTCCCATACCGAAGGACAGAAATAAATGAGTAGAAAATGAAAATTTGCTACTTTGCTTTTAAATTGCTTTGCAGGTTAAGGTCCTGTGTCTTTTAAATACTTGGACAAGAGGGGTGATCCACATGGTATCTCTTGCATGCTGTAGGGAAGTGGAGCTAAACGGGTGTCCAGTGCTTGCAGAATTGTGTCATCTGAAATAGAAACTCTTCTGCACTTCCTCCTTATAGATTTAAAGCCTAACTCTGCAAAATCGCCACATACAAACCTCACAGCAACTTTTCAGGAGAATTTGCTACCTTTCAGAGAAATTAACTGAAGCTATTTCAAATATGTAGGTGTTAAAGGCAAAACCAGAAAGAGGTAGACAATGCTTCTCCATCATGTATATTCAGTTGTCTCAACGTTGTCAATATTATTCACATTTTATGTCAGGGAAATGGAGGGAGTCAAGTGACTGCCCTGGAGCACCCAGAGGTGCCAGAATGTGTCTGCTGAGTTCCAGTGTGTGGTGTGGTTTAGTTTGCTTTTTTTCCCTCTCTGTCCTATTCTCTTCCTGTTTCTCAGCCAGGTCTTGTACTCCTGCAAACCTCTTTGTTTACAAGAAATGTGTTGAAACAATACTTGCACTTAAATATTGGAGGTGATTGTTTTTGCCCTCCTTAGGGAGAAGAGAGTCCCAAGCAGTCAGTGCAATCAGACTCCTAAGCACGTTTCCACTTTCACAGGGTGTAGTTATGAACACAAAAGAAAAGGGGAGGAAGCCAGGGACTTTCTGGGTAACAGGAATTATAATTTTTTTTGTGTTTCTGAATATTATATTTTTGCTGAAGAGCAAGACACTGTAGGCTGTGCAGTAATTATTTCGTATTCTATCAGGGAACACAAAACACATCATTGACCTTGAGTATTCTAGCAATTGTATTCAAGAAAATCAAAATTCATTTATGCAAATAATAAAGGACAGTAATTAGATAAAATATAATTTAATGCTTGGAAAAATTAAAAAAATTACTTTGAAGTTGCTAATGGTGTAAAATGTCAATTGCTTTTCACAAATGTGTGTTTTCTTACAATTAATGTTTAAGGAATTTAATGTATACATTGCATATGGTGACTCAGATCTTCCTTTGGTAAAGTGCTGGAGCACATTGGCACTTCAATGAGAGAAGAGTCACAGATATCAGGGCAATTATTTACCTGAAAAATCTGTTAGAAGTGTTTTATTATGAATTTGTTTGCAGTGGCAGAAGCAAGTGGCAAGGTTCTGCAGTTAAGTTTGCAGCTCTCTGGTCTTCTAACTACTCTTTCAAATGTTGTTTGCTCCTTCAGACTCTCCTTCCTTGTATTTGAAAGAGAAATAATGAGTAAAGCAGAGTAATTTTGGGGCATGATGAAAAATGGAACAAAGCAAGCTGCTTTTTCGTGGGCTTTAACAAAACCTTTTGTTTTTGAATGGCTGCTGAATCCTTTTGCTGGCATTGATTGGCAAACACTGGGAAGAATCCTTTGTTGCCCATTATTGACATGTGGGTTGGCTAGACATGGTTATGATCCCCTGCAGTTTTGTTCTCAGTCTGCAATACTATTTATTAGATATTCTATAAGATAAGTGGAGGAACAGGTTTGAACCCTGAGCTTTCACAACATATTTATTTACTCTGTGAAGTGTCCTGGAGAAAATTTGACTATAGGGGTATTAGGATGGGCAATGAAATTTGAACTGAAGTTAAAATAATTCTCTATTCAAAATACAATATTCTTAGTGCATATTTAAAATGAAAAATGAAAATGTTCAATTTTAAGATGGCCTGGCCCAGTGTTTAGCAGGAATGTTTTAACTAAAGGCAAAATCAGTCTGTATTCCCTTTGAGATTTTGTTTCCTTTTAAACAGTAAGTATCTGCATTCACTGGTGTTACAGAAATCAAATTCTGAGGACAAAAAAAAGCATTTATGCCTTACGTAAATATATTGGAAAACTTTGAGTTTAATAAACGGCACTTTTTTCTTTTCTTCTTCTTTGTTCTTATCCCTACATGTTAATTGGGGGAATAAGCATGCCATAAATGGATGTATAAATATATGTGATGCTTTTCAACAAGGTAATTTTTCATTATCTTACTTTCTTATTTGACCTAAGAATGGGAAAGTTTGCTCCATGTGTTTTGTCAGAACTTATATTTAAAATAAGAATCAAATCATCTGACTCTTTGCAGACATGGAAAACTATTAATTGGCAATAATAGCAAAACAATACTTCAACCTTCCACAGCCCAAAAGTATTCTATTATTAATTAACATAAATTGATTATGTTTAGTAACAAGAGCAGAGTCAATAGTGCAAAACACTTTCCATAAATATTCATGTGAATGTTAAGTGTGCCTGTTTCAGGTGTCTTTGTGTCACTTCCTGAGTTCTCTCACACTGGCTGGGCTTTTGCCAGACTAAATGCTCACAGGAATAAAGAATCTTAAGACAACATATTTTAGCACTTAATTTTGTTTGCCATCAGAAATTCCTGTGAAGATCCATGTTGATCTAATGATGGAACCAGTGCCTGCTTAGGAAACTTGATCTCTATTTTGAAAAAAATCCCACACCACCACCTGTGGTAAAAAAACTTCTTAAGATTGATTCCTTGAGTGGCTCCCTAGAAACAGAGACTAGACAGGAATAAGGGAATAAAGGTTGGTATTTATTGGAAAGGCCTTCAAAGGTGCACCCTGGGAGCCAAAGGCTCCAAGCTGGACCCCAAGATGGACGAGGAGTCACGAGTTCCCCACACCTTTATAGGTTTGCTCCATTTGCATATCAGCATAAATTTGCCAATTAAAACTTTAGCTAATGATGTCATTTCCCCTCAGCTCACCCCCCTTCCAAGATGTTGGTTTACACATTTTCGGGCCCAGCACAGCCTGGGTGTCCTTGGAGAGCAGGCCCAGAGAGGTTTGTTATGAGCAGAGAGCTGAAGTCAGCAGGGTGCAAGAAACTCCAGAGTTACACATTAGGCAGTTCAGGATTCGAAAATATAAGAGTTAAAACCCAAGATTTAAAGATCATAAAGGGTGTGGATATGAGAAACTAAAGGATCTCTCATTTCTGATGCCACCTGGGTCACTTTAAGCAAGGAGGTGCCTTTTTTCCTTTTATCATTGCTCTTTTCTGTGTCTTCCCAGCAGTAACCACAGAGTGACTTAACCAAGAGAAAGAAAAGACATAAGTAGAAGCAAGATAATTATAATATTATAACAGAAAACAATTCTTTTTGGTATAATTTGTAACTTAATTCATAGAAACTCTCAACTGGTCTTAACATTTTCATGGTTCTGAAAGGTTTCTGTAGCCATACCCAAGTTCCATTATGCTTTCTGCATTATCATGAACTAGACAAGTTTTATACTAATTCTATTTCCATTTTGAATGTTTCATAGAACTTACTGATGTGTAATTATCAAATTACCATTTGATAATACAGGGGTGTACCGTGCCTCAAAGATTTTAAACACATGTTAGAAAACTTTTAAGTCCTGTGGAAATTTCTGCTAACTTTACCTCTTTGTATGGTGAAGCTATTAATATCCAGCAGTGGCTTTGCTTTCCTGGGGAATATTTTTATTGCACAAAAATGGTGGTAGTAGAAAAAGACTGAACCTTCAGGAGTAACTATAAGTCATCTCCTTTAAGCAGCTGTCCCTGCTGTCACTGTGCAGTCTTCAGTGTCTGAACTTGGGCAGAAATCACCATGGATGTAAGGAAAGGAGCTGAAGTGCAGTCCTGAGAAGGATGGTGGGGCATCGACATCTGAGTCTCACCGTGCATTTTCAGAACAGCACCAGTCTTTCAGCTGCAGTGAGGCTTCAAAGGTCTCTGAGAGAAACCAGTAAAAGCTCAAAGGACAGTTGGCATAATTTTTATAGGATCTCCTAATTATGTGCCATTAGTTGGAGAACTCATAAGTCCCTCTGAAAGAGAGTCTAGTGTGGCAGTAAAATTGTTCCGTTTTCTCTTATTTTCTGGTGAAAAAGGTCTTTCCCACAGTATATTCAGTTCATTACTTGCCTTTGAGATAAACTTTGTGGAGTGTAAGTGGAAGAGGTTGATTTATGCCCTACCTATATCAGATATGCAAAGAGCCTGTGCATCTGCACTCTGTAAACATTTTGAGCAACAGACAGTTTTGTTTTCTTTGTTATTGCTACATTACATGAGTATTGCCAACACATTGCCAGCAATAAAATGTTAAAAGCTTGCCAAAATTGTTAGGTTCTATACACTTATTATTAAACTGAAGAAGTGCTGCATGTTTATCACCAGCTGCTTTTCTGAATGTAGTAATGCACCAGAGAGGCAGAGTGCTGAATCCAGTGAGCGTTGAAGAGATAATATCACTTGTCTTATAAAGAACCACAGATTGGTAGAAATGTTTTCAATTCAATTATGGGTTCCAACCTCAATTACTTTAAGAATTTTTCTTGTTAATTCCTGGAGATGCTCACAGACAAATATTCTTTCATGTAATTATTTTTCATTTGATGAGAAACAGAGGAAGCAAACCCAATATGGTCCAAATTTTGCATGCATAAGCCAGGTGGTAAATACACATTACTCTCAGAATACCTGCTTACCCATGAGTTCAGGAACAGTTTATCTGTACTGACACTTCCAGACTAAGAAATTCTTTCCTCTGGATGAATAGTTTGTAATCTTGCCAGAGTGCACTTTTGGGGACCAGCCCTTTCAGATATGACAGCTCAGCGAGGGCAGCACAGCTCCTGTGTCTCTAGGTAGAATAAGGAACAGCAAAATTTCTACTTTACTGCTCATCCATCCAGGCCTTATTCAACCACTGGATGATGAAGTTGCAGTGCTCATTTCCTGCCTCGCTGGAGAAAAATGATTAAGTGCAAGTTTTTTGCCTTTGCATATGCTGATACAGAAGGTTTTAGTGAGAAAACCAAGGGAAAAATGTTTTGTTTCAGCAATAACAAGAAGGGGTCTCTGTGTAATTACCTTTTGAGAGGCCTTCTCAGCTCATTTCTGAATGGAGGTTGTTCTGGCTGAAACTAAATGGCATTTGGAGCTCCCTAAAGATGTCTGGATTCCTGTGCTTTGTCACTGGCCCCTGGACAGCAGCTCCTCTTTCCAAGACTGGCAGCGTTGCTGTACTTGTTGGTGAGGGAGGATTCTTAACATTAAGGCAGATTCTTGTGGAGGAAAATGGATCTGGAAACAATGATACTGCTAGAGTTGTATCTTCAGAATCTGGATAAATATTTTTTGTGATGGGTTAGCTAAGTTTTGAATATGGATAGTTTTCCATCTTTTTTTATTTTTATACTTTTCAGCATTTTTGCTTTCCTTTTAAAATTTTTCTCCTTTTCATCTTGTTCCTTCTGTTTTTTTCTGATAGCATCTGCACTTTTCTGTGGAGTTTACCCTTTGGCTGAATTCTGTGTGATGGTGAAGTAACTGAGGGCAAAGTGTTCTCTAGATTATCTGAGCTAAAAATTGATAAAAATAAAATATGTGCTGGCAACATCTGTTCTATTGGTAAAGGTTAGTTTCAAATGTGTCATTGAGAAAGATCAAAGAAACTTTGCTGATAGTCCTTTATGAATGAGTTGCTGTAAAAAACCAACCCTCCTGAAAAAACACAACCAAACAACAACAAAGCCCCCCTCCAAAAAAATACACAGCCTTTTAAAACATTTTATATTTTCTCCTCACCTACAGTAATAAAAAAAAAAACTAGAAGAAAAAAAAAAAAAGACAAAAAGGCAACTTAGAGGAACATTTCAAATAGATCATAGAATATCATGGCAATGGTTTGGACAACATGGAATAAAAGACCAGTAAAGCATTCTGTCTTGCCAAAAGACTTTCCAAGTACTTTGTGTATGCCCAATTCCATAGTTTGTATGTGCATATACTGATGATTTAACAGAATGTCAGCTGATGTCAGCAATACTAAAGTTTCAGGGATTGGGATTTCCAACTCTTTTAACTTGAACTTTGCTATTGTAGTGTTGTCAATGAGTTCTTGTGTGGCACTTGTCTTTTTCTCTCTATAGTCGTTAGATTTTGCCATTTAGGCCTAGCAGGAATTTAAGATTATTGTTAAAAAGCTTCTGTATTAGACTATGTGCTGCTATGCTGCATAGTCAACATCTGTGCAGCAGTCAGATTTGTTTTTCTATGAATCATTAAAAAGCTCCAAACTTAATATTTTTCTCCCAGCTGGTTCTGTGAGCTGGTTCTGTGGCTATCAGTTGAATCCATATGTAGGGACTGCTGTGTAAAGCATTTGTCTTTTCAGAATAATTTTTTCCATTAAGTTTATTACTCATAATTTATGAAGTAGTAAATTTTTTGTTAGAATAATAATTCTGGTGTTTTCCAGAGTATGTGTCATCCTGCCCTCTCACTAGAAATATTCACAAAAAATGTTATTATTGAAGATAAAGAAACTACAGAAGTATTGTGACTACATTGGGGATGAATAAGAAGTAAACTGGGGTGTTGGGAGAGCTCGTAGTGGTGATTTCTGAACAGTGAAATAGAAATGCATGTGAGAAGTCATGGAGTTCCTGGTAGCACATGAATTGTGTGTTGATATTCAGTGCACTGCCAGTCTCAGGGAAGGGCAACACACACCAAGGGGGGCTGATGCATTTCTGGGTTTATGCCAGTATAGTTCCACGGATGCAAACCAGTGACAGATTTCTGAACTTTTGTCATGATTTAACCTCATCTGGCATCAAAGCCCCTCATCGATCCTCACTCTTTTCCCCTCCACCCTACTCTACCTCCTATCCCCCCTGTGGAAGGGGGGACTTTTTTAACAGGCAGATAAAAGGTAAAAGCTGGAAAACTTGAAGGTTGAGATAAAGGCAGTTTGAAAGGTAAAGCCAAAGCCATTCACACAAGCAATGCAAAACAAGGAGTTCCCATGTGCAGGCTGGTGTTCAGACATCCCCAGGAAAGCTGGGAAGAAGACAAATATTGTTATTCCAAACATCTCCCCCCCGTGCTCCTTCTGCCCAGCTCTGTGTGCTGAGCACGGGGCCGGGGGCTCTGGGACATCCCCTGGCTCAGCTGGGCTCAGCTGTCCTGGCTGTGTCCCCTCCCAGCTCCTGCTGCAGCCCCAGGCTCTCACTGCGGGGCTGGCTGAGGAGCAGGAAAGGCCTTGGCTCTCTAAACACTGCTCAGCAACAACAAAATCATCCCTGAATTATCAACAGTGTTTTCAACACAATCCAAAACACAGCCCCATACCAGCTGGTATGAAGAAAATTAATTGTACCCCAGGTAAACCCACTGCAATTTGACTTCATAGAAATTTGACAAGAATCAATTAGAGAGTTCTTATGTCTCTGCCTACTGCCAAAGAGTAACTTTGGATCTCTCCTGTTCTATTAAAGGATATTTCAATGGGACTAATAAAATTTCCATTTACAGGCATGATTTGGGTCAAAGCCCTCTCAAATGAATATCTCATTTTTGAAGTCAGTAGGAGTTAAGTGCTGCTTGTCACTGCCCTCAGAAATCATTTCCATGGAATAAGCATGTAGCCATAGTGGGGTGTCTGATGTGCACCACAGGACCTATGTAATCATTTAATTCTTATGAAATCAAATGGTCTTACTCAGAGGTTTTTCATTTATGTTCATTGTTGGATTGGAAGTAAGAGTGCACCAACCTGACAAGTTCAACCTCTGAGTGGGAAACGTGGTTGGAAATTTCCCAGGCACAAATTATCCTAACAGCCATGCTCTTTTGCCTTCTCTACAAGCCCTAACTCTACAAATTACAACCATCATCCTCAAATACATGAAATATCTATAGTAGATTTGGTACCCACTACCAAAACCTTGAAAAGGCAGCATGTGATGTCTGTGTGATTTTTTGGCACTCAAGGCCCGTTCCCTATGCAGAGGAGCCATTAGCCCTTACAGGAAAGACTTGTGGCTGTCACAGGTGGGGAGTTTCCAGAGTGGATGCTGCAGTGATCCTGTTTGGCATCCCAGCAGCAGGAAATGAGAGCCGTGCTCTGCTGGAGGCGTTAATGCCTCTGTGCTTCCCTACCTTTGAAAGTCAGAGCTCGAGAGCCATAGCATGGATAAAGCATTATAGGACAAGTGGCTTATCACAGCTATCATGAATAATGCATCTTTGGCTTCACTGAATATGTGTAATGGCGCTGCTTACATTTTTAAGATCTGTTTAAAAACAGAGTATTAATAAATATAAAAGGTATTTCTCACCTCAGTGATAAAGACTGTGCTGCTGCAATACACTTATGTGGCATATGCCATATTTCTGCAGTTAGATTTATTCGTGTGAAGAAAATTGCTCGTCTGAAAAACAAGTAATACAGACACATTATTACTGTTGCAGAAGGTGTTATTAATCCACACCCTGCCTCTCCAGTTGCACGGACTCTGTTTATTACCTGCAAAAGAAACATGACTCTAGTTTTCTCTAACATATCCTGGAAGCAGCTATTTTAGCATGAGACTTTTCCTGCTTGCTCTTTATTTTCATGGGGTGCTTTAATGTCTTGATGCCATTTTAGAAGGGGTTCACTTGCTATGCATAAGTAGAGGTGTACATTGATAAAGATTTCTATACTTTTTCTTCTAAACTTTCTTTAAGGATTTAAAGAAAATAAACAAAACTAAATGAGAATGTTATTGTGCAAGGTACAGAGTTGGAGAGGAGGAATTAATAAGACATTTGTAAGAGCTGCCAGAGAAATAGCTTTGAAATCTCAAACAGAGGCTTAGTGCAATCAGGAAATATAAAAAATAAGTGGGAGCAGGAGCAATAACATGAGAAAATAATCCCATTTACCAGATGGTTAGGAGAAACCATTCTGGGGTGGCCTGTTGAGCAGAGATACTCCAAAAAGGGTCTGGTAATCCATGTGTGTGGAACAGGAGATAGTGAAGCAACTCCTGTATTTCCACTGCAGTTCTCTGCAAGCTCAGCAGCAGATTGCTCTCCTGAATCCCCTTCTCTACAGCCGAACTAATTACACTTCCCAGAATGTGCTCAGCATTAGCGAGGTCCTATTTGGGCAGCCTTTGTTTAAAATGCAGAGACCAGAGGAACTTGATGAGGTTCTGACAAAACGCATATTCTTGACCAGTCAACAAAGTAGTCATGCTTTACTTGGGCATTAATTTCAGTCTTGTGCCTCCTGTAATTCAGCATGAGAAATTATTATTACTGCTGTGTCCTTTCATGGTGTGAGGCAAATAACACTGCAGATCTTTTGTACTTTTTTTTTTTGATTAGTTCAACTTTTTAGTCCACTGTTTTTGCATTAGTTTTATTAATAATGAGAAAGAAATTCTTTAGGGCTCAGTTCTTCTAAAGACATCTCTTGCTGCTAGTGGCTTTCTGTTTTCCAGTAGCATGTGAGTGGCTCTTGCATTCAGCCCTCCCGCATGCATCTGGTATCCTGCCCAGACACCAGGTTTAAGTTAAAATGCTGCCAGAGCTTAAGTTAAAGTGATGGGTGAGGTTAAGGCTCGTGGGGGTACAGCTGGTCACATTTATTTACTGCAGCTGGGAGAGAATATTGCTCCACAGCTAAATTTTGCTAAGTATAAAACAGACAGGATCAAAGTATTCCCAAACAAGACCCTAATGGATTTCTTTGAAGTGAAACTGTCTGAATTATTTATTTTTAGTCTTATGTGGCAAAACTGGCTTAGAAAAGTAATGCTGTATCTAGTTGTAATTAAAATAAGGTAACGTTTTTTAATATTAATAAATAGTTTCTCTATTACTGTTACACAGTGATTAAATAGGGTACAAACCTTATTAAGACTTGTTTTTGCTTGGTAACAATGCATGCCTGTAATTGACTCTTGTTTGATCCAGCGTTTCTCTAAATTACAAAGAACAAAGCTATCAGATATAAATGAAATAGCACAGAATGTATATGTCACAATCCTTTTTGAAATGCAAATGTTACAAAATGTATTTCTTTATGTTCTCAAGTTATGTTTGATATTCATGAAGATTGCCCATCATTGGCTTCAATTACAAGTCCACTTATCCTTGATAACCTCTGTGTTACTCATACCATAATTGATAAATCTAATCCTTTCATTAAGATGAAATGAAGCCTTCCCTAATAACTGCAGCAGAGCCACATGGTGTCTGAGGGAAAAATATAGTGCTTATAGACTGTTGTTTTGACTGTTACAATTTTAACAAAGACACACAAAACAAATTTGTAGCAAAAATACAAGTTGCCTTTTCCCTTCCCCAAAATGATTTGTTTCTTGCATGGATCTGAGGTAAGAATAAATTAAAACAGTCTCCAATAAAGTCAGCCAGGTGTTTCAATGGCAATAATTTTGTGTTTAGTTCAGAACATTTTTAAGAAACACAACTAATTTAATTTTGATGTGGTAAAGAGAATACACTTCTTTCTCCCCCACTGCAGTATGTGGGAATTCTACCATAGCTTGAGAGGCAGCTGCATTGAGATTTGCAGCTTTACTCCTTTCTGTGTTTCTGTGCGTGTTGGAAAGGAGAGGCAGGCTGAGCTGTGGTACCTGCTGGCCGTGTTTGCCACAGCAGGGCTGAGCCACACTGGTGTGTCTGTGGTCCTTGCAGGAGAGGCTGTCTGAGCAGGAGGTATGTGGACCCCAGCTCCTGAAGTAGCTGTGTCTCTAAGCCAGGTTTTCCCCTGATGGGGGAGTGATTCTAAAGAAACTTTCAGCACTCTCTGCTTCAAGATAGTTTATTAAGTCTTATCAGAGAAGTAAGGTCACCAGCGTGACCCAGACACAGCACACAACAGAGAAGTGCAGCAGAATGCCTGTAGACTGCTGAGAATGCTCCCTTATCAAGATAACACGGTCTTCTTAAAGGTAAATTATCCAATTAAAGCCTAAAACGAAAGATATTTTCACTTTTCTGCCCATGTTAGACAAATGCTTTTGTCATATACAGGAACTGCGGAATTTTTCATCCAATAATTTTTAGGAGCCTACTACTGCAGAATATGGCATACTGGAAGAAGAAGAAGAAAGCCTAGAAACAATAACAATCCTCCGTCTTGGAGTTTTTGCTATTTATCTATTTACTACATTAATAAACCCAACACCTTTAGATTTTTCACCCAGTGATAACCTTACATAATACTCTATTATTTAGTTCTCACTGAAGTAGATTCTAGTTCTTCCCAAAGAGTTGGCAGTTTTCTCCATGGATAAAGGTCAAAGACAGTGTTGTCCAGGGGGGTAGAACCCTTCAAAACAGGCAGGGAAATATTCTCTGCTTTCAGGGCTCCCACAGAGGTATCCTGAGCTGGAAGTGAGAGCCCACCAGAGCTAAACTGGATTTGACATTTCTGGTTGCATCTGAAAGTATCAGTCAGGGAATTTATATTGTAGAAGGGAGCCTGTGGGAATGTAAAGTTGGTGGTAGAAAGAAAAATGATCTGAAAAACAGATACTTTGTAGTAGGCTACACATCTGCTAACCTGGGTGGACGTATTCCCAACTCCAGAATTCCTGTCAAAAGAGAAAGAATGATCACATAGCAAACAGTATTATTATTGTCTGGTCTGTACACGACCAGTCGTGTCTTTTTTGCCAGAATCACATCCAGAAGGTAAATTATAATATTTCCATAGCAGAGCAAAACACACAGACTACCTTATAAAGATGCCCAGGTGCAATGGATGATCAGCTGTTGACCTTACTGAAGTGCTTTATATGTCCTAATGCCTAGTTTCCCTTTATTTTTTTATGGAAATTTCCCCCACTCATTAGTTATTTTCGTTCTCATGCTCTGAAGCTCCCATCAAGGCTTCTCATTTTGTCCAAACTGATAATATTAATATGGTTGTGCAACTGCCCAGTGACAGCCTAGTCTGGCATCTGCTGGCATCTATCTATGTAAGAAACTAATTTTATTTCTTGCATGTGAAAAATGTGTATTGTCTGCTACTGAAATGTCTTCTATCTGCATGCCATTCCTCTCTGTACAGGTGCCATCAACTCACTGTAGTTCTCTGAAATTCTAAAATATCTGTTACTCAGCTTTCCCCACCAAATCATGAGTCTGTTTTTCCCTCTGCAGTATCAGTTGTCTGTATGATGCCTTCTTTTCTTAGAAGCTTTGGTATGAAAATGAGGGCTTTGATTCTTGCCCATTTGCCAGCACCTTCTGCTGAAAATGTGATCTTTTTGAAGGTTTGGGAAATGGCAAAGCACACATAATGATTTTTTTTTAGCAGCTTAAACCAGCATTTGCTTCTCAGTCTGCAGCTTCACATTGATTAGGTGGTAGATTTTCTAGATTAACTCCTGACCACTCAAGCACTTTTGTTCTCTCCCATGCTGTTGGGAGATTTATTGATTTAATTGAAGGAGTTCTTGAGTTTTTCAGCTGTACATATGTCTTTTCCTCCTTAAGCTGTTCGCTTTACTCATTTTTATCATCCTGAGGGCTATGACTGTGTTTTTTCCCAGAGGTTATGGGCTAAAACAAAGGCTCAACTACTTTTCAAGAACCTACTTGTAATTAACTTGGCTTTAACTCACCCTTAACAATGGATCAATAACACCTATACCAGCCACCTAGGGAACTTCCCTGGGGCTATATACAGATAAGTCACCAGAATATGAAGGTAATTTAATTTAAAGGAAACAGAAATGGCTCATTTTAACAATGCAGTGGCATCATTGTGTCATATTTACTTGGGAGCCTTGTATGACTGTGATATTTTTATTTCTCTCTCCTGCCAGGTATTTCTGAAAATTAATAAAGCACAAGTTAATAAAACCAGTGAAACATAAGGATGGTGTTACACCAATACAAGACTCTCTGTCTTTGCTCTCTTTTTTTCTATGTTTTTCTAACAGTAGTAAGGACATAGTAAAAAAACCACTGGTTTTGTTTTAGGCCAGATAGTGGAATTATTCAAAAGTTATTTGCTGTTCCTCAAAGTGATATTTCAGGTTATATAAAGGTTTGGAAAATGTAATGCAGGATCTGTGGCAGCAGTCAAGAACTTGTAGAAAAATACAGATTTTGCTCACTGCTCCGATTTCTGATTTGAAATCATTCTGGCTCATTTTGAAACTCCACATTTTTGTTCTTATTATAGAAATCTTTAGCAATTTGTAGTTAGGCAAAATTGCCAACTGTAATGATAAATAATAGCATATGGCTGTATGCAAATACAGCAAACACCCTTTCATTCCATATGCAGTATGATACAATTCCCATCATCTCCATTCCATTAGCATTGCAGATACAAAACTTGCTGTGCTGCCAAGAGAGTTTACACAGCTTTGTTGAAATCAACAGAAACTGTGCAGCTGAAGTTTTAAGAAATCCCTGAGTTTTTCTCCTCAAACATGCCTGTTGTTTCTTTTTCACATTCCAAAAGAGTCAAAGGAGGACAATTTGGGTCCCCATTACCTGAGCACTATTTTTTTCCTGTAACTGCAGTTCAGTAGGTGTACAGTTTTATTCAGATTGCAAAAATGTTTTTAAAAAATCACATCCCTTTTCCCCCACTTGAAAGGAAAGCAGGGCAGAACATGGTTTTTCCTGTTGTGTATAATTATGAAAAAAATATAAGAATCTAATGGAACAGATGAGCTGAAGGCAATAATTGGGAGTGACAGTTGCAAACCTATCTAAGAGCTCAAAATGGAAATTTCTGGGTAGCACTTCAATTTTTAAAATTCCCATTGTTACAAAGAAATTTGAAAAAAAGTTCCCTATGATGCAAATGTATGTTATTAATATGCTTTGCTAAAGAACAAAAGTGATTCAACAGGAAGCTATATTTAATTGTTGGAAACTTTTATGAAAGGAAAACTGAAGTATAGAGAAATATTGAAAATTGAAGTATGGAGAAAGTTGCCAATGAATAACAGTGAAATCATCTGCTGGACAGCTTCTGGTGAAGTCCTATGTGAGGTTTAAAATGTTTTCATTACTGTCTCTGCCCCACTGAGGTGCTGCTGCCCTCCCTGCAGAGCCCTGGGCTGCTTTGGGCCCTGGTCACAGGTTATGGGTTAAATCATCACACAGCAGCATGACCTGAGACCCTGGGCTGGAGTGTCTGATGGAAAAGCACCTTAATCCCCTTTCTCCAGATCCAGGAAGAGGGTTGGAAGGCAGGTGAAGACACAATGATTTTAATCTGTCAAAGGTTCATTGTGGTTTATGTAACTGGGCTCACAGTGTTAAATTCTTTGGCTGTGACACACAGCATGAATTTCCATAAATTTAGAATCCTCTGGATGTATCTGGATCTTTTCTGTGCGTGTGTGAAGTAGCTTGGAGGCCTCATTAAGGAACTTGGGAAAAACGCTTTGTTTAAAAAGCTTACCTGCTACAGATTTTTCAGTGCCATATCAGTCTCTATGTAAAGAAAAACCTTATATAAATAAATAAGGATGAATTTCACAGGTCATGCAGAATGTTCAAATAACCCAGGATTACCTTGGGCACTGTCAGGGCTGTGATACTCAGGCAGAAGCACAAGTATCAGGATGTACTGATGCTCTCCCACACTACTTTTCCAGCTGCTGTGTTTGCCTCAGGTCTGACTGACCCAGAAACAGTGTGATTAGAAACTATGGATTTTTCTTCTATGAATTTTCTCAGTTGGTTCTTGAAGTCAAATGAACATTTAGCTTCCTCAGCATTGTGCAGCAGAACCTTTCCAGGCTTAAATGTATTTGATTGAAAGATTTTATTTTAAGGTTGCCAGTCCCTCTGTGGTGATTTTTAATGCTGCATCACATTAGCCATCCTCAAACCCTCTGCTACAGAGGCAGATTTAAGTGGTAACTACACCCCATAGTTATAGAATATTTATTTTCTGTTAAGATAGTTTGGATTGCTGGGTAAATACCATCTGGTTGTGGCAATTTGTTACTGTTCACTTGTTCTGAAAACTCTTCACATTAATATTTCTATTTGAGGTAAATTCTTCAGTGTGTTATGCTTCTCAGTATGAGTAATTCCCAGATCTCCATGGTGAACATGGCTGTGTCTTTCATGAATATTTGTCTTATATTGTGATCATTAGATCCATCGGTATAGCTGCTGGCAGGTTACCTAATAATGTACTTTTAAGAAGTTTTATGTTTAATTTTCATGCCTTCTCCAAACTCTTGGTTTGTTTTATTGTGATATCATGTATAACTTACTGGATTTTCCTTCTTGTATGGAGAAGACTTCGGATTTTTATGGGCTTTTTATTACTTTGGAAATATTACATGTACCATTGTGATTAATGGAGTCATATTTTTTCCCTTAGTTTATATGTATGCATTTGAACTCTCAAACATGCAGTTTTTAAATGCCTCTTAATATCTGAAAACAAGAAGGTGAAATTGATTCTCAGTGCTGACTGCCCTGCCTTCACAGGGATGAGAGCTATACACAAACTTCTGATGTTTGCCATATGCTGTTCACTCTGTTGTTTACTTATTGTGTGGATATCTGAGGCTCCAATCCAGCAACATTTGCAGTTGCAACTAAAGTTGCTTCCCTGTTGCCTGAGACTGATGTCACAAATACTGCCTTGGATGTATCATGGTCAGCAATGCTGATGAGTGCTTGCCATTGTCCCTCCCATCATCAGCTCTGAAGGCAGAAATACATTTATAACTGAGACCTGAATCTGATTCTTTGAAAATGATCCAGGATACTTTAAGCACTTTAAATTGTTTGGTTGCTCTGTTTATAATTCAGGTATATTTGGAAGAATAGCTTGAGGGATTGTTCTTGGCTATGCCAGCAGACTGGGGGATTATTAACCCCTCATGAAGGAAGTATTTATAGACAGCTGAAGAATGGGCTGGGCTTGGAATTTTATGCTCCAGACCACCATGTGTGACCATAAACTTGTCATTTAAGGACTTTTCACTGCTGTTGGAATTGTTCCATTTGGAAAATTAGATTAGTTTATGCTTGATGCTCAAAAGGAAGCCTCCTGGACACTTGTGCAGTTTGCTGTTTCATTGGGCCACGAGTTGTCCATAGGCTGAAGACAACAGACAGAAGGCAACTCCAGCTTCTACACTGCTCTGTAAAACTGTGTAACTCTTTTGAATGGTGAGTTTACCAACTAGGTTATTGCTCAATACTTTTAGCAACTTTTTTGAAGGCATCCCTGACAGCCAGGAAATTGTACACCATAGAAAAAAAAAAGCCCTAGATGATTAAATGTCAAGGACAGTATCCCACATATTTCTGAGGACGTCAGCAGGAAACTGGCTACACGTTTCTGTAAGGTTGCTGTGTTCCATACTGAGCATTAAAGTGGCTGCTGACTGACAGCAATGGTTCACTGTGCTGTTCATCAAAAAGGATTATGCAAGGGAGTGACACCTTTAGTGCAGTCAATGAAGTTTGTGAAAACATTACCTTGAAGGAACTGTTTTTCAGTGGCCATTAGTGGTGCACTGAGAGTGGTTTGTGATTTGTTTTTGTTCAG
The DNA here is from genome assembly GCA_013397915.1 of Daphoenositta chrysoptera. Taxonomy (NCBI): domain Eukaryota; kingdom Metazoa; phylum Chordata; class Aves; order Passeriformes; genus Daphoenositta; species Daphoenositta chrysoptera. The sequence goes on from VZRO01000762.1 coordinate 70,065, forward strand.
GGAGTGCAGAATCCAGTGTCCAGGTTCACTGACTCTTTGCTAAGAGGCACTTTGTCTCAAAGACAGTAGCAATAATTTGGAGAATGTCCTGGAAATGGTTGCCAAAACTGTAAATTGAACTGTGGTCTGAGTGCTGAACTGCTGCCAGTTCTGGGCACTCCTTGATGAAGATCAGTCACAGTTTTTAACTTTGCTGTTCTCCAATGTCATATGGCTTAGCAGGAACAGGGGTCTGATGGCTGTGGAACATGGCTTGATGAGATAAGACCTTTTATTTTAAATCAAGGTTGGAAATCATTATTAACAGAAGAAATTACAGGTTTTTGCCAGTCTCTGTTTTACCATAGGGATATCATAATGTGTAAAGTCATCAGAAGTGTGAACTTTAGGAAAATACCCAGGGAAACATTTCAATAACATCATGGATGACATTCTTTAGAACCTTGAGTGCTGATGATTAAACAGTCTCAGACTTTGAGTTTTATGTTATTAGAATGTTATCAGAAAGAACTGGGAATAGTGAGGCCTATCTAAAGAAGAACTTATTGCAATATTACAGATTTTGTGATTTTCTCCCAAATTCTTAAATTTTATTGAAATATTTGTATTTTACTCAAAGTGAAGTAATTAATTTTTGAGAAACAGCTATATTTCTGAAAGGCAGAAATCAGTTTCATATCCCAGATGTGCCACTCAGACCAAATCAGTGTAAAAAATGGAACCACAGAACTTTCAGTGAAGGAAAATTGACTTTTGCTTCCTGTTCATGTGTTGTGAGGTGTTTTATGGTTGTCAGGCTGCACTTCTTGGGTTATTCTTTCTCTGTCTATGTTTCTAAGTTCTTTCCTCAGTGTTTAACTTCATCAAACTGAGCTTTCAGAAGCATGTCAATGGCAAGCAGAGAACTGTGTGTATCTATCAAAAAAGCACAGGAGACTTTTATTCAAGCAAAGTCTTCAGAGAAATGTGAGCAGCATGGAGGACAGTGGCTTCTAAATGTGCCAATGCCATTTTAATATTGTTACTCCAATGGTTTCTCCAAACCACAAAGTTACTGCTTAGAAGGTTTATGTTCATAGTGCTAAAGGTTATTTTTCTCATTTGGAAAGGATCCAAACCCCTTTTACTAAATGGATGTTTTGTTCTGCACGACCCACTCCCCAGTATTTTAGCTTGAATTGGACTTGAATTCAAATTAATGCCGTCATATTTACTTTCAAAATGGAAAATATTTTCAGATTTAGCAGATTACGTTGGAGTCATGAAACTCAATAGTTACGAACAGTTGGTTATATCAACACGTATACCATGACATATTTCTTGCATATGATTGCATACAATTTAAGAAACATACTCCAAAAGTTTATTAACTTGATAATGATTTAAGAGTGGTGTTGTGAGAAGTGGCATTTAGACCATATGCAAATTAGAGACAGGCAAGGGTGTCTAGTAGATTTTTTCTATCCTCTGGAATATATATTGTTTTTTACCATACAGTTTTTTCTGAAGTAGAGATGCTTTACTTAACATGAAAGTTTGCCAACATTGCTCCCGCTTATAAATAAGGAGAGGCACTGCAATTTGGCAACTATCAGGCTTTTTGTGACCCACTTACTACGCTTTGTATAAATAATTAAACAGCTGGTAAATAAATGCATCTCTCCTGTCTACTGTGTCTTATAATATTATACATTACTATTATTTTTGGCTTTGTCTAAGCCAAATTGTATCCTGAGCTACCTGCAATAATAGTATTGCTGCTGTATTCAGTCTGTGAAGGGGCACTGGAGCTGGAGTTAGAAAAACAGGACTTCCTATGTCAGCTCTGCCACTGAGTTACTACAGACACGTAATTTTACCTCTTCACTAATCTTCAGCCTTTGTCTGTCTTGGCACAACAGCTGTATCTTATTATGCTCTTAAGTCTGGAATGTATTTTGACATACATGATGAAGAAGGGCATAGTCTATCTGAAAAAGGGCTAATGAGCTGATTTGAGTTAAAATAAACATCCCTACCTTGTTACAGGCTTGAAAGTGTTGGGGCTGGATCAAGTATTCAAAGTGGGAAAGGCTTGACCATTCAGGGTTTGTTTGGGGCTGTGGCTTTTGTTTGTTTATTTGTTTCATCTGTTTTGCTTTCTCCTCTTTTAAAAATTTTTCTTTGACTCATAGTAGCTCTCCTCTGTGCCTCATCACCCTTCCCCAGCTAAAGGTTTTCAGCTCCTCACAGCTTTTAGGAGTCCTTCCTTTTCCAAATGAACCAGAATGAGCCTGCTCAGCTGGAGGGCTGTGGTGCAGTCCAAGTGAGCTAATCTGCCATCTGCACCCTCCCTGGTGAGAAGCTGTGGCTCCAGAATTCCTGGCAGAGCACACGAGGGCGCCGGGATCCACCTCCCCACCTCGCTGCCTGCCTGCCCAGGGACTGGAGCTGAGCCTCAGAATTAGTTCCTCTTGCCTTTAGTCTCCCCCTGCACAGATGTATCTTTGCACTAAACGTGGCTTTGGTTTTACTTATTAATCAGTCATTTATTTTTGTGTATTTATTTCTTGATCGTTAGAATATTTGACATGACGAAATCATCTTGTGTTCTTCCATCCAGTATTGTCAGTTGTTACCAAGTCAGTTATTTAAAGAATTGTTTACACATGGTAATAGCACAAAAAAAAATAATGGGTGAATTTTATGATTAAAATTATAAAATAGTGACAGCGTGTTTTAAGAACATTAACACAGCTCAGAAAATAATTCCAATTGCACTCTATACTGGGAAGACAGATAATTCCTGAAGTATTACAGACAGTTGCAGTAAATTATTATGGTAAATATTGTGTCCTTTACAGCCATTAAAATAATCTCTGAATGTGTAAATAGATGTTATAGTTCTACAAAACCACTCTTTTTCAGCTTGCATCTTCATGTCTAAAAAACTAAACCATTCCCATTTAAGTGTTCTAATAAAAGAATGTATGAAGAATTCAGCTACTTTTTCTTTGGCAACTAATTCATTACATGGGTAACCCCAATTAGTTTACTGTTTGATTAACACAAATATAAGCAATACACCAAGAAAGGAAAGATTTTTGTAATTATTATCATGGTAAAGTAAATTATGTGAAATTGCAGTCAGCAAACAGGCTATTGTTCACAACACTGTGCCCTTGAAAATAAATGCCAGATATATCTGAAACATATGAACAAATCTGAAAGCTAATATGGACCTGATCCAAAGGCTACTGAACAAATGGAAAGATTCCCACTGACTCCAATGAGCTCTGGCTGAGGGCCAGTGAAAGTAACATTCAAGTTCCCGAAGAGCCAAGCTGCCAAAATGCAATTGGAAATTTTTCTTGTCCTCTGCCAAGCTCCATGGGAGAGACATCAACTGTCTGGATTCTTGCAACAGAAAGCGTATCTTTAGGATGTCCATCTACTGCTGTTCAAACTATTTATAAATTCTGAGGAATCCCAGCCTGGCTGGGGTGGGAAGGGACCACGGTGGTCACCCGGTCCCAGCTCCCTGCTCCTGCAGGGCCACCCCAGAGCACAGGCACACGACTGTGTCCAGATGGTTCTTCAGCATCTCCAGTCAGGGACACTCCACAGCCTCTCTGGGCAACCTGTTCCAGTGCTTGCTCCCTGCACAGTAAATAAGTTATTTCTCGTATTTAGGTGGAATTTCCTACATCATTATTTTTTACATCATTATCTTCCCACTGCCTTTTGTACCACCTTATTCAGATGCCTTTTTTTTCAGTGCCCTAAAACATGTCTGCCATTGTGCCAAAGACTGGATGTGTCGAAAATTTACTTCTCTTTCTCTGTATCATTACTCTGTCTCATTAACTGTGTCCTGTGACAATGATAATACCTGCAGGTGCTCATTATTAATAGGCCACAAACACGCACACCTTGCTGATTGAAATTCTACCTAGTTGGTGCCTAATCAGCTCTGTTTTGGAAGTCAGGTGGAAAGGTTTCCCATTTCATTGCTAGCTACACTTCTTGACCAACTGCCCAGGTGTGGTGACTCCATTTTAGTGATAGCCAATTTTGAAAATTATATTTTCTTGATGTTAGGCAGAATTTGACGTGGTAGTTAATTTCTTGCACCTTCTGAGGTGAAGACCTTTACTGAGCATTCAGAACTGTGTCTTCTAAGTAGTGGTTGTATAAAATGAACTCTTACTGAACCAGTTTTTTGGCTGGAATTGTACTTTTCAGTGAGCCATGCAACACTATGTTAAATATAAACTTTGTTTACCCTGAAGAGCAAATTTTGCTTGTTATGCTAAATTATGATAAATAGAGCTATATGGAGAACCCCTTATTTAAGTTAAACTCAGACAAAAATGCCAATCAAGTTTTATTCCATTTTCCTTCTTTCTTTCTTGTATTTTTGCAAAATCCTCACTTATGGCCAGCTATCATAATAAGATACATCACAGTGCAAAGATGTTTATTACAGAACATGGAAGAAAACACAGAAAAATGGTTTCTTCAACCACTGTAGAAGAAGACATAGTATAGCCATGACAGAAATAAATAACAATAATTTAATTAAAAACCTTTAGAATTACATTTTTATATTATAGAGGGATTTTAATAATGGTTCAAGATTGTCTATTTGTATTTTTTCTGGTGAGTTTCTTCTCTCTGTATGAAGTGGAGACCTCAGTTCCTGTATTTATCGGTCAAGGAAATCCAGTTTACTTAGTAATATGAAACAGCTTTCAAATCCATGGATGACTCATGGATCACTCTTCCTTGTGGCCAACAATACCACATTGCTGTGTTCTTTCCAGTTAAGTTGGAAAAGAAAATCTTTAAGACTTTATTCCTGAATTCTGCCATCAGAGCAATCTCCAACTGTTTGGTGTGTTGAAAAATCAAGCCTGAATAAAATGCCAAGTGCAGAATCTTGTGTGGAATATCATTATCTGAAAAATGAATAATATTTTAAGGTTTACCTAGTGCTTTGAAATACAAAATACCCACTTCACTTATGAAAAACTTACTATAATTTATATACAGGGGACATATTAAATGAAGCTGGGGCTTTTTTTTTGGTGTATGTGTATTAAGATTGATGTATTGACACATCTGCAAAACAGCCACCGGAGTGTTTTCTGCATGGGGTTTGAGGAATCAGTGATCAGGCTGGTGCTGATCAGGAATGGTGCCTCTGATGAATTGGGGTCCCTATCTACCTGGCAGTGCTGTAAACAAGAACACAGCAGCAGTGGTGAGAACAGAGGGAAGCAGTAATCCCAGCCTTTTGCCTGTGTATGTATGAACAACTTGTACACTTATTAAAACCTTTGCCGTGCCCTGGGGTACCCAGTTGCTGAGTTGTACAATCATTAGGTATAATATGCTGATAAAGCTGTATGTGCCCTTGATTTTATTGTAGACCTTTACTGTCACACTAGTGTGCTGATTGAGTTCATAGTTTTATACTCAGGACACAAAATTTACTATGTTTTGCAGATTTTATCTGTGAAAAACGTACCTTGCTGATCCAATGTCATACTTTACAGATTGAGCTACGTAGCCTGCTGGTTAAGTTACACAGATTATTAGCAACAGAAAATGAGTAAACAAGAATTTCATCAGCAATTGAGGGGTGCACATTACTTCCACTGCTATGTTAATTTTATTTTGCAAACATAGTGGTTTTTAAAATCCACTTTTAATACTGAATATTCTCTCAGAGCCTCTGTTGGGTTGGGAAGATTACACTTAAAAACAGGTCATGGCATGTAAGATGCTATATCAGTGCTATCCTAGGTTTGAATAAAGCAACTGATACATTACTGAACAGTTTGCCACTTGCTTGTATTTCCATGTATAAACTGGTCTTTACTGGAGCAAATGCACACTGCTAAAGATTCCTATGTTATCTATTAATGCAGTTCTTTTCTTCCAATGAAATTAGTTATTCCTGGAACCAAGCTTAGGCATTATTGCCTTACTGAACTTGTAACAGCACTGCATTTTGACTGCTTCTGTTGAGTTAAATATATGTTTCTAGTCTATATTGAAATCCTAATTTCATTGTTCACAGGTTTCAATCTGCTTTTTTTTTTTTAATTGACTGCAGTTCAGCTTAACTTTTCAGTAAATAGCTTTATAGTTTCTTTTTCCAAAGAAGTTTCTTTTTCCAACTACTCCATAGCTTTTTTTTCTTTTGTTGGCCAGCTAAGATTCAAATGTGAAAAATGAAACAAGATTGTTAAAAGAAACTGAACATGGCTACCAGAAAGTTGTTCCTTGACAAGTTTTCAGTCTAACGGAATCCTTTGCCCAATTAATTGTTTCAGTGTCTGAGGCATTGTTAGATCAAGAGTGAAGCAGCTCTAATTCTTGTCTTCTTGTTAACAATAAAATCTTTTATCTTTACTCAAAGAAAAGGGTTTCATTTTCTCCTTTCATTTTCTCACAGCTGGGTTAAGAGAGATGAGAGTGCATTTGTTCTGTGTTTTAGCAAAGCTGGAAACTTTCAGCTGCTCCTGGAATTGATGCAACTGTAACTTAAGGACTTGCAGCACAAGAATATTGGCAGCCTTATTAGTTAAAAATAGCTCATATAAAAGATGTATCTTGGTTTAGATGTTGTTAATGCAGAGGCATCCACATGTCCTCCAAAATGGGATTTTATCTGTTAGAGCACTGTGGTTCTTGGGATGGCTGAAAGGACAGCAAATGGCAGTAAACTGAGAACACATTAATGAGTTGATAAGAATGCTGATAAGTACTGCTTCTTGCTCTTTCCCTGCCTCTTCTGCAGTCCAGTAATAATTCTGAGTGTGCAGTAGAAGGATTTTGACATTTGTATTATGGTCACTGTCAACTTATTCCTCCCTCTCGCCTGAAAATGCACCTGCAAAAAATCATTATGGTGAAGTGAAGAGGCCAGACCAGGCAGCTCTTGCTGTGCTTTCAGACAAACTCTTGCCATCCTCAGGCTGATTCATCTACTCTGAGTAACACACTGTTTAAAAACCCACACAGGCTCTGGGTGACACAGAGAATACAAAATATGCTAAGGTTGCTTTCCAACTCCTTGGAGTTATTTCATCTCTGTTGGCCTTGGTGAGGCAAATCTAAAGTAATCTACGTGAGAAAAACAACAGCTTGAGATGTCAAGAGCAGAGGGTGTTCTAGGGCATTGAAACTCTTGTTATTACATGCATAATTTCCACAGGAAACCTAAAGCTAAGCCTGGCTATGTATTCAAGCACAGGATTTAATAAGGCAGGTGTTTTACTGACATGCACTAGTTTGAAGCTGACATAGGCAGAATGACATGAGACATTGTTTGCCTTCAGATTATTTAGGTACAACATCTTCTATTCCCGAATTTGATTTTGCACCACCATCAGATCTGCAATTACCACAGTGGAAAACACTTAAAATGTTCTAGTGAATTCTGTTGTCTAAAAATATGTCAGCTTTTATGTCAAATGTGAAGATTGAAGTTTTCATTTAAGCAACAGAAAAATGTCTCTTCTAATTGCACATTTAGAGCAAAAGAAATAACTGAATTAATTTCACTCAGGTTTAAGGAAAAGATGTGATTTGATTCATATGAAAACATTTTGAGTTTGGTATTAATACTTAATTTGACTAAGACATAATCATGCAGTCAAATTTCACAGACCATTGAATAAATGGTTGAGAGGACAAGTAGTTCTGCACAGTTCCTGTCACTTCTTGATCGTCAGGAGGTCTTGGTGACCTTATAAAAGGCTGAAAGTCATTTTCATTCCAGGCTCTTTGATAACTAAGAACACTTGACAATACTATGCCAGTTCCATTTCAAGAGGTCCAGTGATTTCCAACGACAATGAATTCTTCCTGATCGGAGTAACTGTAAAATCCTGTGATGTTTCTGTACCCATCAGAGCACTACAGTCTTTGCAGTCATGCTGAGCTTTGAGGGGGCAGTTATTGTGCTGATATTGATCTTGGAGTCATGATTGAATGTTGTGTGAAACCAATGCCTCGTGTGCAGCAACAGCAAAATGTACAGGGATATCTGGATTAAAGTAGGATTTGATTTGTAGAAGAAGTTTATGTTCATATTTTCCTGTGTTTTCTCTGAAATGAATCTTTTGAAGTAGGATTTCTCTAAGCACCATGCAGGTGAGCACCTTTCCATCCAAATGGACTTTGGTGCAAGAAGAGATCCTCTTAATTAGACCTTAACTCTCAGCTAAGAATTCAGAAGATGGAATGCTACAGCCAGGCCAAGGGAACTGTCCTTGCCCAGGACAAGGACAGTTAATTTGCTGTGACTAATTGGCAAACATATTTGCATATTAATATGCAAAATGAAAGTGCAAGCTGTGGTTTTGCCAAGCAATGGAATCATGTAAAAGATTGATGTATAAGGTAGCATACTCAAACTCTACATTACTTTGTATACTTTTTTCTATTAAATTGAGAGAAGTTGTTGAATTAGGGATGAGAGATGCCCACATTTATCAGCACAGAAAGGATGAACTGAGAAAGGGAAAGGCATGGCCAAACATACATAAATCCATAAAACTTACCCATTTTTATATTCAGGTGGTCCAGTACTAAAGAAATTAAGTATAAAAAAGTACCCTGTATACCCTTGACAGCCCAGTCAAGGCCATTATCTTTGCACCAAAAGGTGGATTTGAATTGCATTTCCTTGATTTCTGTGCAGCATGTGTAGGCAATGGGACACTGCAGCCAGGATGCTTTAATAAAAAAACCTGAGAGGTAGAGAAGACCTTCTCACAGTGTCTAGGCAACATTTCCTTTCCTTTTGCACTATGAGGCCCCTAGAGGTGGAAAGGTAGGAGATGCATTCGAGAAGCACATTCTGTAATCTGGTAAAGATTCTAATTTAGGCTTAGCTGAGATGGGCACAGTTAATGAAACAGCTTTATGAAGCTGAAAACCACTATGACTTGCAATTTTCCTAAGCTCTTTTAAAGTAGGGAGAAAAGGAAGTCCTCCCGCACTTCTCATCTGGAACATTAAAATTACTTACTTGTCCAAAGACTCTCCTTGCTGTGAAAAAGGGGCAGGGGTATGAAATCTTATTTGTTCTTTGAACTACTTCAGCAATATTTCCCTCCCAAATGTTTTTGTTGGAGTAGATTGCACCATTTGATGCACCTTGTCCCCAGGTGCTGTATTCTCCAGTAACAGGTGGGGGCCTGTTTAAGCAGATGAAGGTGATGCCCTTCAGAGAGGCTTCTGCAGGTACAGGGACTGTCCCTGACAAAGTATCTCACTGCTGCTTTGATCTGCCTCGCTCTAGTCCCCTGATGCCGCCCTGACTTTTGCTGTCTTTCGATGTTTTCACTTTGTGATAAAGTTTCTCACGCACTTTCTGTAAACATAGTCATGTTTTGTTAACTGTTCCTGATTGTTTTCATTCTTTCTCCTGAGGCAGAGAAGAATGATGGACTGTTCAGTTGACCAGTCTGGTTGGAGAGGTGGCAACCTCATCCTCCAATCCATGGTCATTCCTAGAAACACACATATATGAGAAGAATAAATGGCTGGGGTCCTTTCCTGGCTTTGGATGCTGACCTGGCTGAGCTTGAGTCTGCGTGTTTCTTTCATGTCCAAGTGTGACATCTGGAAAGCCAGGAAAGCACCCCAGCTGTTTATTTCTCTCATATATGTGTGTCTCTAGGAATGACCATGGATTGGAGGATGAGGTTGCCACCTCTCCAACCAGACTGGTCAACTGAACAGTCCATCATTCTTCTCTGCCTCAGGAGAAAGAATGAAAACAATCAGGAACAGTTAACAAAACATGACTGTGTTTATATAAAATGCATGAGAACTTTATCACAGCATTGAAAACATCGAAAGACTGCAAAACTCAGGGCGACACCTGATGTGTCTGTGGTTTCTGTCTGTCTTTGCTTTTCTGTACAGATGTTTATCTCCTTCACTTGCATGCTTGATAGAAAATGGATTATTGAGGTGGACTTTCTTGTTCTCCCATGATCCACTGTCTACCAGGAGTTGTCTGTTTTGAATCAAAGGCTGGACTACACCACTTTGGTGTTCCTTTTCAGGCACCTGTCAGTGTTATTGTCAGCTCTAGGAACTTCTTCTGTCTCTTTTTCTGTCCACATCTCTGAGTGAGAGTTCTGCCCCAGCTCTTTCAGCTGCTCCATTCTCCGCTGAGCTAATAACAATCTTCAACGAGGAGGAAACAAAACACCTCAGATCCCCAGCCACTGGTGTTACTGCTGTCTTTCTGCAGCTGTGTCTGTAGGACAGCTAATAGCAACAGACTAAAGCAACTGCACTGCAAGATCTGGCAGAGTTTTTCCTTGGTGCCACATCTCTGTCCCCAGCACACGTGTTCAGACCGCCCCAGTATCTGTGGTACAATTTCACCTCTGCTGTCTGCAGCCCTGCTGCTGCTTGTTTTCTCATTGAGACAACCTGAGAGAGGAAGAGATTGTCATGGAAAGAATGGTAATACAGTAAAATACAAAATAAAATACACAAAAATATGTATAAGAAAACGATGCTTTCTATCTTCTCTCATTGGCAGCCTCTCCCTGTTCAATTAGGAGATGTAATGATAGTCATTGCCTTCTCCGTGTGCCCTGTGCTAAAGGGCTCAGATTTCTCTCTCAAGCATACAAGGTGTTTAGAAAATATTTTGCAATCTAACACATATCCTTCAATGTTTATATAGTCATTCAATTCACCTGAAAAGTAACTTACCTGTATTATTTATTTATTGTTATTTTTTGTCACTAAAAGAGACTTGAAACAGGAAACTGTTAAGGCTAAATCACTGAGGGTTTTTTTCTGTATTACTTAATAAATATTTGAGTCTTAAGCTGTTATGCTTTGTTGTCATTAGATTTTAAGTTGGTATTTATATAGTTAGATATAGATATGTATTTGGCTTAACGAAGGCCAGCAAAAGTGGAATTGACAAAGGCTTGTTGGACATAATCCAAGGAAACATTTTCAATGCTACCAGGCTTTAATACACAACCTGTTCTTCCAGCAGTCACAAAACTCCTCTCTCCCTTGATATATTTGCTTCTTTATTAGCCACCTAGAACTGGATCAGCTCATACATGATTATTTCTGCTCGGATTCTAATAATTTAGATAAATATACGGCTATGAAAACTTGTAATTTTCCATGTTTTGATCAATGTGCACATTCTGAACATTCTGAACCCATCCTTGCTAAAGTGCCCTTTGCTGAAGAGCCTGTGAGCTGGAAATTATTTCACTCTGAAAAACATCCAGGATATTACTAAAACCATTTCCTTTGTCATATCCTTACCCTGTTACTCACTGTTCTCTTCATAGGGGCTAATTAAACCTTATGCTGCTAATCAGTGTTGATAGATACAAAGTAGTGTAATGTCTTCTGGCTTTATGGATTATGCTAATGGCCATCTGCCTATTATTGATAATTTGTTCTTCAGTTACTGGAGGGGGAGGAAGGAGCTGTTTGGTTAACTGTAAAAGGGAGCTATTTGGTTTATGATGCATTCAGCTGTATCACCAGTTGTCTTTAGCTATTAAAGTTACTATAACTGCAAAGAATATAGTTTCATCAAGGTCTGAATTTTGTCTAGTTATAGTATATGAAATTTGTGTGTTCAGACAGCTCGAATACATCATGAGTGATAAGAGCTTGATGGCAATGAGCTTATTAAGTACTCAGTGTGTTAAACCAAAGGTGGATAGATACATGATTAAATTTCATACTGCAGTTGCCTAAAATGCTATTGACTATGAAGAGTAAAAGGCCATGAAAAAAATCTAACTAAATTCCATAACACGGAAATCTCTAACAAAATCTGTATCTGTAGAGACTGCCTCAGATAACTGAAAATCTGTGCATACTCCATTGGCAGCTGGAAAATGTCAATTATAAAAATTTGGAAGCGCTGCTCGGAGAGGTAATGTGTACTCCTATTTTCATGTAGCGTGAGAGACAGGCTCAGATATTCTCTAGTGTGAAACACGTTGGATAACAGTCCTTTAGGTTGTACTGAAGTTTTACTCATCTCAGGTTGTACTGAAGTTTTACTTAGCTTCTTTGTCTTATTTCTCAGCCAGAGCAGAGAGCTCTGACACACACAGCGAGAACAGAGGAAATACTGATGCTGTCAGGAATGGAGTTAGCTGGAAAATATCCACAGCTTTTTCAGAACATGAAACCACAGTTCACTTTTCTGTAACACTTTTTATTGCTTCTTGATGAGCTACTGCAACAAAGGGAACAACTGAAATTGGAAATTCGGAACATTTTGGTAGGAATTTTAAATAAGACACAATAGAGTTTTTCACCAAAACTTTCCCTAAGAACTATTTGGGAGTCATGTCAACACTTAAAAATAAAGGAAAGGTTCTAGACAGTAATCACATTAAATAACTGACACATTTGACTTTTCTTTCTTGAGGAACTATGTAAGTGTGAATCGTTGAGCAGATTAAATGTCACTTTTTCCCAAGACCTTAAACTAATCTAGAAATACTCAGTGCTGAGAAAGGGAAGCCTTCCAAAAAGAACTTGAAAACTCACTGAAGGAGACAGGATTGTTATGTGGAAGGGGATAGTCTGACTGATGGAATAGCAATTTTTGGCAAACACATCCAGTGGTAACCACTGAATGTTCTGCAGCTACTGCTTTTCATTTGACTTTACAAGCAGTGTGTGTGAATAGCAGATATCAGTAACGACCTCAAGACTCCTTGCAGTAGCCAAAACTTCACAAAACCAAGGGTTTGTATCAGGATGCCTGTCAATGAAGGGCACCACGGAGAGTTCCCTCAGGCAATCTGAAGAAACTCAGCTTGAATTCTGTGAGTGCTTTGAAGAGCCACTGAAATGCTGTATCAATAAACTGAAGCACTGAACAGTGCAGGTTTCTCTGAATACAGTTCTTATAAACCAGGAAAGTATGAATGGCCAGATTTAACACAAAATGAAATTATTGCCATATATATCTCATCTCTTTAAAACTGGCTAATATTCTCCCATGCAGCAGCAAAGCAGATTTACTGTGTGTTTCTTACAAACTTATACTTCCATTAATGAACTAGCCTTACAATTTAGCAGAGATTTTACGTGGATTTCCAAGCCCCGATGGCAATAAGAAGCTATTGAGGGTCTAATGAGCCACACCCGCGGCCTAATGACCCTCCAGCCCTTCTAACCCCGCCCTCACTTTTTTCTCCCCCAGGATCTTTATTTAAGCTCAGTCTTTTCTGTATTTTGGTCGAAGGAGCTGCCCCTTCATCCTATACTGGTTGTGGTTTTATTTTTATTTTTTTAAAATTTTGTTTAGTCCTGTAGGTATCTTAGATGCACTAGGTACTTGAAGGTGGAGTATTGTAATTTTCAGTCATACCTCATATTTGTTTACTATAGCTAAAGACAAAAACATAGTCATCAGGGATTCCCCTATGACTGATAACAGGTTTAAGTCCTAACAACACTCCTATTTGCTTCCCTCAGGGTCACTCCTGAATCTAGCACATTACTAGGACTTCCATAGAGGAAAAAATATTCTTTAGGCTAGTATTGTTATATTAAGCTTCCCATTTGAAGACTTCCCTGAAAACATTATTATCTGCTTCCAGAAACTGAAAAAAATAAATCAAGAGGTATTGTTTAATCTTATTATTGAACAATGCTTGTCACTTTGGAAAGAACTGACATTTGGAATTTATTATTATTATTATCACAGTCTTTTCAGTACTTTTCTGCTTGTGGAATCTGATTTTCCTAAGCAGTTGGTATTTGTTGTAGGTGATATTTATTATAGATCTGCTCTAGGAGGCGTTAAGTGACAATAGCACTGCAGAAGAGTCACTGACTCAACAGTGCTGGCACTGCTTGGCTGTTCAGCTCTGAGGAACAGATGGGAGGATAACGTGTACAAGAAGCACAAACCGTGGTGCTGAATGCAGAGGCCAAAGGCAGTTGGGTATTCCTGTAATGGATATTTGTATATCCAGGAGAATTATGTTTGTATCTCCAGCTCTTTACAGGAATTCTAGACAGAATAACAGGATGCATGTTCCCGAGTAAAATACCCCAGCATGGTGCCTGTTAAGCACTATTATAAAGAATGATATTTAGTTTCTCAGCACAGCTCTAAGAACGGTTTCTAGATAGAACTGCTGTGGGGAGGAGGGAAATAGCTCCTCATTGGAATTCCAGAGGAATAGAATAAAGGAGGGAAACTCTTTCCACTTACTTCTTCAAGTGCTTCAATTGCAAACCTTGTCTGCTGGGGTGAGGAATGTAGAGATTCATTTGAAAAAATGTTTTGGATAGCACCAAAGAAATCAGCTCTGTGCTTGTGAAAAAGACTGTTACCAGATGTGAAAGGCTTACAGGCATGAGAAAAAGTCACTTCTGTGGGTTTATTATGAAAAATTGTAGCAGATTATACTAAGAGTGATCAGAGCAGCCAGGTTGTTGTGTGCTGACACCAGTGTTATGTCCCTTTGTTATTAAATGCCATAGTCCTCTGGAAATAAGCCAGGCTGCAGAAGATCCTTGGGAAGGAACCACACAGATGATGGGGCAGCTGCAGAACTACTTACTCTATGTTTTCATGGGGGAATAAAAAGACACATTATGCCTAGATGAATATTTTTAATTACTTATGACTGAAGTGGGCTACATCTGTTTTCTGTAGCAGTATAAGGAGTGTCAAATAAAAGACTGCAAAGTTTGCAGTCCCCTGTGCAAATGAGCATCCTAGGGGATTGGTTAAGGCAGTCAAGAGAAATTCAGTGCTTAAACCAAAGGAAATTCACAGGAGAATAGACGTGAAAGCATTGTAGATGGCAAATTGCTCTTGACATGCAGCATCTTCTGTCCAAAGCCAGTACATTTCTTTGGATGCTCATGAAGGGAAATAAATGTTGAGTAATTGACTTGAAAGCAATTTGTGCTGGGAATTATTTTAGTGAAATGTAGCTTTGAAAGGACCCCACAACTTGTCAAGGAACAAATAATGCTTTCATTGACCAGCTGGCAGTAGAGTTTAAAAGCAGTCAAAGAAAATGAAGCAAACGGAGTGTTTTTAGCAATTTGTTGGTGTAGTAACCCCATGACTTGTGTTTATCACAGAAAACAAGTCGTTGGCTTTGAAATGAGGCAGCATTCACATGACAGAAGTGTGGCTTTAGTGCAGTTAAGCCATAGGTTAAACAGTCATGGCTTGTTGAAGCCTAATAAAAAAAAAAGCATCCATGCTGTTTTTAAGAGTATGCTCCTGTCATGCCTAATTTCTGTGCCAGCCAGCATTGTCTGTGAGAAAATGAGCAGCTCGTTGGAAACACATCCCTCTGATTCACAGCTCTGTGTTTCATCCTGCAAAAGAACCTGTTTGCCCCCTCTGGGGGTAGCAGCAGGAAACAAATCTTGTGCTGCCCACCGCAGGTTTGACTGCAGTTCCGCACGGCAGCCTGTGCTGGTGAGGGAGTCTGCCTTCTCACCACTGCTCAGAACAGTTACTGTAAATCAGATTAGCAGGACACCATGGATTTTTAAAAAGTCTTCCCTGCTGTTAAAAAATGGCCTTTGGTGCTCTGGGCTTGTTTTCTGCTTTGGCCAGTGTAGGCTTGTGGCTATTTGGCTTTGTGGTGCTGAGCTAGAGCCTCGCAAGCACAGCGTTGAATTTGAGTAGGAGTTTCTGATGTCTGTGTTCCAGCTGAAGAGGAGCAAGGCTGCAGAAACGGTGAGAAATGTGATGGTGAGGATGCTGAACAGAGGCACGTGGAGATATTTTTTCTCATGGCCAGAGCACATATCTCAGTGTAGTTCACCAGTTGATTACAGGATCACCAGAACATAATTTTATTTAACTGTTGTAAACATTACACTACTAGTAAGTAATAAACTTACCAGAGAACACTGTATTTTTCCACGCCTTGTTTTGTATCAAGGGTTGAGGAAAATGTGTGTAAACCCAGAGGATGTCAGAGTGAAAAATAACAGATGAATCCTTAGATTTAAGTTTGCTGTGGGGCGAGGCCGAGGTGTCACACCTTTGCAGCAGTGACAGCTAATGATCCTATGAGGATACAGCAATTTACCATGGTCAGCATAACAATTCCCAAATTCCTGGGTTCTTCTGAAACAGAATGAGGGAGCAAATAACACTGTGCACATTTACAGTGCAGCACTTCAGGAGGAGAGACCCCTCATTTGGTAATCAGGAGAGACACACGGCTGTGTTAAAGATTGGCTACCAGAAAAAGACATTATCCAAATACAGTTTGATGGCAGACATGGAAGTCTGCCAAAGGTGGAAAGAATTCCTTGTGGAGAGTTAGATACTTGCCCCTTTTTCCACAGTCTCCTTCAGTTTAAGAAAAGCATTTAAAATGTAATGTGATCCTTTTTGTACATCACTTTTTTTTTTGTGTGTTAACCCAAGCATATTTGTACATGTTTAACTCTGACTTTGGTGGGAATTTGATGCAGCATGCAGTTAAATGCATGTGCTTTACTAAGCTATGACTTTAGGGAAAGACCTGATCATCTCCCTCATCTGTGATCAGTCTGCTGATCCAGAGAAGGCAAGATTGGTGGAGAGGATGCTGAAAGCAGTAGCAGAGAGCAGTGCTGGACTAAGCTGGCCAAGCCTGAGGGAACGTGTAGAAAGCCACCTAAGGAGATGGAAGCTGCAAGTAGCAGCAAAATCTTGTCCAATGTAGAGCTGGAGTGTGAAAGAAGTTCCTTACCAATTTTATCTGATATCAGCAGAAACAAAGACTGAGGTTGCTAGAGCAAAGCCAGGCATGCAGCTTCCTGAAGTTTTGGAATCTGTGACAATGACTGAACAGTTTCTGTCTCAGATGAGTGACCAAGTTGTGGTCACTCATCTGAGTGACCACATAAGCAGCTGGTCCCTAAGTACGTGTGGCCTTAGCTATTGTGTCTGTGTCACAGCAGGGGATGTGGCCATTTCACAATCGTGTACTCAAACCTTGAAAACACTTTAATAATGTAAAAGTGTTCTGGTTTCAATTAGAAATAATTCTGACTTGGGCCTGCTCTAATAAGATATCTCACAGCTCATCCTCAGGGCACTTTTTTGACTGGAGGGCCACATCTTGGTCAATACTAATCTATTAGCAGTGTATGCACAAAATTCAGTTAAACTTTTCTTGCTGCTCCTCCTGATCAGAGGTTTTGCTGAGGTGTTGCAGCTGAAGGCTCCAGCAGAAAAGTATGTCCCTTTCAGGTCTTGTGGGGGTACTTAATCTTTATTACTTTATCAGGAAATTGCATCACTTACCATGTTGGCTTTTTAAAAGATGAACAGTGTTAAAAGCTTTGGATGCAACCAGAAAATATAATGATGTCTGTATGGTCTTAATTTCTAAGTAAGTCTACAGAAAGGAGAGGCTAATGCAATAAGTCTGTGTCTGACCTGCAGTGACTTCCACTTTTAAAAACCTTAAATACTGTTTTGCACAAGACAGCTGCATAAATCTTTGGGCAGAAAGGTGAAGAACAACCTGAAAACTACAGGGAGCATGTTAGGCAGACTGAATGTAATCAGCTAAAACGGGATTTGGCTAGGACACTGGAATTAACTAAAAAAATATGATGTGGGGGTTGAGTGACCAGAAGAAGTGAGGATCCTGGTGGGTGTCACAGTGCAGGGAGGGCAGGGCAGGCAGAGCCCTGATCTGCTCTGTGCAGGAGCACGGGCTCAGAACTGGCTCACGGGAGGAAAGGCAGTGTCTGGTCTGATTTATGGTGAAGTGTGGTAGGTGTGACATCAGAAGAAGTTTTTGGACTGTTGTGAGAGTGATGCTTTTTGTCTGCTTTTTGTGTACCAGTAAAAGAGGGCAACTCACAGTGGAGCAGGGCGTTTTCAGTAGATGAGATGTATAACTGAAAATGAGAATCCCTTAATTTTTCTTTGTTGCTAGGCCTTGGGGAAAAAAGATACTTATACCTGGTGATTTACTTTGCCTGTCCAGAAAATAGGATAACAGCACTTTCTTATTAAAAACAATCTGAAGCCTAATTCCTGGCAAGGTGGTGTGGTATTTTGGAAGAAATTTTTCCAAGATGTTAAATAAACCAGTCCTGTTCAAGCTTGAATGTCTTAGAGTCACAAGCTGTGAAGTGGTGGTGTCCACAGGGAGCTAAAGCATACACTGGGAAACTGCTGATGTATTCATTTCAATTTCTGCAAGCATTTGATGAGGGACCTACTGGTGAAACGAGAAAGAAGTAAAGTCCAGACCTCCAGAATATAATTTTTCCTGAACTCAAAGTTGTAGATAATATTAAAATCCATTCCTCCATCTGCCCTATTTTTTAAAAACCAACATCTCACAGCAAGAGTTAACTTCAGAAACAGGAATTTTTATTTTTCTCATTTTCCTTTTCCTTATTGAAACATAACTTGGTGAGAATGGAGTGGCTTAAAATTTGGTAAATCATACAAAAGATTTAGAGAGATCCTATTTTTTTCTTCCAAAATTCCTTTCCAGAGGAGCAAGTTGGAACGCTAAGTCACTATAATTCCATTAGTCCTGTGATTCAAACATTGTGCAATTCCTTTATTATATTATAAATTTTAGAATAAGGGCTACAGTTTTTTTAAACATTCTTCCTGCAGATGATTGGGCATGGCTCTGCCTTAGTGTAGGGATTAGGGCATGAAATTAGTGCCTTATTTCTCTTTTCTTCATGTGGATTTCAGGCTTTTTCTGTTTTGTTCAGAGCAGTAGCTCAAAGGGATCTACTCTGCTGCTTTGTTGAGCACCAGCAGAGCCTGTCAGAGCAGCAGAGCATCTCTTACATTCAATACATTTTTCAGAATGCTTTAGTGGGCATGGCTAAAATGAGGTAAAAATTTACGCTTTTCTAGTGAGCTCCTTCATGTTAAAGCCAAAGAAGAGAAGTTTTTTCTTTGATCTGCCTCCTTCAGATAAAGGATCACACATTCAGCAAGATGATTTGTACATATGTCAAATATGTGTTTATGGTTGTATCATTCTGTTAAAGCATACAGCAAAGTTGATTAATTAAAAGTTAACATTAAAGCAAATTTAAATCTTCTCTGTAATGCAGCTTATCTATTTTCTCTGTTAGCCTCAGAGCCTAACCACCTGCCACGTGCTTATTTATTGTGGTCTGAACTTGCACCCTAACACTTATTATAATTTCCAAAATATCATTTCCTCTTATTTGCTCTTGTAGTTTTCTGTTTTGTGATGAGATTTTGTCAGAATATCTACAGAAGAGCTCTTTTTCCTCCCACACCAATTCTTGCCACTGTACAAGCTCAACTTCATCTGCTCCATGAACAATTGCTTCTAAAGGTGTTGTGGTGCTTTTAGCAGTTTCTTTGTTTACAGCACTGAAATACAGGTATTGATATTTCCTGTGTCCTGCTTGGAGAAGCATGATAATGTTTGGTCCAGAAAACAAGACACGCTTCACTCATTTCTTCTTTTAACCATTGATTTTTGTCTTGAACTTTTGTTTGACTTTAAAGAAGACAACTCAATTTCTTAAGGGGAATGTGTAGTTGAGAAGATGAACTTATCAGTAAGAATTTGAACCTAGGTACAATCAGATATCAGCAATTAATAAAATGGTACTTTTTTCCTGTAAGATGTATTAACTGCACAGCAAATATGAAGCAAACAATCGCTATGGCAGGTCTTATCAATCAGATAGAAACGAAATTCAAAAAAGTCATGCAGGTTGCTTAGCTGAAGCAGTGCTCTCTCCTATTGTAAATCAGTGAGGGTTATGTGTCAAATATGACATATGAGCATGTCAGATGCACTTTTTTTGGCCTTAAAAAAAAAGGACAAATCAGGGTCTACAGAAAGAGCAGAGATAGAGTATTATGTGTGGGGAAATAGAAGTCCTGGGGGTGGGACTGGTACATTGTGTCTCTTACAGGGTTTATTCGAGTAGCTGAGCAGCTTGAAGCAATATGGAAGAAATAAAAGCTTGACAAAACATTGCTAAAATAGGTCTGGAGGAACAGAGAAGTTGACAGGTGAATAGAGGAACCAGACTGCCAGAAAATGTTTCAAACCAAGTGTTTTTGGTTTTCAAAACGGAGTGTCTTGAAGAGACAAGATACAGGGCAGGTTATTGTGCAGTTGCTGGGGCTAAGAGAAGGGAAAGATGAGCTGAGACTTTTTGTGCATAAGCTTGTGTGGGAGAAAGCCATCCCTCTGCTTGTGTATCAGGAAATGAATCTCTGTCGATGGAGATTTCACTCAGTGTAGAATCAGGGAAAATAAAATTTCATATTCCTTTTCACTTAAAATCACTGAAAAAGCATTGTGAGCCAGAACAGGGGTATTAAAGAATGTTAAGAATTCTTAAAAATGGTTGCTGAACCTTCTGCACACCTGGAAGATGCCCTTCTACCTGACATTTCCAAGCTTAGTCCAGAATAGTGTCTACATAGAAAGAAAACCATGTCAAAACAAACAAAATACTATATTTTCAATCTGTGCCAAGTATTCACCTCACAGTAACAGCTATCCGTGGACAGGCTGACACAGAACCAATATAATAGAACACAAAATAATACCCACAAGGGTATATAAAGTTATTGTCTGTAGGACTGGATGCTATTTGGTTACTGGGCCGTTGAG
Source organism: Daphoenositta chrysoptera (assembly GCA_013397915.1). Classification (NCBI taxonomy): domain Eukaryota; kingdom Metazoa; phylum Chordata; class Aves; order Passeriformes; genus Daphoenositta; species Daphoenositta chrysoptera. The sequence continues at coordinate 90,722 of VZRO01000762.1, forward strand.
GTGAGTCTGTTCCTGAAGGAGCTCACACATTTCTGTGCCCACCACAGGAGGCACCACAACCAGAGACTGAATGACCTGTGACAATTTTGAGAGTATTTTGAAATCTTTACAAGATTAAGGAATTTTTCAAATTTAAATGAGGCTTTATACCGAAACTTAATGAATCTATATGAAAAGGAAACTGTTTCCCAAGATTTTAGTACTCCTGTCCCTAGATGTTTGTGAAGAGGGATATGAAGTGTTTCACGATGACACATTTTATTTTAATAAATCTCATGTGCTAAGTGCTCTGAAGTGGAAGGAAGGAAGGAAGGGAAGGAGGGAAGGGAAGGAAGGAGGGAAGGAAAGAAGGAAGGAAGGGAAGGAAGGAAGAGAAGGAGGGAGAGAGGGGAGGGAAGGGAGGAAGAGAAGGAGGGAAGGAAGGGAAGGAAGGAAGAGAAGAA
>VZRO01000762.1:91549-173645 GCA_013397915.1 Daphoenositta chrysoptera
TAACTACGCATGCTCCAAAACCAAAGTTGAAAAGTTCAAGTGCGAAGAAGACTTTAGAAGCCTTCATCTCAAAGGCCCCCAAAGACCCCGAATTAGGGGAGCCCAGGCACAGTGAGAAGAAATTATCTAATAACCATGAAATCGTACTATGGAAATTAGTTCCAGCACATATGTGATGATGCTGTAATGATATAGCAATAATAAGCATAATTTACTGTATAAATTTCCCACAACACTTGACAAGGGTGGGTGAGTTAGGAGGAGAAATCCCCCTCACCACCAGCGCTGCAATAAACAAATACCTGCTCTGTAGACATCGCTCTATGGGGATTTATTTCCAGCCTGTCTTTCGGGCATCACTGAGAGAGGGCACAAACACAGAGCTGTGTGCAAGGGGCAGGGAGAGGAGGAGGAGGAGGTCACACAGTTTGTGAAATGCAGAAGCAGCCAGGAGTGCCGTAGATCTGGAGCAGGAAGCTTCCTGCCTCCTCAGGGACTCCGAATGCCAAAAGCAGCCCTGGTGCTGCCAAGTGGGGGTGCAGCACCCCAGAAGAGCTGGCGAAGCTGAAGGAAAGTCCAAGGCAGCACAGTGGGGTGAGCAGGGCTTACAGGACAATCCAGCTTCAGAGTTCATTATGGCAGCCACTGGAGCTTAGAGAATCCTGCAAAACTTCCGGGAGTCCCTTTGGAATTGCAGGCTGGCTGACAGTGTCCCCAGGGTCCCAGGCCTGCAGGGAAGAGCCTTCCTACAGACAGGAAAGGTGACAGTCCCCCGAGGGTATGTGTTGTTTTCCTCAGCCTCTCCAAGGACTCAGAATATTCCGAGGTGATTGGCTCGGAGCTGGGCACTGTATCTTGGCAAAAATATGTGATAGTCCTTTTATTGCTGTCATGAAAGGCATGCTTTAAAAATTCAGGAGTCTGGCACAAATAGAAGCAGATATCTGGACTGCTTGATTCCATGATCTATTTCAAACATCCTTGACAGAGAGGCACGCTATGAATGTTTTCAGGCTTTTCCCCTAATAATTTTTGATGCTGTCACCTTATTTATATAGCTGAGGTTGGCAGCTCATGTGTTTCCATGAAAATGCTATAGAAAGTGTCAGGAAGAAAATAGTATAATTCAGTTTAAAAAGGCAATTAATCAAGAGACTTGAATCTACTGGAAATGAAACTTCATTAGTTCCAGTGCTCAGGAACTGTTTGTTCCCTACTAAATTTTAAAATATAAGGCATTTTATATTAAAAATGGAAGAAAACAAGGAAGACCACACTGGACTGAAACTGGTCACCCCCCTGAAAAACCCTTGCCTTTTCACATGCCAAATGCAATGCAGCCAGAACAAAACAACTGCTGTCTGAATGAACTCGAGGTTACCCATGCTGGGTTAACAGAGACAGAGATATTCCCAACAGGACATGGTTGTTTTCCTTCTCAGCAAGTCATGAACCTGAAAGAGAACTCCTAGGGAGGGCTCATTTTTCAGGCATTCTGCAATTGTCATCTTTTTGCTTTTATATGTGCTGTAGAAGTGTTCTACAGTAGAAAAAATTTGAAGAGCAGCTTTTGAAGTGCAAGGACAAATCAATCAATTAAAAGCTGTTATGAAGATAAGAGCGATGCTGCCTCCCTTTCATGGTATCTTTGTTCAGCACCTAAAAGTGAAAGGTTCAGATCTCACTAGTCTCAGGCACAATAATTTGAATTTATAGTTGTTTGTGCCTTAGCAGATGATGTGGAATCTGGCTATACATACAATTTGAAAGGAATCCACTGAAGTCTCGGCATAGAAACGTGTTTGGAGAAACTGCCTTTGTATTCCATGATAAAAGTGATTGTGTGCAACCAGCTCTTAATTCCAATTTTGACTAATTGGTTTGATTTGTCCTTCTAAGGACATTAAAAGATGACCTTAAAGAACTTGGAAGCAAAGGATGTGTTTCGATGCAAATAAACATTCAAGTAATAATTATTAAGTTTCTAAGCTGCTGGAAAATACAGTAAGCACAAATAAGTGAACAGAATACCTTTAGTATTAGGATATGCTGCCTGTACTATGATCACCTTTTAATAGTAAATTGGAGAAGAAAAAAAACAAAGCCATACATGCAGAGTTCTGCTTTCTGTACTGACCACCTTGGTTATTGCCAAGCATTTTCTTCACAGATTATAAAAGAGAAAAGTCCTAATAATTTTTCTTTTTTAAAAATATTTTAATGCCATAAGACATGCATTTACTAAAGTTTAAAAACTGGTTTGAAGAACAAGAAAAAAAAAAGTGTTCATGATCCTATTTGTGAAAGTAACAAATAGGCACAACACTGTCTCTTTGAAGCTGAGAAACCTGGCAATTAATATGCAAAAATGTTTTTATTCAAAAAACCTTTAAGTCAGGCTTCTAAGCAAATTCTAAATTTGGAATACTTAATTTTTCAAGGGGCCTCACTTGCAGAAGCTCTATAAGAATACAATCTGCTCTGCTCTGAGAGCACATTTTCAGTGACATTCTTGCCTGATACAGACGTTTGCACGTGTGTATTTTGTGGAACCAGCTGATTTGCACCATTTATTTCACATTTTTGTATCTGCTGGTGCTAATAGGTTTTTTACATCCCCAGGTTGCTGATGAGCATCTCTGTTCCTCTCGGGGTGACCTTCAAAAGCAGGTGTCTGTGAAATGTGGTGTCCTGGAGCTGCATCACTCGTTGGGAGTGCTGGGCCCCTAAAAGTTCATTTTGCATGAACATATCCCACACCCGTAACTGTTCTTGCCAGGAAACTCATTTGCTGGAGTGCACGCTAAGAATGCAATCCCATAACTCAACCTAAAGTAGATTCTCCTCATCCAAAAACTCAAATAAATCCTTTTAATGCTCTTCAGGTAGATAATTAATGGTTGATGTAGAGAATACCCAGTATTGGTATTCTGTGACTTTTTTTTCAGCCCCAAGTTTTCTGAGGGGCTTTGGGATTTCCCACGTGGAATTGGAAATGTTCATTCTTCTATGGGTTTTCTGTGGCAAGGCTAGCTGTTTTTATTTTCAAACTAGCTTACAGCAGGACATGCCCTGTGCAGTATCACGGTGCCTTTCCAGCTTCTGCCTGTTGTCATTTCCAAAAGCAAGGTAGGAGGGGAGTACATTAAATTTGAGTATGTGTGCCCATCAGATTAGCCAGGTTTGCCTCTTGCCCTTAAACAGAGAATATTCTGAGTTTGTGATGCCATCAGAGAATTTCAAATCAAGCATTTTGTTCAATTGCCTCCAAGTATTACCATGAAATGAACAGGTTAAGAAAGAAATCGTTTCTTAAATCCAGCTGTCTCCAAAAAAATTACCAAATGTAAGGTACCATAAATGAGGTTCTTCAATCAGCAGCAAGATGATGCCCATCATTTCTTTGATCTGGTGTGATTAATCACATCAAGAGGGGATATTTCAAATTAGAAAATTATCAAGGGATTTTACTGTTCCACGGGGAAGAGAGGCAGAGTGGAGATGAATCATGTACCTCATGTCTTAATTCTGCAGTTTGATAGTTCACACTTCACAAAACACTAACAGATTCTGCATAATATAATTGTCTTAGCCGTTATTTTAGGAATTGCTGTGTGGTTGTGGATGAGTGTACACCATAACCCCTGTTTAGGAGAAGTCACTGGAATGTGATTCTTCCCCTGGCATTAGTGAGAAGGGGCATTCAAGCAGATCTTTCCCCTTGTGGAATGCCTGAGGCTGGCCAAAGCCATGGAGTGCTGATATCCAGGGAAAACAGCTGCATCCTTGTCACTACTGTACTATAGAAGACAATGATGAGGAAGGTTTTTAAACAAAGTGAATTTTAGGAATTTTTTTTTTGTCACTCCATTAAATTTGATCTGTCTGGGGCTGCTCAGGGATAAGATCAAGAAGCAAATAAATATTAGACAATAAAAGCATGCTAAAAAGACAGGAAGTACTTGAAATATATTGACTTTTTAAGTCACTCTTATGTTTTGGCCATACTTTTTCCTCCTTTGAATAGCTAGATGCCTGCATTTGATCTGATTGCCATGTTTTCCTATCATCCTTTTCTGGTCACAGAATTGTGGAATCATTTGTTATAGATGGATGTCTGGAAGCCAATTATTTGCTCAAAACTGAGTTGATTTACCAATTTAATAAAAATTTTTACTTTCTTGATTCCGTTGTTGAGGCAAAAGTAGGGTAGTTTTCACACTTGTCCTTTTCTGTAACAAAAACCAGTGGCAGAATCTTCCTTATTGATACTGAAAACATAAAAAAACTTACTAAAAACACGTTTGTGATTTTTTTTTTGGTAAATTTTATTTGTCTGGTCCTTTCAAACTTGCATAACCATTGTTCCTGAATTTTTTTCCTGTTCACTTTAAGTTTCCTTGGATTGTGAACTAGAGCTTGTAAGAAGCAAGAAAATGGGAACTTTTTCTTCAGTAAGAGTTTTCTGAGACCTCACTTCTGCTATAGTTGTAGAATGAGGGTTCTGCTTTTCCTGGTAGCAAATGCTGTTTCAATACTGATATTCTGAAATAAGGCAGTTATTCATGGTGCCATACATGCAAAAATATATTCTTATATTTCACAGGCCCAATAAATTGCATATGAATGTGACTCCTGAGAATAAAATCAAACTTTATATGCTTCTGAAGAAGTTCTTTTCTGTTTTTACTTAGAAACTTAGCCCTGAGCTTGTAATTGCTGGTTTATGTTGGCTCACATAAAAATATACAGAAAAAGCAATCCAGGGCTCAAGGGAGTAGAGAAATGATAAAATAGAAGCCTGAGATACAAAGAAAACTAGAATTAGTAGTGGCTTTAGTTATCTGCTTGTTGCAGAATATTGTGAAACTGAGAAAAATAGTATATTCAAATGAGATTTATTTTATTAACCAGTTAAACTAATTAAAACTCCACTAACATTAGAATATGGATCCATGGTGTCTAAAGGAACTGACACTACCCAAATGACTTAAGAATTCCCAAGGTTTCAGAAAGGGTAGCTCAGCTACTCTGTGGGCTATGGTAAAAACAGGTTTTCAGTTGTACCTCTGCATCTTATCTTTATCTATAGAACAATGGAATCCTATTTCATGGGAGTATCCAGTCACAGTTTTAAATAAATTTTCAAAGGCTTAGATTAGAAAAATTGCCTCGGGGTAAGTACTCCATTCTTTTTTCTCATAGCTAGCAAGAATCTGGCTCTTCTGTCTGTTTCCATGCATGCTTTTTTTACTAGTGGTTCTCTGAATATTATCACTGTTAGAAATATAACGACAGAAATACCTTTTAGTCTTTTGCCAATCTGATTTCTCTGCTACATGTACAAGTTATTTCTCTGCTAAACTGTGTCTGCTTTCCCTCACTTCAATGTTTTGGTTTAGTGGCAGCTTGTTAATGAAGTGGAAGTGATTCGGTGAAATCAAGAGGAGAGAAAATGGCTTTATGAGGATTGTATGTTTTTCACCTATCTATTAGGATAGGTGTAGTCCCCAAGTTAGATTCAAACCATTATTTCAATGATTTGCTACTTCCTATTAAGATGATATCTAAGAGCAGAACCCAGCCTAGGTTCAATCTCGTCTAAAGTAAATTTTTCTGACAGTTCATCTGCTTGGATTGTACCTTAAACTCCATCCAGACAGGCTGAACTGCCAGTTTGGTATCAAGTCCTTTTTAAGTGTGGGTAGTCTCTGTGAACAGCAGGTAGTATTCAGTCCTAGTCACTTTTAGTACTTCCCTATCTGTAGAAAGGCAGAAATAAATTATTAGTTAGAACTACAAAGAAGAATGAGCTAATTTTGGCCATGAGTTCATATTCACAAAAGATAAGAGAGAATTAATGCATTAGTATTTTTTAAAAAAGCATTTGTTCATCTTATTTTCTTCATTTTGTCTTTCTAGTTTCAAGTCTATCTGCACATAACAGATCCACAGAGCAGCATTTGAATGGGAACTATATCTTAGAACAAATACCTATTTAAGTTTATTCCTAATTCCTATCATTGTGAGCAATTGAAGTGTAATTCACATTACAGCTCACAGTTACAGACGTAACAGGAGAGGCTCGGTAGTACTTGATAGTGTGGGGAAAACTGTCTTTACATTCTTTTAACTTTTTTCTAAAAGAATGCTCTTAAGTTTTATTTTTTTCAGACTTCATTTTATTGAAAAATTGACCACCTACACATCTCCTGCTAATGCATTTCCCTCTGTGAAATCCTTGGTTTAGTGGTGTCACGCGGGGAGGTTACTGATGCCTTTTGGTGCACCTGTTTTACAAAGGAGAGAACGATGATCTCTAGTGGTCTTCCTTTTTCCTTTTTAATGTAAATGTCAAGTTTTTCCCTTGGTTTTGTAGTGGTCCATCCATTTCACTTCACCCCCTGTAAGGTTCAAAAGCTTTTGCCAGCTTATCTCTTGCATCAGATAGCAGCTGGCATGCTTGAGGTGTTCTCCCAAATGGGTACAGCGAGGTTGTGGCTAAAATGTGATAGCTCTCTGCTCTGCTTGTTCTGCTTTTACAAAAATAACCCAGATATGCTCAGCCCAGGTGCCTTCGAATGAGTTTTCCTTGTAGTTAAGTGACAGAATAACACATTAGCATTTCAGTGAGGCACTCGGTGATTCATTTTCTTCTTGAAACTTCTTAATTTGCATATATAATATTGTTTTTTTTTCACTGAAATAAAGTTGTGAAGAAATTGGAATTTATGTTTCAGTTTTGTTGATGTGTTTATTCATATTGTATTACATGCTTGGATCTTTTTCTTCTATCTTCTTGATAAAATAAATGGTTTATTCACCCAGTTCTGCTGATTTTTTTTTTAATGTTTCAAGGTGTCTGAAAAATGATTCTGAATTTTGAGACTGTCCTTTGAGATCTCCAATTCATTCCAGAGCAGACAGTCTGAATTCTGAAAGTTTGAATGCGTTTCTGTGTTCCCAAAACTGAGATGCAGCACCTGTGTATGGCTTGGGAGGAGAAGTTTAAAGGGTTTAGGACAATAGAGACAACACAGAGGATAAAAAAAGGTTTTGACATAATTTCTCTCGAGCTCCCAGCTGCATCCATAAGCTTCAAGAGAGTTGCAGTATTTTAACTAAAGTGACTGCATAAATAGCACAGTAATCTACAGCTGGTACATGTTTGTTTGGAGGGACAGTTTTGTGCCTCTATAGCACGCAGAGACAGCAAGAATTGCACTTGCTGATCCCCTCTCCCAATCCTCCTTCCCTTCATGTTCTTCCCCTACCCAAGTTCCAAGCTGCTTTTTGGAGTTTTTTAGGCCCTTCCCACTGCACTAGATTATGCCAATTAACTTTCTGAGCATTCCTAGGGGGATTTTTGATTTGTGTTTTCCCCCAGCCACCTTCCCAGACAGTGCTGTGAGCCACTCTTCAAAGCTGCTGAAAACTGAGAGCTCCTCATGGAACGGGGACACAACGGGGGAGTTCAGCACCCTTTGGAAACAGGGCTGTGTGTTTATCTCCTCTATGGGATCAGTGATAATAAGATCAATAAGATCTCCTTATGTCAGGATTACACTGATATCCACTGGAAACATTGCCTTGGCTCTGAACCCAGCGTAGCTCAATTAGCCAAATTTTACTTCCCTAGGTTTGCCTGCCTGCTTTCTTCTCTGTGCTTTCTCTGTAGATCAAAATATTTTTTCAGCTAAAAAGCTGAGCTAGCTAAATCCCCACAGTAGTTTCATTCAGGATTTTATTGTGACTCACAGGACTTGACAAAATGAAAAACAAACAAATAAATGAGCTTTTCCTGAAATGCTACTCCCTGAGTGACTTGTTTCACCTCTCACAAAGAAGGTGCAGAGATTAAGCAGAATTTAGGTTGACTATATAAAAATCTGAATTAGAGATAAAATATTTATTCTGCTAACCTTTCTCCTTCAGAGGAGCTGACTGACCTGCTTAAAGAAGAGGATATCATTACCTATAGAGTAAGGGGACCAAGTATCAAAATAATTTATTACTAAATAATAAATGGTGTGCTTTCTTTTTCACCCATATTTGGGTGTGTTCTGCTGGGCTGTACATTTACAGACTTGTCCTTGCTGTTCTTAGAAACAGATGCAAAACTTTTGCAAAAAGCCTGTTTGAAATCTCAGGTTTAGAGCTGCTGCAGCCTCCTGCCTGTAGGATAGACAGGACCCCTGGGCCTGACTGGCATCCTGGGTTGCTCATTACAGAGGAGGAGAACCTCCACAACACCAAAATGCAAGTTTTGGCCAACTTTGTGAAAAACGTTGCAGATCAGCCATATGCCTGCTAAGCCTTCTGGGGCTTCTCTCAGTGCAGAGCCCCACTGGGGATGTCCAGGCTGCTGCCCCAGTGATGTTCAGGGTGCCAAGGGCAGCCAGCAGCTCCTCTGCTGGGTGTGCTGGATGGGAACAGGCTGCCTGGTGTCCCAGAAGTGCCTGGTTTTTTCCAGTTGTTCCTTGGGCTGTCAGGAGGGATGAACTCTCTTATTTCTCTGACACTGACTAGGTAAACAAACATGCACCTCTGGGATTTTCGCTAAAAGAGAAGGAATCAAAAACCTGACCTGTGCTATATATACCTTCCTCTTGAGGAAGCATGGATTGCCCTCAGGTCTCACTGGAAATTCTCTTTTTGTCATAGGTAATGGGCATTTTTACCTTTGTGAGCCTTTGCAGTTTTGAGGAACTGCAGTCATATTTTGTTCCTTGCTTTTAAAATAGCTGGCCACATAATCTAAAAAATTCTGCTACAAGAAGATGTATTTTTCTTTAAAATGGCCAAATTTAGGAGTGGCCCATTGCAGGAGCTGGCAGGCTGGAGGAGCTAAAGTGCTGGGAAGACAGAATTGTTCTCTGTGGAGTATCCTGTGTGTCTGTTGTGAAGGTAGAGAGGCTCTGCCTGGGAAAGGGGAGGTGGTCTGCTCCTGTCTGACTTCAGATTTTCATACATTGCTGATGAGTAATTCCACGAAAGACATCAGTGAAGCCTGCTCAGGCTCAGATCCAGACCTTACAGAGGGTCTGGAGACCCTAATGCTTCCCCACTCTTATTTTGGAAATTCATAAAAGTTGAAGCTTTCTTCCTTTCGCCCCACTGCCTCTTCTCCCCAGATTTAAGATGAAGAATCAGCAAAGAGAATGATAGTAGCCTTAGGCAAAGTGCTGTGGACATGAGACTGGAAAGGAAGAAAAGAGAAAGCTGAAAACTTTCAGCCCAGTCTGTCAGCCTTGGGCATGGAACATGAACCTAACAGGCCTGGAGAGACATCACCAGTGACTAATGATTGTGTTCTTTTCTGCAAAGCTTTTGAAATAGCTGCTGCAAATTATGTTTTTATAGTTAAATAAGTACGTGAGGCAACTGAATGTGCTTTTTGAAATCTCTTTGTGCATGCACTGCCTGTATTTCTTCACTTGCTCACACTGGATAGGTTCAGCACAGCTGTGCAACAGAAGCCACTGTAACCCAACCCTCAGATATATTTTTCTCTTTAAAGAAACCTTATATGCAGGCAAGCCTCAGGGTGAGCTGGGAAAGTATGAGAAGTGGCTAAAGTAAGAAGTATTTCAAACTAGGGCCATAGTAATAAAATAATTATATCTGGTATTGGTTGACTTAAACTGCTGACTAAAACTGTGCTCCATCAGAATGCTGTGACAGCAGAATATCAAACTCCTGCATTTAAAATAAGCCCACTTTGGAGCTTCCGGACCATATTCACTGGTGTGTCACTTCTCTTTATACTGGTGTGAAATTAAGTACAAGCAAGCATTTATTGCAGTATACTAGAATAGAATGACTGTGTCTTCATTTATTACCATGCAACTGAGACTGCAAATACAGTATAATTCTTCCCTGATGGAGATCTGCAGAAAATGCACTGAATGTCTCTGAAGGAGTTCTTACAGGTCTGAATGCATTAAAAAAGTGAGTTAGAGAATGCTGTTTGTTTTTTTACTTGGAGATCATGATGTATAATTGCAATATGGTCCTTCTGGAAAGCTCCTATGATCTGGTTACAGCACCTCTTCTGTGATCTCTTCTGCTTAAAGAGTGTCTGACCTGATAAGAGACTGAGAAAGTGGGATAGGAAGTGCATAATGCATAATAAGTGCATATGGCAAAGCATAAGTAAAGAAGGGGATAATTTTTCTTATCATATGATATTATGTGTTAACTATTTGCCCAGAGGCATAAGAAATAAATTTTTTTAGTATCTAGGTCAGATGTCTAGTGTGAAAATGAGATTTTAAAGACTGCATGTTTACTTTAGTGATATAGTGCAAAATTAATTCATTGAACATTATTTGGGTATTGTTAAAGGGTGAAAAAGGCAAATAAAGCACCATAAACTCGTTGATACATTAATATTAAATGGCTTCTTTTCACCTGAATTTACTTGAAGAACCATAAATTCCTAAAAACAAACACTCCCCCAAATTACCCTTGAAATATTGTAACCTCTTCTTTCAAATCTATTAATTAGGTAGCCTAGCAAGTATATAAATAAGCTGTTCTGTTTCATGGTGCTTACTTTTTGTTTCTTTGGACGTAACAACCAGTTTTACTGGAGTAGGGGCGGGAAACCAGGGGGAAACTTGTATTTTATACCGTGATAATGTGACCTGGTAGGTTCTCTAATGCAATACATATGCAAATCAGAAGGGCTTGAAAGAATTTCAGGCACTTTTAGAATTCCATCAGGGAGAACAACATAAAGAAACTTGCCCAGAGTCACTGCACTTATTAGGAAATGCCTCAGAAACCTCCCTGGTGAAATGCAAATGAGATTCATGTGTCAATACAGGAGATGCAAGAGAACCAACTCTGTGAAGATCAACTTCCCAGAGACATCCTGACATGTCAGTGTGAACGGCCCTCTTTTAACTTCCTGCATTATAAATTCACGACTCTCAAATCTGTTGTACGTTATGAATTTGTAAATTGAAACCATGACCTTTTTAACTTAAAGCAGAAAAACCCACACAAGAAAGCAAATCTTTATAGAGCCGGCAACTGGGATGCAGCACGGTGATGAAAAAGAAAGTATGACATGGTTTTTCTTCTCCTTCCAAAGAAAACTCTACTGTATTTTAAACATAGCTTTAGATTTGAACAACAAAAAATATTGTGTTGGTTTCCGATTTTCATGGCAGATGACAGTCAAATGTCACATGAGGCAATAGCTGATAACTGGCATTCTGCTGCAGGCGCAAATAAAATGTTAACAAGGCTCTGACATGGCTCTGTCCCTTTACTTAGCAAAGAGGAAGCAGCCTTTCTCTGCCCATCAGGATTTCACAGCCAGTTACCAAGATCAGTCTGAGCTGGTTATTAGAACAGCATTTTTGCTTTTGTTCTCAGGAAAACCTATCTCTGCTGAGATACCAGCAGACAGGAAAGCAGATGTAGGCTTCTCTCTGAAGTTGTATTTGAGATTAGTGCAGATCATGTGTTTATAAACTCTCTCAGAGATTTTTAGCTAATTATTTACTCTGATGTGCATAGCTGAAGGAAGAGTAGAAAGGGATATATAGTATACAACCAGATTTTTTTTCCTACTGCAAGTACATTGAGGAAGTAATGAGGTAAAAAGGTTTTGTTTCTGTCTCTGCCTGGGTGGAAAAGTTGAGGTGGGATGAAAAGTGGTGGAAGATTCCTTTGTGAACCCTGTGTTCACCCTTTATGCCTGCACTTAAGCAGTGAATCTTGTGTAGTGGATTGCAGTATTTTCAGTATCTTTCACATATCTAACAGTAATGATTATCTCATGTTTTCATCTGAAACCTTGTTGAAGAGAATTCAAGTTGTGGATATATTGTTCTTTCATGTTTTCCAGAATGGCTGCTATGCTTTTTCTTTAAATATGTTTTCCTTTATGTTTGTATCTACTTGCTGCTTTGACTTGACTTTAAACTGCAAATTTTTGGGGTGCAAGTGATGTATTTCTCTGTGCAGATGTGATCAGTACACAGAGATCAATCTGTTGGCTTTGGGGCTCTGGGAAACAGTCAGCTTTAGCTGATAATTAGTAAAGCAAATAACACTAGGAGTGGAGAGATGAAGCTCCAACAAAATCGGGTTAAAGATGTGAGAAGGAAAGAAAAGAGAATTAAACAGAGAAATGAAACCCATAGGCTGGGTAGGTGACCTTCTCCTGTGTGCTGGAGCAGTCCACAGGTGTTGGAATAATTGACAGAGCTTACAGGAGAGTCAGACTAATGTAATGATTAACCAAATCAGGGCTCATGCCAGCCAGAGTCTGGGTTGTTCTACATTATCTTACAGCCTTTCTCTGCTGCTGGGAGGGCTGGAGGGTGTATGTGGAGAAAAGGGCATGGTCAGACTTGTATTGGTTTAAACAACATAAGATTTGTTCCCTTGAGCTGTCTCAGCTTTGCTAATGCTGAGTTAATTTTATGTTGCTGTGGACACCCTGGTGTTCTGATCTTTGTGGTAGGTAACAAAAGTAGTATCTTTGAACTGTTTGGAAGAGTGAATGATTTCAGTGTGCTTTCATTTAGGTAAACTGTTTAAATAAAAGTTAGAATCAAATATGGATATTTACCCCTAAGTTCTCTTAGAACATTGTCTGTTGCTTCTTTTTATTCCCCTAAAGACAACAGAAAGGACACTTCATTGCTATTACGGTACATATTATGTATAAAATATCCACATACACTGAATTACTCAAATGTAAGCCTCTGTTTCTGGAACCAAATATTTTCTGACTAAAGAAAAAGTATTTTCAATAGATTTTGATAGGTAAAGTATTATCTTTGCTCAAGGGGCTTTGAATGTACAAGATTTCCTTTTAAAATACCGTCTTATTGTGAGATTTTTTTAGTTGAATAGGTTTTTTTTTTTCTCTCCCAAAAGATTAGCTTAACTTGGACTTTAGGATGGACTTTTTCTTGGCAGGGATGCCCTTTTCCCTGATTGCTATTAGCAATTATGTAGTTTTGAGATGTATTCTGGAATTCAAGGCCATTAAGCACATCATATATTCCATGATGTGTGTTGTTCAGTAGAGTGTAGCTTCTGGAACAATGTCACCTTGATTGCAAGAAATAGTTTGAAAATAAGATGTCTGAATGTGCAAAAATCTGTAAGGAAGACTAATAAATACTTGTGAAAGCTGAGCCAAAATGTGTGTTTTAAACAGTGTACAATTACAAATACAATTATCCTCATGGCACATTTAATTTTATTTTTAGTCTCGGAGAGACCAGGTAAGTTTGGCTGATTTACTTTACAGAAAATAATGACTCCTAAGGGGAAATGCAGTACAATGCTGGAGGAGGCTTCAGCTTGAATCTCCTCCCAATCCTTCACCTTGTCTAACAGCAGACAAGCTGGAAAGCTTTGTGCACATTTAACATGAGTGAATGTACACACTGTAAATTCCTTAAGGCAGAAATCCTGTCTGCTGCTGTAAAATATTCTGTGCAGCCGTGGGTCTGTGCTGTCCCAATACCAACAGGGCCAGCAGAAGCAACAAGAAAACCCCTCTTATTTTGGGTGAGAATCCATCAAGGGAATCTAATGGAAATGAGAGGAAATGATGTGCCAGCAGAGAGCTTTTGGGGAGTCACCGCTCCACGAGGAACTTGCCAAGTCATGTCAGAGTGGGGAGGAGAAGGAATAAAGAGCCCTTGGAGAGAATGGTAGGGACAGAGCCTCGGCAGTCTGGTTCTCCAAATAAACACCATAAAACTGCAAAGATTCCTCCAAGTCAGGCAGGGAAGGGGACTTGTACACCTGAGAGCTGTTGATCTGCTGTGTGGGAGAGAGATACTGACTGCAGCAGGAAGAGCAATGCACCCCAGCTCCTGGGAGAGGCACAGAGAGGGAGTCACGCAGCTCTCTGGGCTTCTGGCATCCAAAACAGGGGCAGAAACCGAGCCTCTAACCCATGTTGGACATGCTGTAATTTCATAATCAATTCCAGCTGTGGAAAGGGAGAAAGAGCCTAAATCCTTTGGGCCCGTGAGAGCCAGAGCTGTGTTATCAAAGTTTTTGTGAGGTTCTTCTGATTAAAAAGTTAATTAGAGAAGCTGATGAGAAGCCAAGGCAAGCATTGAAACTCTCCTTGTTACAGGCCAGCTGTTGTGCTTTGCAATACTCAAAAATTTCCCCAGGCTGCCCAAGGAGGGGGGAACCTTCCCATGCCCAAAAAGGGTGGGTCTGTGCATCAGAATGGCACAAGGACTAAGGGTTTTCATCCTCCTTCTCACCAAGAGGCAGAATCTGAAGTAAAACAGGTCTTGTAAGGAGTTCCATTCCCTGCTGACCATAGTGCTGCATGGAATTGGCCTCTAACTGCAGAACTAGGGACCAAAATTCACATAGACTAACTTAACAAATTTAAGGAAAATTTTAATTTCTTTTTTGCATTTCTATGGAAGAACCTGATTCTTCTTGATTAATTTAGAATTTTTTTTGTTTGATTTTTGTTTTTTGGTTTTTTTTGTTAAGGGGGAGGAGGCACCTTTTTTGGGATAGATTCAAGCTCCAAATATTAAAAGTACAAATGATTTTCCTTTCTGATTAAAATTTTAGAGACATTAGATTTATGCATACATCAGTTCTTAAACATATAGCCTCAATAATATTAAGGGTACAACCTACACTAGAGGAAACCAATAATAGTAATTTAAGAACACTACATTTTTCTCTTCTCTGACATGCATACATTCTAATGAAAAATGTATGGTTTTTATCCTATAGAAGAAGACTAATTGAAGGAACTACTAATGTATGCATGATGTTTTATAAGGAGTTTTGTTTCACAATGTAGTGTAGCAAGGGAGGAAAGTGGATTGCCAAATGAAACTCAGGAAACAAAGTTCTGCAGTTCTAAGCACAAGGATGAACTAAGGGAATTTTTTATAGAACATAAAGCTTTGATTTTTGTACAGGATGTGTGTGTTTCAGGGATGTTAGTTGTCCCCAAAACACTGGTCCAAATAGGAGACTGTAGGGCTGTAGCTTCCTTGTGGATCTGGTGCAGCAGAGCTGCAGATTTTCACTCTCAGCAGGCTCAAATGTCTCATGTCCCAGTGATTCTGAGTCAGTGGAATGGGTATGAACATCTCTTAAGACTTTCCTCTGAGCTGTCAGAATATTAGGAAGTCTCTGCTGATGAGACCCTTATTTCAGATGATTTTTAATGTTTCAAATAATAATAATAAAATAGCTATCATTGCTTTCTGATGCTGCCTTAGGGCAGTAGTTGTGTATGGGTTTGAAAAAGAACATATAACAGATGACACACGTTGGTAAGAATTACTCATTGAAATTCATTCCAACTCACAGGGATCCAGGAGCAGCAACTGCAAAATCAAGCAAACTGGCTATTGAGGTGTAACAAAGCAAAACTTGGAAGAAAAGTATTTGTCTGTTGGAAGTTGGACCTTGTGCAAGCAGGTGGCTTGGGGAGAGTGAATAACTCATCAACAGAAGATTCAGTCTTTGAGGCTGTTTCCCCTTAGAGCTTTCCCCGTGTAAGCACTTACTGGCTGACCTCAAATAAAGCAAAGCATCCCTTTGAAATAACAGCTTACTTGCAGGGCATTTTATCCCCAGGTGACTGGTGTAATCACAAATGAATAAATCATGTATCTATCACGTAGATTTGCTTGAACTGCAGTATTAAGAGTCTTTAAAAGTGTAAGAATGCTCTTATTGGTGTGCAGGAAGGGCTGCGTGGGAGAGAAACTGAGGTGGTGAGTAACTAGAAACGATGAGAAAGGACAGAATAATATGGCTGCTAGGCATACTGGTAAAAATGATCATGCTGATAACATTATCATCTACTCTTGTCACCAGCAGTGAGAAAATTACTTGTGCTTACAAATGTAAAGACCTTGAATATAGGAAAACAAAAATAAATAACGCAAGTTTGGATGTGGTGTCACCTGGTAGTTTTTAAGTGTCTTCTGCAACTTTTTCCAGCGAGTTTGATTACATTTATTTCAACTTTGGTGTCACTAAGAGCTAAACATCAGTCTATGGGTTTCAAAGGACCTCCAATGCTTTGTCAGGCAACACTGCTGTCCCCTCCACCTTTGCTTTGAGCTGAAAGTAACACAGATGGGAGGAGATAAGAAATTGAGAGAAGGAAACTATGGAATTGCTTAATGTAAGAAAGGGCTTTTAGCATAGAAAAAGTTAAAAATGCATCAGGGTTTGTTCTCTGGAAGCCAACACCCTTAGCTCTCTTGGGAGCTTGCACACCTTGGGAGCATTCTTGGGAGCAGAATAGAAGGAAGAAATATGCTTATGGACAAAAAATCTGGAGTCAAAAGTCTGTCATTCCAGAAATGGACAAAAAAGTTTGAGTGCTCATAAGCCAACACAATTTATATATGGATTGTGAATTTGGGCACCAAGTTAAACAGCAAAATTATGCAAAACTTATTCTAAACCGCTTCAGAAGTTCAATGCAGACTTAAATAGTTCAATTACACTTTTTTTGGAGGGAAATAGAAGAATGAAACCCGAATCCAAGATCTGATCTTAGCCAAAATCATTGCTTAACTAGTGGGTTTAACATTTTTGAAGGCTGTTTGATTTTTTTTTCCCCTTTACATGACCTTTTATTTTTCAAGCAGTATGACTTTTCCTCTTAGGAAAAAATAAAGCCTGCGGCAATCTAGTTTTAGAAGCTGCTGTAAAGAATGCAGTTGAACTGAAGAGTTTTCCTGAGCTCTCTACATTATAGGTGACAAAGCTATGGATTATTGTTCTGGTTACACTTTACCCTGTCTGTGGAATGGTTTAGTGGCCTTCCTACTTGGACACAACGTGTCTCTACTGCTTCCCCAAACGTGATACTCAGCCTTAACATACACTTGAACCTCTATAGCTATTTAAGAGAAGCTATTAAACATCACATTGAAATTTTTCTACCTGTGAGCCTTCTACCTCACTGAGCAGGATGTAATCTTGTCGGTAAAACCAGCAGCACGATAAATCTTTTGCTTTGAAACAATTTACTTCGAACAGATATTTTAGTGTTATAACAGAGACAGAAAAAAAGCCAAGTCTATTTGTAACTTTGTTATCCAGAGCCAGCCTGTCATTATGCTGAGCTTTATGTAATGTTAGCAAAATAGAGGCAGTGCCTACACATCTTATGCTAGCTGGTGCACTTTACAGAAAAACAAATATCAGTTTACGAAAGCAAATATCTGCAGAACAGAGTGCAAAAGCTGTAATTCCCACTTTGCAGTGCTGGTAAATAAGAGCACAAGTGTTTCAGAGCCGTGCCAGTGCTGGAGAGCAGCAGTACAAACAGGTCTGCAGCTGCTGAACACAGAGCAGGGACCGCTCCCCGCTGCCACTGTGGCTCTGGGCTCTCAGCACAGATTTCTGCAGGTACTCACTCGTGTTGCCCTGACTTCTGCAGTCTTTCTAGGTGTTCATTCTCTGATAAAGTTTCTCACACACTTTCTGTAAACGTAGTCATGTTTTGTTAACTGTACTCTATAGTTTTTCATTCCTTTCTCCGGGGTGGAGAATGTTTGATGGACTGTTCTGTTAACCAGTGGGGATGGAAGAGGTGGTAACCTCATCCTCCAATCCATGGTCATTCCTAGAAACATATCTATATATGAAAAGAATAAACAGCCGGGCCTCTTTTCCTGGCTCGGTGGTGATCTGAAAAGAATTTGAGTCTGAAGTGCTTCTTTTCCTGTCCTAGAGCGACAGACTGGTGCAGTCCAGCCTTCAGGGGGGTTCAAGTTTAGGAAACTCTGTTTTTGTTACCCACTACCCTAACATTGCCTAGATAGCATCAAAGAATAGAAGAAAAGAATTAGAAATGATCATATCTGTATGAAATAATTCTAATCTTACTACAGGAATCTTGAATTTTCTCCCTTTTTTCCTTTTTAAAAAATTTTTTATGAAACTGTTGCCATCACCTTTTTCTCATGAGTCTTTTTGTGCATTCTTACATTCTGTCAACTTTGGTCTATTTCACTTCATATCTCTTGGATTGTTGATCATTATAATGTAATACATAGAAAATCGTAAAATTGAAGAAAAAAAAAAGAAGGTCTTTGAAGTTTTTTTTCTTACCTTTTAATGTGTTCCCACTGCACATAAGATAAAAGCAGCCAAAAATATTTCTACACCCAGTTGCTTTGTAGAGTGTGCTTGATCCTCAAGAGAAAAAAAAAAAAAGCTTCTGTACCAGGTCCTGTTTTCCTCTTTAGGAAATGTAACCAGATTTTTCCAGGATAATAAAAAAATAGACAATTTCTAATAGAACATGAACATGATCTTGAGGAGTCCAAGCATATTTTTTGGATAATATAGGGCAGAATGTAAAGTTTAACTATAAAAATGAGCTACCATGCTTGGTCTTTTTACTGAGATTAGGAGTCAAAAAAATTACATTGATCCAGTATTTTGCAGTGTGCTGGGGAGCAAAAGTAAAGGCACTTCTGCTGCTTCCTTACACTCCCTGCACAAGAGAGATGGGTGATGTCAGAAGGTATAAAAAGGCCATGAATAATTCCATTAAGGAACTGAATTGAAGTATGGTCTATGAGTGTGCTGTAGTGAGTATTTGGGATCTGGGTTTTTATTATAGTGGTATGGCAGACTCTTTGGCAGGTTTTATTCTTTTGCCACCCCCCAGCCTGGTGATGGGAACTGTTAGATTCCCTAGGACTTCTTATTAAGACTGCAAGTTTCACTGACTTTCATGAACTGATAATTTTACCTGATACTAACATAAAACCTTATTGGCACTGTAATGCTCTTATTTGTATTTACTGCTTAAAAAAAAAAAGTTATGTAGAAGTGGCTCTGTGCCATGACCTCTTCCCTGGGGAGTCTGTCCCAGTGCCCAGCCAACTTTTAGGTGAAGAACTTCTTAATATCCAACCTAAAACTCTCCTAACACAATTTCAGCCATTCCCTCAGGTCCTGTCCTTGTCACCACAGAGAAGAGATCAGTGTCTGCTCCTCTGATTCCCTCACGAGGAAGCTGCAGACTGTGGTGAGGTCTGTCTTCAGTCTCCTCTTCTCCAGCCAGAATAAGCCAAGTGCCATCACCCTTTCCTCACACGGTCTCCTCTAGATCCTTCACTACCTTTGTAGCCTCCTTTGGACACTCTCTAATAGCTTTATATTGTGTATTTTATATGTATATATTGTATATTTTTTATATGTATTTACATATTGTGGCCCCAGCACTGGAGGTGAGGCTGCCCCAGTGAGAGCAGAGCAGGACAAGGCCCTCCCTTGGCCATGCTCTGCTCGTTCCCCCAGGACAGGGATGTCCCTCCTGGCTGCCACAGCTGTCACTTGTGCCCAACTTTCTGCTGGCCAGGACCCCCAGGCCCCTTTCTGCAGCTGCTCTCCAGCCTCTCATTGCCCCCCATTCCCCGAGTCAGTCCTTGGATGTCACCAGAGAGAGGGGGTACATTGTAGAGCTGGAGATCCTCCTGCCTTGGTAAGTGCTTGAATTGGAAACAAAGATGCAGGCTTTTCATGCAAAATTGCCAGTTTTATAATGGCTGTTAAATTCACGACTTAATGGACAGAAGTTCAATTTATATTTCACTATTATGCTGTGATACTCTGAGTAATTTTCTTCCTCTTACAGACACGTAACAAAATCTTTCTTAACTGTATTTGTCTTAATTCCATTACTTATGTTCTCACAGGGGTTGAGTTTTCAGGAAAGTTTTCTGATATGTTCCTTAATGGTTTAGTTCTTTCTAACCTTTTAAATTTTTTGCATCTTCAGCCACTATTTTATTGTGCCTTAAAATAAAAGCAAAGCTTAAAAATCATGGTTTTCAGCCTGAGAGAATATTGAAATGAAATCACATATAAGAAGGATCTAATTACAACATGCAAAAATAGAATGGTATAAATCCTTCATTTTTAAAGAACTTTGTTTTGGATTGAAGTTTAATCAAATTGCACTCAGAGTGTTTGAGTTCAAACAGAGAGAAAGGCTCAGAGTATTAACCCACATCCTATAAACCCTTTCTCCTGTGATAAGTCCTTCTTCACCTGAGCACTCTGAGTGGTGTCAGTGGCTCGAGCACTCATCAGCCTCCAGTGACAGAGCACAATTCACAGGGAAATGAGCCTTTGCAGCTTTGGCAGGCCGTGTTATGGCCACATAATGTGCCTACATCAGTCTCTGTTCTCTCCATGAACTGGGAAAAGTTTCCATGGCCAGGGCAATGAGAGTGCAGACTCTGGTTTTTGGAAGGATTAAAAGCAGTGAGTGCTTTGTCTGTGGGGAAGGAGGTGCAGGGAGAGGATCTGGTGAGTCCCACCAGGTATTCCACCACGAAATAGGAATGGGAGTGGTTGGGGAACATCCATTATGAAAAGCCCACAAGCCAAATAAACAAACACCTAGGGAATAGGATTAATCCAGCTTTTCACAGTCATTCCAGAGGGACTGGCAGACAGAAAAAGAGAGAAATTGGGAAAAAGCAGATGTGTGACAGAACGAGTCACAAATGCCACATATAAATAGGGGCAGATTTATTAAGAAGCAGTTATTGATTCTTCTGCCTTTTCCTTTTGCTTTGACTGATATCTTCTATTCCCTCATACCACACACAATTATTCATTTCTCATTTTTCTTATAGCAATTTTCCCATTTTCTTTGGTACTCAAAGCATGACCCCTCAGGCTTCAGCACAGCTGCCACTTACCCTTCATGAAATGGCTTCTTCTGCCCTGCCTTCAAGTAATTAGGTGACTAAAACTGAGCAAATTGTGTGGAGAAGGAAGGAAACGTGAACTTTGTGTTTTATTCTTCAGACATTGCCTGCATCCTCTATGCATGCTGTTTGTCAGTGTTCTGCACAAGGAATGAAAATAGTCCAGGTAAAAACCTGGCCAGAGGTTGCTTAACTCTGATGAGAGATGGGGGATAAAAATATGGAGCAAGAAAGCAGTGAAGATAAAATGAAAGAGTAGATTCAGGGGGAAATTCTGCAAGTATATTTTGTTCTTATTTCTGCTTTTTGTTCTTTTGTTGAAATAAGAAAGATCATGCATATAAGTTCATTTTGAAGCTCCTTGTTCTATATGCAGAGGGTGCATCTTGGCGTTGTTTTGCTCTCTTTTATTGTCATTCAATTAAAATACTGTTTTGAAGTAGAAAGTGTAAAGTTCAATCTGAAATGTCTCAGAAACTTCCTTCCCCATATGTTTAATGAAATCATTCAGTAAATTCATCTGAATTTAGATTTTTTCACGTGTCAAATGCTCTTTATGTTCAAAAATTATATACAGTGTCAAAAGATCCAAGTATAGTAAAATATGTAGATAGAAAACCCAAATATTTTATAGCTAAGTACAATCCTAGTGTTCATGCAATATTTCTAGTGTACTAGGATATAATACAAATGCCTAAGTGGGATGAATCACCCTGAAAAAAACTGAACTGAAAAATTGCTTTAACCTTTTTGAAACAATGCATTTTGACATTTCCAAAATGAAACAAGAGCCAAGATTTCATGTAGACTTTTCCCACTGAAGCTGTCATAAAAATCAACAAGTTCTCATGACGCATTTTGAAGGAGAATGCATTATATTTTCAAGTTGGAAAATGGTACTGCAGTTAATCAGTATTTTTGTTACTTGTTTCTACTGCTAAGGAGATTTGGGGACTAAGAGCATGAGCCTTGCTTTTCATTTAGTTGTTTTTTTTTGGCATGTATTTTGTGGAACCTTTTCAGCTTTAGTAGCTGAAATTCTGAGGTCCAAGACTAATTTACAGCAAGGACAACTGATCTGAGACAACTTCAACTGGTCCAAATTACAACTATCCCCCCAGAATGCAGTGGCATGATGGTTGTAAAGAGCAATTATACATCAGCCCTGTAAATTTTAAATTTTATCCATGATATTCCCCTTCCGTGGGAAAACATTTGGTCAGGAAGGGTTGCATGGACTAGAGAGGCATTTTTGAGAAGATGAGTGCTCACCTATCAGTCTGAAGTCTGATTGAGTGTGTAGACACTGGAACTGCACTTCTGCTCCACTGCTGGTTTCAGGTCCCCAGGTGACTTTTTACGGAGGGAAATTGAATCTGTTTATTTTTTTTTTTAACAGTAAGGGAACATGATAACAAATTTGCTTTTAAGAGATTACTCTCTATGCCATTTGCAATCATGTACAGAGGTTCAAGTTACAATTGATAGTAACTTTCTCTGAACTCTTCTGTAAAAAATGGTGTTGTAGTTGTTTCCCTTTGTCTTTCTTCTCTTTTAAAAATCACAGTAACTTGCTCTGTCAGCCAGATACAAGCAAGTTTGACAGAACATCAGTGAAACTGATTCTGTTCTCTGCTTTACTTGTCTAAAGCAGAAGTCTCTCCACTGCAACAAATGCAGTCACATTATGGCAAAAGTGGTGCTGGAGCAGATTCAGGCTGACATCATAGAAAGCTGCTGATCTGCTGAATCCCAGGGTGGTGTCATACAGAGAGGAGAATGACGTGGCTTTTCAGAGCTAAACCTGGATAATAAATCTCGTATTGGTTAGATCTTGGCAGAGGAATGAAAGTGGTTACAAAGTGGGTGCTAATTGAACAGTGTCTGCTTTTAATCTCTGCAGAGATCAACTGCTATTTCACATACATACATTTTACTTCTGGTGACTTTGATAGAAATAATTTAAAGATTTTTTTTTTTAAGACTTCCCACAAGATTTCATTTTATGAGAAAACCCCAACAACAAAACCAAAGCCCCCACCGGCTGTGTCATGTGTAATAAAGTGGCATACCAAAGAAGGCACTCTGGATCAAATCCAAAGCCCCTTTTAATGAATTCAGCTTCTTCCCTTGACTTCTCTTAAGTCCCAGGAGCTCTTACTGAAGAAAGAACTTGTGAACAACTTGATACTGTAAAAGATTTAAAATATTTTTTTTTCCTCATTTCTTGTTAAGCTTTCTAGTTATTTTAGATGGAACTATGATTCTCTTACTGAAGAAGGGGTTGTTGTAGGCTTGGAAATGACAAGGTGGTAAACTTCCAACAGGCAGATCAATGGTGTGAATGATTTTTATGCAGGAACGCACTTTTGGAACTGAGAGATGAATGATTTGGTGTGGGAACTATTCATAATAGACCTCAAACCCTTCAAGATATGTAATTTTTAGATATGGTGTTACTGAAAAGGAAATTAAAGGTGGCAAGTGATTCAGCTGTCTGTCAGTGATGATTTAGGTCGGAGGAAGGTGAATGACACTGTCATGCTGAGCCCTATTTTATACAGTAATTGTGAACTGCAATGAGAACAGGGATGTGGGACATCACCTCTGCACACAGCAGGTTTGAACTTTTTATTGGAATGCTGCATTTGCTCCCTGCATGTGGATCTGTGAAAGGGTGACAGAACCTCAAGCAGAGAGAAGAGCCTTAAAAATCATATGATGGAAAATCAAAGAGGTCAGCTGATAAATTTATTCAGATTTTCCAGACAGGTGTCTTGTCCCCCTAACCCTGCTTGGGCTGGTGGTTTTGGGGCAGCAGCTGGGGCTGCCTTCCTGCCTAAACCTGTGCTGTGAGATGAGAACACACAGGCACCTGCTGAGCTTTGACTGCAGTGTGTTTCTCTTACACGCCTGCAGGTAGACAAACATTCTCCTGCTTTCTGCTCTGATCTTCGTTAGTGATCCATAGTGCTGCTTCATTTGCTTGTAATCACCCTTTGCTGCTGCAGTGTGTCTTTTTAAATTCAGTTTGTGTGCTGAAAAAGTCTGAGACAGGTACGCAAATGTCATCCATTTTTCTTCTATAGGAATTACATTTCTGTCTTTTATGTACTGTGGTGGAAAAGTCTGCCATGAGCAGCTTTACACAGGTATTTAACTTTTTAAAGGGAACAAGAATTAAAATTGTAATGATAATTTGCACTGGCATATATTTGCAAACATTTCCTAAGGGTGTTTTAAAATGATCACTTCTGTTTTGTCAATAAGGAAAATAAGGCATTGGAGGGACTGCAGGAGTGGCCTAAAGCCAACAGGAATCTGCTATTCCAAAGAACCAAAGGAGTTAATGTTCAAGAGCCTGCATGGTATAAATTTTTATAACCCTGATGAAGTCATCTGTGTCCATTTCTACTGACTGGAAAGATAATATTGAGCTCCAGAGTATTGATGCAAGCTCCAGTTCGCTCTAACATTAACTCCAATATTAACTATCATACAGCCCTCTCATACTCTGTCTGTAAAATAACTAGTTTTAAAACTGCTCTCAAAGTTTTGTCCTGAGTTCTTTCTTTAAATTTTAACAAAGGTAAGGACTTGTGGTATTTGATACTGTCCTTTGGTGGGAAGCTAAGTTACAGTAACAACAACAAAAAAAAGTGATTAGGCCTAAAACTTTTGTTTAAATGATCAACCAAGGACAAAGATGCCACTTTCCTCTCCAGATGTGCTCCAACTTGTGGAATGCCTGTGCTGGACTTGTATTTGTTTTTGTTTTGCAGTAGATGCCATTATAATATTTCATTCATTCAGTCATAATTTCATTCCAGTATTCCCTATCAAGTACACTATGGGCAGTATCAGTGTCTACGTGTGGGTGTGACTATGAAAGCTGGTTTGCTGGGGGAGAGGGAGAGGCTCCACACATTTGGAATTTGTAAATAGGTGTAATTGGCTGAGTTGCAGCTCATCCACTCTCAGCATCTCTTAGAGAGAACGCCTGGTTTGACACATTTGACATATGCAGTGCAGGGAAACAGTCTTCACTTTGCAGAACACCTGGCAAAAAGCATCCTTTAATGCTGTGGCTGTGAGATTGGGTAAATCTTTCCTAGAATCCATATTAATGAGTGACTCCTCTCCATGGATCACTGTGCTGGAATATGGGCAAGGCTGTCACTTTTCCTGCCTGGCTGGTACTGTTCTATTATTGCCATTGCTTCTTAGTGTCACACTTTGCCTGGATGTGGCATCGTCCCTCTCTGCTTTGAAGAGCTGAGGCTCACTAGAGGGGAGACTGAAAAGATCCAGGACAATATTATGGCTGTTCTAATCCTTTTGTCAAGAGGCTCTGCTCTGTCACACTCTGCTTCCTGCTTTCACACTTCTTACCCAGTTGGTTGCTTACCTTCTCCTTTGGAGTATTTTCTTAGCAGTTGTTGCTTTGTGGATGGAAATTGATTTTAAGTTCTTTCAGGTACCAGTACTCCCACAGCAGATGATGCAGATAGGTGAGCACACCTTGCCTGGGCTGCTCCCATCAGAGAACCACATACAGAATTTCTCTGAGGAAGAAGAATGTATTGAAAATTTTAGCTAGGGGAAAAAAAAAAAAAAGAATGTCCTGGGCTTTTTACCTGCTAAAAAGCTTCCAATCTGCTCTGTGAAATGAGTTTTGTCTCTCTCAAACAGCTAAGTGCAGCAGGGGGGAACTCTCACTGGTCAACCTGCCAGTGAAAATTCTCTTTCAGCTGCTGTCTCTCAGGTCTTCTTTCTTGCTGAAGTTCAAGGTTTATTTAAGGATCTCTGACCCTGCATCTGGGGCCTCTTTGCTCTGTGATAGCTTTTAGTTGCTCAGTCTCAGTTTTAAGGAGCTGTTCAGGCAGTTTCTCCCTTTTAAATCTTTTATTAACAACCAGTGAGCCTGACTTCGTCTGACCTTTCTGCTTCCTGCCTTTATTTGTCTGCCAAACATCAGCCCAACTCCCTCAGTGGGTCTTGAATCTGTTTTGAGGAATCCTGGGAAGAGCTAGTTGGGATAACTTTCTCTTTTGGATGCCTTCCTTGGAGTTTCTCTTATCTCAAGCCTTCAGAGGAATGCATCAATACAGGCAAACCCCTTGAAGTTACAATTTATGGTTAGTGCATTTTGCCTTAATAATCCTGTCCATGGGGCAGGGATTTTGTCTGTCCCCATTGGCATCCTGCAGTCTACACCTGCTGAAATGTTTGAGGTTTCTTAACTCATCACTCTGAAATGACACTGTAATGAAATACTGTTCCTCTGGGACTACTGGGGAACATCACACCCCGAAGGACAGATTTTACAAAGCTTTGCTAGAACATGGAAGGGTTAAACTGCAGGTCTGTCCTTGCCTTGTTCAGCCCAGTGCTGATCAGCTCTCTCTGTGTAGCTGCAAATTTAATTCCCAAGGCTTTGTTTTGGCTCAGCTCTTTGCTCTCCTGTGGATTGGTGCCAGCAGGGCACTGGCCAGAACTGGGAATGGAGACAGCCCTCTCCACCTGCAGCACTCTGCTGCCCTGATTTGGGCTCTGGATGGAGGCAGGGCTGGAAGTCGACGCTTGTGGCCAGTCTCCAAACCGTGCTCGCTGTGTCCCAGTGCCACTTGGTAATCGTGGGAGAATAAATCCATTAGAAGACCTTTCGAATAGAAGAATTATAATTTTGCAAAACAGCAATCACTACAAGCATTACCCTTTAGCTACAGACAGCAAAGTTCAAAAATCTCATCATGTGCTGGTTTCACAGCAGCTGATAAAGGTTAATAAAATGGAGGTTTAAAAGGCAGTGTTTCTAAATTTTTTATGCTCAGAAAGGATGATTCTCATTTTATTGGATTAACCCGCACTTTCCATTCACATTCAAACTGCAAAACTCTCAAATTCCTTCTTGCATTCCATGGAACCATAAACTCCTAGGCCTTGCTGATGTCACAGCTGTTGGAGAGGAGATTGCACTGTCTGAAGTGAGCTGGTGTCTGTAAATATCACTGCAAGATAAGATTTGTGCAGTGGCCTCTGGAGAATGGCACATCTACTTCACTGAATTATTGATGTTAATTCAGAATTGGATCCTATACAATATTTCTAGTCGGAATTCTTAATGCAGTGGCATGCTAAGATTTTGTAGTTTACCTTTATTATGCTCCCGTGTCTCTGAACACCCTAATCTGTGGTATAAGTCAAAGACGTCTTGCAGCAGGAAGGATTTTACTCCAATTTTTAGCTTGGGTTGATGTAATGATAAAAGTATACAGACTTTAAGCAGAAGAATTATAAACCTATGTTCCTATATTTGTAAGTAAAAATATGTATTGGGTGATATGCTGAAGGGTTTTTTAAGTATAGTAATGTGATTCTATAGTTTAAGCTAAGGATTTAGATGTTACAATAGAAGTACATGTGTGTGTGTTAGTTAACAAGTTATTGGTTGAGAGACAGATGCAATGCAGTAAAAAATACCAAAGGGGATAGGTTATAAAGTCAAAACAAAGCTACATGTTAGTTGCTTATTGGACCAAAAAGTTAAAAATTGCCATGTAACTCTGAAACCTGTGACTATCTTCAGTTATGGCAACTTGTTACTAAATCCATGACCTCTGAGACTGATGTCTTGTTGATTTTTCAGGTAATAAATCGTTAAAACTATGATGGTCCCATCTCTTTAATCAGGATAGCTGACAAAGTTGGCCCTGCTCTTTAGAGTTAGTGCTAGTTTCATGTCAGTTTGAGAAGTGTGTGCTTCCTGTCCTGTTTCTCATTAATAAGGCATGATAAAACAGGTTGAGTGCATTTTTACAGGTTGCCTTAATTTTACATGTTCCTCAAGTGTGTGCTTTGAGATTATTCTGTGTTTTTTAGGTACAAAGGTAAAAGTAAGTATCTTGAATTTGTGGTAACTACACTGAATTTCACTGATTTAAGACAAAAATAATGAGTTGTTAAATTTGGCCCATTATATTTAAAATCTAGTCCCTCTTTTGGCTCTGCTGTTGCTAGAGATGAGCTGGATCTGAATCACTAATCTGGAGGTAGGTTCATAGCTGGTTTCTTTTTATTGTGGACCATATCTAAGCACCAAGGATATTTAGGATAACAGTGCTGAGATTCCAGTTTTGGTTGCTTTGTTCCTTGTGTTTATAAAGGCTTCACATGTGAGACAAGGCTGTAAATAAAAGGCTTTAATATTAAATCAGTGATAGAATCACAGAAGTGGTTGTTAAGACTGACTTCATAGTTGATAAGACTATGAGACTGTTTCACTTTTTACATCAAGTTCCACTTGAGATGTCTTGATTAATATTTGTGTGGGAACAGAATTAGGACAGGAGTTGGGTGGCTGTGGTACCTGTGCAGTTTGTGCACTATAATTAGCACCTATTAATTATTTATGTTGCACAGTCCATCCAAATCCATCAACTTCTCCTGAAGCAATGGCTCAGATCAAGAGAGGCTGATTTGCATTCTGAGAATCTACAGGTGTCCTGCCTTTTATTAAAAGATACACAACATGGTGTTGGAATGAACTGTTTTGCTCCCTGGGTTGAAATGATCAGGGCACTTTCCCAGAAAAAGGACTGGAGTGGGACTGTGGACTGGATGAAGCAACTCAGCTGTCAGAGATGGTTTGACTGGCAATTTCAGTTCTCTAGAACATTCCTAATACCAGAACACACTTTGTTTTGTAGATTTTATGGCAAAACAACAAGGATTTGCATTGAATAATGACTTCCATCTGTGCCCTCTGAGAGTACTGAAAATGACTCACTGTAAAGTTATTATCATGCCCCATATACCAGATGAGTGCAGAGATGGACAGAGACATTAAGCAACTTGCTCAGGGCTGCAGAGTGACGGAAAAAGTCCTAAGAAAGCCCAATGTACTGATTTTTGATCTGCACTCTTACCAGAAGACTTTACCGCTCTGATGTAGCTTTGACAAAAATAAATTCTTTTATGTATTCTATTGATTTTATTTTTAGATAAAATGTGAGGTACTGACTGAGCTTGACCAAATGGAGAAGTTAATATATGAAGAAGAATTTTTTAATATACATAAAATTGATATCTGTCTTATTAAGATTAAAATAAGCAATAAACCTGTCAGATACTGTCATCAGTAGCACATGGGGTTTCAGATATAATAGCAGCAAAATGTAATAATAATAATAAAATACAGTCAAAACATTCTGGCAAAGAATGAATGCACTTGCCTATAACAACTTTCAGGAAAATTTACATTTTTAAGACTGGTTCCTTTATTATTTAGGCCTGTTTGCAGTAGCATAGGAGGAGCTGACATTTCATATAATTGCTGCAGTAACAAAAAATGGAAGCATTTATCACAATATGCCAATTAATATTTGGAGGCTATTCAGCACATTTGATGAAGGCTGAAGATAATCACCCTTGTTGTGTATCCGAATGTCCTCCACACCCCTGCCCCAAATACCGTTTTGATCTTTAAGATTCTTTTTCTTTAATGTAATGGTTTTGATTTTACCAAATCTGAGGAATTTTGATGCATAAATGAGGTATCTAATTGTGCAGATTAGTTCATGCTTGGAGATAAACCTGCATACAGTGAGCAGGTGCCAATAGGGGGAAACTGCTACCCCATCATTGTATAATTGGAGTGATTTATGAGTTGGAATGATGGCACTGATACATGCTGCTTTTCCTGATGCTGTCGTGTTGAGTGCACAACTTAATGACATTTGATCTTTTCAATGTATAGTCTCACATCTCGTTTATGTTTGCTATCAGAAGGATAATTTGTAAAGCAAATGTTCTGTTGATCGGAATTGGCAGAAGCATTTTTCAGTCCGCCAATTTTTCCATTTAAATGAAAAAAATTAAATTTATTAGCCTATAACTTTCTCTTTCCTTTAATGATGGGTTTATCATTCTATTTAGCATTTGCTCAGACAGTGAAGTAACTTTTTAAGACCAGAAGAGTGAAACATTTCTACTTGCTTTCAACTTGATGTCAACAAAAACTGTAGATTGGGTTGATTTTTTTTGGTTATGGCTTATCAGAGCAAGAGTAGGACATTGGTGATACCACAGCAGGAATTTGTCTCTTTTCAGACACATGGCAAAACCCAGCTGTGGCTGATCCAAGTAGGAATGTGTCCCCCTGAGTTTTGCAGTCTTTCGATGTTTTCAGCCAGGTCAAAGCCAAAGCCAGGTAAGGACCCCAGCCGTTTATTTCTCTCATATATATATATATGTTTCTAGGAATGACCATGGATTGGAGGATGAGGTTACCACCTCTCCAACCACACTGGTCAACAGAACAGTCCATCAAGCTTTCTCAGCCTCAGGAGAAAGAATGAAAACAATAGGAACAGTTAACAAAACATGACTGTGTTTACAGAAAGTGCGTGAGAAACTCTATCACAAAGTGAAAACATCGAAAGACTGCAAAACTCAGGCCGACAGGAATGGACCTAACTGCATGTCTGAGTTGAGGAGTAGAGGGAGGACAAACACATCTCTCTCCTGGATGCTGCACAAGACCTGTCAAGCCTTAACTGCAGTTGTTTATTTAAGCCTGGCTTAAGTTATGGCTGACTGACACCAAGTTCCAGGTGTTCCAGTTTCTTTCCTGTGCCTTGTTTGTAGCCCCTCTATGTCTGTGGTTCCACTGAAGGTCTGCTGTGCCCTGGAGTGACACTGCCATATATTTTCTTGTATCAGTGCATTAGTGTTTGTCATGAGTTGTTTGTAGCATAAATGTTTTTCTTTGTGGCTTTTTTTCTGGTTCTAGACATCTTAATAGCACTGCTGCAGCAGTTAAAGAAAAACAGAATGGAAAGTTGGTTGGGAATAAAGCAGCTTAGTAATATAATTTTGAATTAATTCTTCAGAGAAGAGCATGTTTTTTAATATTGCAAGATATACAGTGTAATGCTAAGTATAAGTGGTGAAAAGATTTATTTTTCTTGACTTTAATTGCTAATATTATTGAAAGAAGGCCAACAGGTGCATCAAAGAATTTACCCAGAACTAAGACAAGTCCTGTAGAAAAGTACTTCTATATGAAGATGCAATCTTTTTTGTTTGAAATGAAATGTGAGAGATGTTTTGGGTCATGAATAATAATAATTCAGAGGAAGCAAAGCCAATGGCAGAAGTATTAACACGTAGAAATGAAGAGGTGCTGAGTGCTCCTGAATGATGGCAGATTTTCTGTTTCTTTCTTGGATCAATATCTGCCTCCCACTGTCCTGACAAAGAGCTTATCTGACTTTGCTCATGGAGACTCTCACCTGAAATTCTTTATTCCCAGAGGAAGAAATCAGTGAAATAGCACACACATTTCTGCTTCTCTTCCTTTCCTTCTCCTATGATATTTTCATGGGTTTATGCTTCTGTATTTCTGCTTTGGACTGAACTGATATCCTGCTCAGGTTTTTCCAGATACATTCAGACATTTCAAGTGATCTTTTTCAGTCAAGCTTTGCAAGTCCCCTCAGTGGGGGAATACCAGGCAATGTCTGCTCAGCACAGTGTCCAACTGCTGCTGCAAAGTCATCCAGCAAGGGTTCGTGTTTCACTGACTTGATAAATGTTTCTTCCTTAAACTTCCCTGAAAACTTTCCTCTCCTTTCCAGTGATTTTTCTCCCTTCTGCCTTCCTGTAATGTAGAGGTGATAAGCAAATGTTATAATATCAGGTTTTGTTCACATGTATTTAAATTAGAATTAACCTATGGATTTTGAGGTGTTGAATTAAACTCAGCTCTGTTGAAAATGGTTGTTATTCTAATGAAGTAAATGTAAATTGTGGTTTTATTTCATGTGCTCCTGGCAAAAGCCTGAATTTGATATGATACCCAATACAAACATGAATGGCTGGCAGTGATGGTGCAAATACAAGACAGAAGCAGGTCGGGTACAGATCCCCCTGGCAGTGACAGGGCTGCATCCACAATGCTGGTTTTTGTCATGTGGTTGGAAGATGGATGAGACACCAAGTGTTAATAAAACAATAACAGAACCTCTGTAGACTGCAAAGAACTGCGAAGTTCAATTTGTCTTGGACATGAGGGTATTTCAAAAGCAATGTTTGAAATTGTTTTTAAAAGGACAAAAAAGTGTAAATTTCAAAGTGGAATATGAGGTCTTGCTGAAATGTAATCATAGGTAACTGCAGACACCTATAGGTAAACATGAATAACTCTGCAGAAGAAGCAGGTTACACATTTCAGGTTTGTGGTAGAACTCAAATAATAACCTGTTTTTGTTAGAAAGGGTAAGAGAGGGCAGGTCCCTGTTTAAATTTTATTCTGTTGAATCTGAAGCTCTCTGGAATACACTGCTCCAGAAAGTCTAGCATTTAAATACATAAATTCATGGAGTTCTTTCAGAGAGGTTGCCTGACAACCAGAAGGCAGAGGCTGGTGCCCACAGGGGCTGTAAGAGAAGATTCTGTGCTGGCTCAGCTCCCTTTCCAGTGCTAGTGTTTAGATAAATAAAAACATTTATAGCCAGAAATATTATCACCCTAAAGAGACCCACAGTCAAATGCTGTGACTACAGCAATCACAATGACGTGATAAAAAAGTACCAGAAGTTGCACTTTTCCAGTAAAGTACCTTTTGCAGTCACTTTATGCGGAAGATTCTGTTTTAAAGATTAGGATATGAATTTATAAGAAATTATACCTTAAATCAAACACTCAGAATATTTTCATAAGATCAGAAACAAAATATTAATATCTTTGTATTTAACATTCAGTGTGGAAGTACCCAACATTTCTGAAATAGGGTGCATTTAAGAAACACAATGCTATTACACAGCTGGCAGGTTAACTCTGTTCTCCTGTGTTCAGCCATGAAGAAATCTTCAGTTCTAATCACTCAAGTCACTGATAAAATAGCATAAATTTAGTATAATTTATTTTCAAAAAGTGTCTATATGAAGTAACTAATATTAAACACATGTTTCATTGTTTAGAATAAATAACAGCCTATTTTTTTTGCTTTTTTTATTTTTTTTTGTTACACATGGGAGCCTGTCTCCTTTTGTTCAGGTAGATATGTGATCCATCAAAGTGGTTTCTGGAGCTGCTTTTTATGAAGTGGGGGTGTAAAAGCCTATCAGATCTTAAGTCTTAAGGTTGGAGATGAAAGCCGTTCATAATTAAGTCCTTATTTATTTAACCTATCTGCTCAGTCCTCCAGACTTGGGCTGAGCCATTCATTTAAAACTTATTTTAAAACATAAAAATAAAGGCTTCCCTTGAAGCAGAGCAATATATAACCTAATATTTTTATACAAAACCTCTTCAAATGTACTTTTCTCTGCCCCTAGGGAAAGAACATAAGAATTTTGGTTTCT
The DNA here is from genome assembly GCA_013397915.1 of Daphoenositta chrysoptera. Classification (NCBI taxonomy): domain Eukaryota; kingdom Metazoa; phylum Chordata; class Aves; order Passeriformes; genus Daphoenositta; species Daphoenositta chrysoptera. Next base: position 124,650 of record VZRO01000762.1, read on the forward strand.
TGAAAAGGTTTGTGCACAGGTGCCCAGTGTCTCAATTAATGTGACCATATAACCATATCAAGAAAGGAAAAGGAAAAAACATCCTTACCTAGTGGCAGTAGAAAACAACACAGCGAGAAAAGGCTCTGTTCTAGTGGATTTTGCATGGGATCTAGGTAGCTTCCTCTAAATGCCTGTTTCCCTCACCTGAGGCACAGAAGATCTGTGGTCCTGACTCGAGGCACTTACTGAGGTGCACAAAACCCATAGGAAGAATCTGGGTCTTTGCACTCCTTTCCTTTAGGGCGCTGTGGGGAAATGTTGTCTCATTTCTCCTGTCATTAGGTATGCAGGGTCAGTAAAAACGATACATGTATGCCTTGGAATTTCCTTCCATTCCCCTCTTTGCTGCCATCATTGAGAGAACACTCAGATACTGTTCCCTGTTCCTGTAGGCTGCTGTGTTCATTTATCCTGGAACAGGATTTTTTCCCCATTCCTCTTTGGTTCTCAGCCTAAACTCCCAGCCTGCGGTAATGAAAAGTTATGGGGAGAAAAAGATGTGCATAAAGAAGTGTAGGGCTGGAGATTAAACTCCCTATTGTAATTCATGTTATGCTAATGAGGCACATAAGATCATTCAGAGCAGGGTAATGCAGTGATAATACCAAGAAACCAACATCATTTACTACGGGGAGCCTTTACTTAATACATCATATTTCAGCAAGAAACTTAATAAAAGGAAGCTTAATACATAAATACCACCAAGAAGCGTAGAAGATAATGCAGCATTTGATCAGACTAATACATAAACACTACTGTGAAACCTAATTTCCAACAAGTTACCCAGGAATCAAAATATACATATTGCTTATTGTTGCTGCTGAAGCAGTAGCTTAATAACTGAGGATACCAGAAGAGGCACAATAAGCATTTCCTATTATTTATATTCCCCAGTTGCCTATAATGACCATATAACTTAATATTTGATTGAATGGTCTGGATAGGAAAGCTATTTCCCTTGCAAATTAATCCTAGCCCTCAGCTGCAGTACAGCAAGAAGTGTTACCATGGTACTGTCATGAGGCTTATCCCATGACATTTTTTCCCCACTTTTATTGATGCTTCCCTTTTAAAAGCCATTCAGTTTCATTGAATAATAAATATATATTGTGCCATAACTTGTTTTGACTTCTATTCCATCAAGGATCAAAGAAACATCATTGTTGGCTTGTTATTTATTATTAGCATTATGAGAGTGTTTAATATCTCTTTGAAAACCTGCAAGGTCCATTTGAATGAGAGATTTCATCAGATTGGTGTGGTACCCGAAGAAGTGTCTTTCAAAACCGTGGCAGACAAAGGGTGGGAAAAGAAAGTGAAAAGACTTAAGAAGGTGATGGTGACAGGATTTAAGAGCTCTGACTCGCTGGCTGGGGTCCATGTTTCTTTTCTGCCTTATGTCTGGGAGCCGTGACCTTGCATGTGGAAATAGAGTTGATCTGGAGTATCAATGTGTAAATTATTGCAGAGAAGTGCAGAACCATACCTGGTTATTAGTCTGTTTACGTGGGTATCAAGAAGACTCTACTGGTGTTAAAGGTCAGTGAAATTTCCTCTGGAAAATTCTTAAATTGATTTGTTTTTTCCTCCTGTAAGTGTTTTTATTTTGGTAAGCTTCCAAATCCAAAGTTAAATGGAGATTAAAAAGCTTGCAGGTTGTTTCCTGTCTCACAACTGAGAATCCTGACTTTTGGAGCTGATGGATTTTCTCAGTCCTGGTGGGCACGATGTCTCACAACTAAAGACAGCAGCGCTCTCTAACAAATCCTGACTTTATAGCAGCTTACCCTGAAAAGTCTAACAACCTGACTATAATTCAGGGATCATAATGATTTAGATTCTTCTGAAGATCTGGAAACTTCTGGGAATTTTGGTTTGGGATTTCTTACATCCATACAGAATCTTGATGTGATCAACTCTGTATTCTGGGGCTCTTGATCCAGCAATTGCTGCCAAGGCTTGTACATTTTCAAATCCAAAAAACCAAATCTGGTCTGACAGAGAGCCAGAAAACTCAGCTTCTAGTGCTATCATGGGGTCAGATGAATCTCATTCTTTGCTTTAAGGCGTTCTAACTACCCAAAGATAATTTATTCTGACAAAATCAGTGTGTCCTTTCAGAAATTCCCTACTTTCAGGAACATTTTCCAGAATAGGTGATCAGGACTCAAGTGGGCTGGAACCAGGATGCCTCCTGCATGGAGGGTGGTCAGGTGGAGAGGCTGGAGAGGAGATGTCACACTGAATTCATGCTGTGTGCGACATAAAGTATCTCAGAATGAGGCCGAGCTGAACATTTTTAACTTCTCTATGTGTCTCTGGGGTTGGTGGAGTGTTCTGCTCATCTCACAGCTGCTCTTCTGACACGCTGAGATCTCAGCCCAGTCTCCAATCTGCCCACGGGTTTTAGAGGGGAGATCCAGGGCACACCTGATGTGGCCAGCATTGGACTGGCTACCTGGAGCTCAGGGTGTGGATGTCAGTAATGCCATTTCTGTTGTCTTGCTTCCATTAAATGTCATTCCAGATGAAGACAGTCAAATGTATTCATGCATTATCTAGACATTTTTCTAATCATTTAGGGCTTTTTTTGGCCAAATTTTCAGTCAGTTGTGGAAAAATAAAAACAGTTGGTCAATATTCAATATTCAAATATGATGGATTATGTCATTTTATTTCCCAGTATCACAAAGCACTAATGATATAATCCTTAATATATTTCTAATCCCCTGTGTGAGAAATGTAATACCCCATGACTTTTTTCAAGCATCCCTATTCTTCCAATCATAGGAATTTTTTTTCCTAGACTGTGTGCATATAACATTTGTTTATTTTCACATTCATAAGTAAAAATTGATTCAGGAAAAAAAGGTCTCTTTTCAATAATCTGCTAGTTCAAGTCTCTGTGTATGCCTTACAATGGGTAACATAAAATGGCACTGAACTGATTAATGCTAAGTTCATCCACCAGTTATCATCTCAGGGAACTGTGATAGGTCTGATTTTGAACCCTGATTATACTAGATTAAGTAAAAATGATACCATGAAGGTTATTTTTGTGAAAGAACTATCAGCCACACTGTACAGCAGCTGTCATAAAGCAGAAGTTAAAATCCAGAGCTGCTAATGAGATCTACAAGCTAACCTCCCATTTCAAGGTCCTTTATATTCATAAATTTGTAAAAAGAATATGTTCCGTTTTTGAGTTCATAGTGTTACACGGTCCTGAAAACTCATTTGTATTTACTCCATGCTATTAATGCATGTAAGTAAAAAATATAATTGGCTTATTGGCTTACATCTTATAGACTACCTAACATTACACAAAAATGCCATTTTTTTGGGAAAATTGTCAACATTAGTTAAAATGAGAATCTAGGCAAATCTTCTCATGCTTTTTTTCTTTAATAAATGACAAAATATGTGTACTCTTATTATTTCTGTGGCCATAGCTATTTGCGTGGGACAAGCAGACAGCAGATAATATTTACAAGATATTTCTCTCAGTGTCCATAAAATCTGGATGTTTCACGGTAAAAAAAACCCAACCAAAAAAAACAAAAAAAAAACAAACAAAAAAACCCAACGAAACCAAACACAAAAGGTGTTACCATTGCCCCAAATAAATAAGTTACAGAGAAAATGTTGGGTTCCACCATGGGTGTTATAGGAGAGCAGGCCTGAAGGCCTCCAAAAGCATCTTCCCTAGGCCCGGGAGTAACCATGGAAACCCTTCCAGGGCACCTGAGATGGGCTGGAAAAGAGGACCATGGGTCAGTGACCTTCCTGACCAATGGCCCGGGAAGATTGTGGGTAGTGGCCTTATATGGGATTATTTACACCTTCCCATAACAGGTGATATCTAGGGAATACTCCAGGTGACTGGGTGAAATCCTGGGATTTGATCTTCCTGTTTCTATGAGGTTCTATCCTGTTTGTGCACTGGTATTTAGGTACCCTGAGCTGTGCAATGAACGTCTTTGCACTTCTCCCTCTGGCATGCAAAGCCCTTGCCCGGCGGGAATGCTGCAAGAAAACAGTTTCTCATTAATATAATTTGTCTTCAAGAAGAAATTTGGTCTGACTCTGGCTCCATGATTATTTCTCACAGACTGAGTTTGTGTTTGTAAGAGACAGAATACCAAAGCCAGCGTTCCAGCTCTGCAGTGGAAATGTGAAGTTCAGCCATGGGGCTGCCCCCCTCCAATGGCATCTCGCAGGAGTTCCTGCACTCGAGGCCCTCACCTTTGCCTGGTTCCCTCAGTTCCACCAGAGTCTGCTTGGCAGTGAGAGCTCAGACCTGAACAAAGTCAGAGGGCCATGCAGGAGAGAGGTGCCCGCAGGCTGGGGCATGGTGATGCCCCAGTGTGTGCCACAATAACTGCTGTCAATAAAAAGGCCTTCTCCTGCCAGAGGACTGGTGTCTCTTCACTCAACTAGATGGATTTTGAGGTGTTGCTATAAATTAAATAACTCAGTAGCCCCAGATGAACAGGATTTTGTCCATTTGCAATGTTAAACAGTATTTTTTGGCATATAAGTACTAGGCATTTAGTAATATCTCCTCTAATTAGTTTTGTATGTTTGGTTCTGCTTCAGCTTTCACTTTGTCAGGGGTTTTCTTCCTTCTTCCTATACACTTTTACTCAGTTTTAACACATGATTATTCTGTGTTTTTCATTGTTTCCCCTTGACACACTGATGAGGCTGCCAGGCTGCTCTGTCTCAGCAGGGCCAACATCCTTTCAGCTGCACTCCAGTGCTTTGCCCTGTGTCTCTCCTCAGATGTTCTGCTTTGACTTTGTGTTGCACCGTCTTCAAGGAACCTGTTTGGCTATGGAGAAAAAGGCATGCAATGAGGCATCAATAAAGGGACAAAGATCAGGTACCCCGAGGAGGTAGAACATCAATAAAAAGGAAGGAATGAATGCCTCTGAGGAAGATAAAGCAGTGTGATTCACAGCTCTGGAGAATGCTAGGCAGGCATGAAATGTTTGTAAGGTAAATAATAGCCCAAGATCAAAAAAATCACACAAAAGCAGATGAAGCACAGTATCAAACAGAATTTAAATAAATCATTAGAAGAAAAACCTATTTCTTAAACCATAGGACACTAAACAGCATTTAATTAAAAATGTGTGTTTGATCTTCTCATATGATTAGTTTTGCATTACCCTGCCATTTATTTTGGTGATATTGAGGCCAAAGGGGCTGGTGTCCTGGGCTGAACAAGATTTAAATAACAGAACTTGTGCTGAGGTTAGTGAAAAAACTTTGATTTACTTCAGTGGGACCATCAACTTGTCTATTCTTAGACCTGGAAAGCAATTTTTACTTGACACCTGCTGTTTTAGCTCACTTTCTCTCTCACTTAATGTTGTAGCTGGCAAACACAGGGACTGGAGCTGTGCCTAATGCCCTGCTGGGGGAATCCTTGGCCTCTTTTGTAGGCAGGGCTGCCTTTGGATGGACGGATAAAATCTAGTCCAGAGGACTGTGCAAAAAAAGTTAGAGGAAGTCTTGGCCATTGGTCATCTTTCCTCAGGTTTCATAAGGAGCAAAGTTGAAGTATCTCATATTAGTGTACAGCTGGAAAAATAACAGCTTAACAGCTTTTGATCTTTTCAGCAATATATGGTGATTTTTCAAAAATAGAAGTATCTAGAGTAATTTTTTCACATTTGCTCTTCAGCTTACATCTGAAATGGGCAGTATTGAGTAGGCCAAAGATCTTTATGTAAGTTATTGTTTGCCCACATTAAAACAGAAGACTGTCAACCATATATTACCTCCTGAATGCTCCTCATTTATATTATCAAAACATTCAGATGATTTCTTAGGTAACAACTGCAGGAATTGCTTTTTATAGAGCAAATGTTTTACAAATATTGATAGTGTTTTAGCTCTAGGGCTTAGCTAGCATGTTATAAATGAGAAGAAAAAAGCAAGTAAAAGGAAAAATGTACTAATGTTTATTCTACAAAGTCAAATAAGTGATTTAGTGATTGGTAAGACCCCTATAAATCACTGCAGATTGTGTTTTCAGAAAGCTTCTGAAAATGAATCTGCTCTCCTGTTTTACATAACCAGGCCTGCCCAGAGCACTGGCCTGACATAAATCAACTCTGTTCATACCCCAACTGCTGTGAAATGCAAGTCTTGATTCTCAGATTGCCAGATCCCTTCCCTAAGGGAAGAAGGCTGAGTGCTGTGGAGAAGATATTCCAAAAAAGCAGCACAGATCTGGTTTGTAAAACCCTTGGAGGAGAGAACAGGTCTTCTATCACCAACCTTTCTATGTGTTATACAGCAGACTTGGTGCTGATGTCATTATAAAAAAGGTGGTGTTAGGTCCTCAGTGAATCATGGGCATGTTTTTATGAGGATTTTCATTAATTTAGTACATAATTGAAAAAAAACCCCAAACAAAAAAGAAAGCCTAGATGTAGATAAGCAACACTGGAACTCTTGAAATGGAAGATACAGTACTTCAAATTGCATTTTTATGAACCAGCTCCCATATTTTCATTTTCTTGTAGATCTCTAAGCCACAGGCCTTGTCCCAGCTAGGAGTGTCAGGAGGTGAAGGCCAGAAAGCTTAAGTTGCTTTCTGAATAGTAAAATCAGTGAGATGCCTCTGGGTGTGATAGTAATACAATTCTGTGTGACAGACAATACTCTGTTAGATTAAATGCCATTTTTGTAACTGTAAAGAAGTATCTGTTTCTCAGTTTCTGTAACACTTGCTCGAGGTACATTACCCATATAATTAAGCGTGATTAAATGATAATTGCAGTCTTTTTGCGAAGTAATTCCATGGCTGTTTATGCTTTGTAGAAAGTACATGGCACTTATTTTGTATGTGCAAAGAAAAACTCTAAATGTTAAAGAAGTTGCTAAGGAATAATTGCCATAAATTTACAAAGGAATTACTAGGTAACATATGCCTGAGATTGAAAAAAGTACTACACAAATTTCTGTCAAGACGCAATTGTATTTTCAAATGGCATTACTTTTGTATTGTTTCTGAAAAGAAAAAAAAAGTCATGGCAAGAGGAAACATCTGTATTTGGTTATGGGTGATAAATTATTAACGTAAGCTACGATGTTTTTTACTTATAAAAGCTCTTCCTTCAGTGCTACAGAAACCCCCTTTTACACCTAATTCTGGAAGCACACAAAGGATACACCGAGGCTCTTCTTTGATATTTCTCCTTTTGAACAAGGATGATGCAGCAAGCAAAGGGTAAGGAGGTCTGTACCACACAGTGTCACTTTGCATGTTAGAAAAAATCCTCATAAACACTGGCTTCATCTACATTAACTTCTCAGTTTGGATCCAGGGTGCACCTGTGTAGTAAATCTTCCCAGCTGCTGCTCTGGAACCTCCTGGCCTGCTCTCTTATGTGAGCCTTGGAGTGGGACTCTATTCTGGTGCTTCCTAAAATCTCATTCCCTTCTGGAGGGCGTTTCAAAGGAAAACATATTTCTTTTAAATCTGAATGAAACAATCACAAAGTAACCTTAGAAGCAGAATTTCTTTGAAATAGATTTGGATATTTATCATTGTGATTTACATTTTCTTTGGGATAATGGCATTTTTTGGGTAGAGAATTGTTTGCTTCCTCATCGGGAACACCCTGCTCCCTGAAAGCAGTTTGAACTTAGGGAGTCCTTGTGCCTGATTTAACTGGTGTTTAAACATAGGCTCGATATTAGGCTGCTAATTTATTTCAATTTTATTAATTGTGCATAGTTTTGGTCATAGGGCATTTCAGCACTGGGCTGAGACCCAGGGCTGTGGGGCCTGGAGAAGTCTCAGTGCAGATCTGGCCAATGTTGGTATCAGTTTCACGGGGCTGTGGGGGAGAAGGGCTCAGGTTCCTCTCCCAGGTGCCCACTGCCAGGACAGGAGGCAATGGGCACAGACTGAGACACGTGGAGTTCTCAGTGAACACGAGAAAACACTGCTTTTATTGTGAGCTGAGTCAAACACTGGAGTGGGCTGGCAAGAGAGGCTTCAGTTTCCATCCTCACACTGCACTGAGCTTTGTGGTGTCCTGTTGCAAAATCCTATTGGAAAATGGTGCAGAACGCACAGGTTGGTGCCCTCTTTTTCTGTATATTTCTTTTTGGAGGTTGCTTTTGCACTGAAGGAGGCTTATGCTCTTTCTTCTCTCGTGCTTCTGTCTACTGAAATGACTTTTTCCCATAATATTTGTTTGCTTGGAAGGGATATCAAAAACATTTACAGAAACCAAGAAGAGTATTAAATACAGAAATTCTCTGGAGGGGGGATATGCTGTGCATATCCTGCCACAGTCAAATGAAAAATTGCCACTCAGGTACCTAAATCAACTAATTAATCCATACTACATTAATTATGATGATGAAAAGCTAATCATAGCTTATTGGCCTAAAAACAAGTGCAAGTGAATGAGAGGGATTTTCAAGGCTGGCTGGTGGCCCTAATCCAAAATACTCCAAAAATCTGCTGGAGGGACCAAGCAGAACTGAGTAGTGACTGCAGGTAAGAACAAATCCATTAATTTTTTGGGCCGTTTTCAAAGGCAATGACAAAATTGTCAGCCTTCTCTTGGTAACTAAAGGTTGTGTTTGTTTTCATTAAACATTTATGCAAGCTTTTGACCATTTCTATCTCTGTGTGACATCTTTGAGTTCCTCAAATATTCTGATAAACACATATTTTCATAAACATATTTCATAGAAGAAAAATTACAGCATAAGACAATGCCCATTGTCTGAAATATTTACAAATTTCAGTCTCTGATAAACTGCATGTTTATAGCTTTAGACAGGACTGACAATGTTGTAGTGATTAGGAGAGATTGCTGTGTTGGTTTTGATTACTGTGGCAGCAAAGCGTATCTGCAAGGGACAGAGTCAAATGTATCTCTGCCAGAACAGAAGGGATGTTAAATCTGGGATGCCCCTGTTGGTTTGCCTTTCCATCTTTCTGTTTATCTCAGCAAATTATAGTCCTGCAGAGACTAGTTTGGATCTAAAGCTTAACCTACATTCCCTTAACATCTGTTCCTAAGGAGTAAAAACATATGAATTTGTACATGCTGATTCATTTTCAAAGGGAGACACTTCCCATGAAAAGCCTTTCCACTGAAACATAATCCAAACACTCCCTAAAAGACAAAAATGAATAATATAAACCAGGCTGAGATAAATTAAAAAAAAAAAAAAATGAGTGGTACAGGGATTTTCACAATAATTTTTCTTTTCAAAGCCAGTGCAGGTAAACAAACACAAAGGTAACCAACATAGTGCATAAAACAGGAACAAAGGAAATTCTTGAAAATAAAACTCAAGTGGGAGAAGAAACTGAGTGGAGAAGCATATGTCTTGTGACAATCAAAAATTATAAACCAGGAAGGCAATAATGGCAAAATGCAAATTTTGAAAGTTAAAGCAACTCTATAGGAAGAGAGCATTGTCGTGGTGGAAAGTAATCAGCCTAAGGGCATCAGAAAATCATCCTTAAATCAGTTTGTAAATAATACTGACATACTTCATATAGGTAGTGACAAGAGTAGGTAGGTTTACAAAGAAGCAAATTTGTCTAGGATAATAAAAGCATTATCACAAATTTTCATCCTGGGACAATTTCAGCTCTTGTGCTGCAGGCCATCAGAGCAATAAGGCAGTGGTAGAAAATCCAGCCTAGAAACAAAATAGACACTATAATAAGTGCAAAATTGGATATTCAGTACCATTGTGGGTTATATCTTTGTTGTCAGCATAATGTAGATGCAAATGGCAAATATTTGTATTTTTGTTTGTTTGAATTTTTGTCCAAAATCTTCGTACACAGGGGAGATCATCTGACGTCATTGGGGAGCTGGGGAGTTGCTTTCTCTTTCAGCTGGGGATGTGGCTTCTGTTTTGAAGAACTGCATTTTCCTTCACATCTGCTGCCTTTATGTTGGAGAGTCTCTGGTAGCTGGGAAGAGCTCTATCCTCACGTCACAGCTGGAGTGGGAGAGACAGTGTTCAAAGATGCTTTCTTCCTTTTGAATGTGAAAAGAAAATTATATCTGTCTGCCAAGTGGGGGTGGAGAGCAGGCTGCAGCAGGGCTTGTGTGCTGCTGCTGCAGGGAGCACTTTGTCAAGAGCACCAGATGCAGATGTTGACTATTGCAGAGACCCCACAAGTGCCTGTGGGGGAATGTGCTGCTGTACCCAGGACTTCCATTAATGCATGCTACTTCTAAGTTTTCTTAAACTTTCTGAGCCTGGGAATAAAGAAGGGATGGAGAGAAGGTGTTTCAGCACTTGGTTTTATTTATTACCCTGCTCTGATTTGATTGGTAATACACTAATTTTCCCCAAAGAAGCCTGTTTTACCCGTGGTGGTGATTGCTGAGTGATCTCTCCCTGCCCTTATCTCAACCCATGAGCCTTTAGTCACATTTGCTCTGTCCCCATCCAGCTGAGGAGAGACAGACAGGCTCAGTGGGCACTTGGCATCCAGCCCTGGTCAACCCACTTGACTTTTTTAGTGGGGGAATGACCTCCTTGACTTCCTGAGATGTCTTCCAACCAGAATTGTTCTGTAATTCTAAAACTGAAATCACTTTATGGAAAGGAAGTCTAAGGTGGTGAAAAATTAACTTATCTCTGTTTTTAAGTACTGGGCCACAGACTTGAATTCACTGGCTTTGTACCAATGTAGCTGCTTTAAACACCTTATTGCAAAAAAAAAAGTCACAAAATGGACAACCTGGCAGTTTTTTCCAGACTTTTTTTGTCCAGGTCACTGAGGATGCATAACTAAAATGCACAATTATACACATACCTGTCCAGGCAGCCTGGGTCTATGCAGACAGCAGGATTTTCTGTTTTCTGGAGTATTTCAGTTTATTAAGGGCAACTAATGGTTCTGGCAATGTATCTGACCTGCCCTGGATGCTGACACAGACAGAACTGAAATACTTGCTGTTAGCAGCCAGAGACATTATCTTAATTCAAGTGAATTTCTCTTTGGCTTCCCAGTGATTCCCAGTCAATATTTTTATTGGCAAGTTACTTTATTTACTGTATATGTATTTAATACTTCACCTTGTTTATGGAGATTTTTTTCAATGCCTTTTGATAAAGCTCAACTTTTTCTTAAATATGTGTAATTCCTCTTAAATTCCCACTTCTATGATAAAATGAAAGGTTTATTATGGAGCAGGGTCCTCATTCTTCTACATAACCTTGACCAAATCTGTGGGTGAGGTTCTTCCCTAGTAAAATGAGAATATAGCCCTTTATCTCTGAAAGTAATTCAGGTTTTCAGGTGAGCACCACATGAGAAATAGGCACAGTTTGTTATCAGAGTTCATGTGGGGGAAGATGCCACATCTGAGACCAGGGCAGTCTGCTGATGCCACTCATTTCTCCATCTGTGAATGTGCTTCTGTTGGCTGGACCTTTCTCAAATAATAGATATGCACACTGTAGGTAGAACTGGAACTGGAAACTCCTTGTTGATATCTTCTCTTCCCTCACCATTCTGTTTTCTCTTTCATTCTTATTGCTTGGGCAAGTGAATGGAGCCTTGCTGGTCTTCTCTAGAAGGCATATAAAATAATATGATTTTTCACTCTTCTGTGGATACAAAGCATATCCATTGGATTTGAAATTTTATTTATTTTTACATTGTCCCTTTCTGCCTTTAAAATGTACCTAGTAATTCATTTTCTGTCCTTTTGCTTTTGTCGAAGCAAAATGAATATCCTGGTGTTGCATGTTAATTTATGCTGACATGTGGTTATTGCTGTAATATAATCCACTGAAAGCTCAGATATTATATATATTTGTGCCTAGTGTGATGCCATATTGGATGTCCAGTGAATTTATCCAAGTGGCTGCAAGCAGTGTAGTTCTTTGTCAAGCTTCTGTCTACTTCAATAAAAAAAATAATGAGCATGAAGATTCCTTCATTGTCCGGGAACTTATTTCTGTTCATGGAACTGCTTTTTACAGTGAAATTAATGGAACGTTAAAGATTCCTCCAGCTTCATGGCATATCAGTTGAATGAGCTAGTACATACTTATTAAGTTCATCTTGATATTTTGCAAGCCATTTCATGCCTTACTTCAAAGAAGTTAGGATGCCTTTTCCTTACAGGAAGTGAGAAAAATATTTTTCAATTTTGCAATGAGTTATTTTAGGGTCAGCCTGTAGAAAACTAAATGAACTGGCAGTTGCAGTCGCCAACAGATGGCAGATAAAGTGACTAATACTGGGAGATCTGCTTTAAGGATTCTGTTCATGTTTCCCCTGTTTTGCAGATGGTTTGTGAAACAACCAACAGTTTCGCTTAAAACAACAGCATTAATCAAAGTTGCAAAGTTTTCTCTCTGAAATTTCTCCTTGTTTGGGTGCTAAATAATAACAGCAGACCATGGAACATTCTGCACCCCTCCTCCCTCCCCAGCAGGCTCTGTTATCTCTGCCGTGCCCCAGGCTTGCAGTGCCTTGCTGAGCTCCCCAGCAGCTCTGCCTTTGGCCACGGCTCTTGCTCTCTGTGGTAATATCCTGCTTTCCCCTCATATTCTTATTGCTGACTTCCTCTCCCACATTCTTTAATGTGTTTCTTTCTGCCAGCACAACTCTAAATCATCAGATGTGGGGAGATCGTATTTTCTGAGACCTCATTTTCTCCAGAAGTATTGCCCCTTTCTCTTTCTTCACTGATGCCATAATGATTTTTTGCCTTTTCTTTATACCTCTTTTGTATGCCTTTGTGGCCTTTTGTATTCTTGGTGTTTCTTTTAGCCTACATTCCTAGACTTGATGTTTTGTTGAGTGAGGAGACTGAACATCTTGGAGGCCTCAGACACCAAGGTCCTCTCTGCAACACATTTTGTAAACTCAAAGATGGGTCTGGCCAGGGGAGGGTTCCGGGGGGAGGGAGGGAGTGGNATGTCCTATATTACAAGTTACCCTATTGGGAGTAGTTATTGATTCCTTCCTGCTCATTTATGTTATCTGCAATTGTGTTGACCCTCAATTCCTTTACATTTTTCTTCTCTTTGGAAACTCTTCTGTTGGTTATGCCCATTCTTGTTGATTTTAAGGTCTTATCCCTGATTTGTTGGAAAATGTGTTTTATCATAAATAACAGAGAAAAAAAAAGATAGTATTGTAGATAAGGCTGTCCTCCTAGACAGCTAATTCCACAGGTTCTCAAAAATCCAGTCCTTCCACCTCTCATTCTGCTTTCCTACCAGGGCCTCAAAGTCTTGTCCATGCAATTCAGACCTTTTGTCCATGCATCTATTTTACCACTTCCCCAATAAAAAAAAAAACAAAAACCAAAAACTAAAATTAAATCCTCTTTTTGCATATATTAATTTTATTCTTAGTTAAATTAAAATTTATAACAATTAAGTTGACACAAGTAGACAAAACTTGTCTATTTTTTGGATAGAGATGTTTCCTTTACATGGAAGTTCTTTTTGGTTCTTTCTTATGAGGCTGAGGGTGGTTGTTTATTAACAAGGGTGATTTCTTGTAGCTAAAATAAATAGTCTGTTACTGTCTGCTCACCTTCCAAGCCATAATATTTTCAGAATACATGGGCAGGCTCTGAGTTTTGGCAGTTCCTGACACTTACCCATAACAGACTATTAGATTGAAAGCTAAGCCAAGTAAATTTTCTCTCAGTTGAACTTTTCTTCTGGCAAATGCTTAATGTGTATGGTGTTTGCACTGTAGCAATAAAGTCACAATATTCACTTAGGTTTAATGATTTATAGCAGAAGCTTGTTTTGTATTTACTCACAACAAAATTCCTCACTGCAGTGAGAATATAAGTGGAAATTCACCTTACCTTCACTGCTTTTCAGCTCGATAAAAGTGGCATCTGTGACAACTCCATATGAAGAGTCTTTGAGATCTGAATGAGACTGAGAAATGTAAATGAAGGAGGATGAAAAGCAGCTCAGATGAAATGTGGTGAAAGAGGAGAAAGAAAAGTGAGAAAATAAAAAAAAACCAAAACAAACCCAAATGTGATTGAGGCAAAGAGGAAGAAGGGAAGCCCATGAGAATTCATCCAGGATTAATTGCAGAAACTGTTAAAACCTGGAGTTTAATTTTTGCAGCATGTGTTAATCTGTCAGCAAAGTGGGGAGATGGCACAGCCAGCAGGAAGGAGGTCCTGGGAAACTCAAGGTAAAGGTTGAGCTGGCATTAAAAGAGGAATGACTTGCAGGCTCAATCTGCTCCCTGTTCCAGAATATCTGGAAGGACATTTTTTTTATTATGTTTTATTTTGAAGTGGAGGAGGCTTGATGTTTCAATATCCTGGGTACTCCAAGGTGGAAGTTCAGTTAAAACAATACTTGGAATGGACAAAAAAAATCCAAATACGGTTCTTTGACTTAGGAGACCAGCTCATGAAAATGAGATTAAAAAGACACTAGATAAATGTTCAGCTTTCCTTAATAGTTCTCAGAAGAAAAGGAGCATTCATTAGACTTCTCATCAGCTCTACAGAAAGTGAAGTTGGGCAGTCATTGCAAAGTGCTGGCAGGAGCAGAGAGTGGCAGGAACTGCCCAGGGGCTTGTTGGGAATGAGTGGCAGGTGCTGATGTTTCCACAGACTTGTACAGAGAAGGAAGGGGTTGGGTCTAAACAAGTGTAATACAACAAATAGAAATTTAGTGGATATTAACAGCTAATATCCTCAGTGAGTGCAGACAGGGTAAGCTGGGGGTTTACACTGGGATTTCTTAGAAGAGAGTGTGGCTCTTAAGTAAGGAGCTTCCTATCCTTTGAGAAATAAGCAGTGAAACAGCTGGTGAAGACAATGCAGACATAAATTCTGTTGGTTTGCTTTATTTTTTCTAAACACTGATTTAAACAGTTAACCATAAAAGGGTTGCCAAGGCTAGAAAGTCTTCCAAACAGCCAGTGCCAGAGCAAGCACTGGAATGGGAGCACAAAAGTACCAGTGGCTGAACTAGATAAATTCTGAAATATTGTCTGAACTTTGTGAACTAGAAGCAAAGTTTTCACAATTCCAAACAACTTGAAATGCACTTTTTGACTAAATAAAGTTCATTCTGCTACAAGTCTGAATAGAAGGAGCCAAGGTAGAAATCTCCCCTCAGGACTGGTGTAGGTGGAAATAACTTAAACTGTGCAGCACATAATTGTGTTATGTGGGTGAGTGTCTGAGGCTGAGCTTTTGAAGTTTCAAGCAGGTGCCACTTGCAAGCTGCAGTCGGTGAAAGCCACGTGTGGGTTTGGAGAACACCTGGGCTGAACAGAACTACCATGTCCTGAACCCTCCAGGTAATGGAGAGGTGAAACACAAACCTGGCAGCTGGGAGCTGATCACTGGTGCTGCTGTGCTTGCACTGGCTGGGAGGCTGGGGAAGAAGGGGAGGATCTTGACTGGGGGAAAGATCTTGGGAGTGGGGGAAGATCCTGGACATCTGAGAGATTTGTGGAGATGAATGTTGGAGGGATGTCCAGGGACCTTGGTTGGTAAGGCCAGAATTAGAAATCTGGCAACTCCCTGTACCTAATATATGAAATGTTACATAACGATAGAACTTTTTCTGATAACAAATAAAAAAACAAAAGAAAGTGTTTTCAAAATATGGATGTCCTGAAATATGCTGACAGCCTGAAGCATATTGCATGGTGAAATCCAATAATTAATAACAGAAAACCAAGGGCAAACTCCTTATTTGGATAGATGGGGTTTTTTTAATATGGCTCGGGGTTTTTTTTTCATTTAGCTCTATAGATGAGAATTTGAAAGGGTTGTGAAATAGTAGAGAAATGCTGGTGAAAACATGTGGAGAATTTAAATGGAGAAAATTGCAATTGAACATAACTCTTCGGGTAATAGGGGAAAAGTTGCTTCCAGTTGACATCTTTGTGTTTGACAGGTCATGTTACCCAGGAGAAGCTTTTTGCTTCAGAGTATCTGTGGGTGGAATCATGTGGCTTGAATTTGCTGCTGTAATCTTCTCCTCATCCCTTCCTCTGGTAAGTTGTTGGATATTCATGGAAATGGAATAAATTTATATGCCTTTATCAAAGTTATTCTTTTAATTTTGGAGAATTCAAGATAGGTTTTTAGAAAATGTAAAAAAGGCAACAAAGGCTTAACCAAAGTGTGAGATTTATGCTGCAAAAACGCTCTGTGTGACAGTAATGAAGAACAGGAGGGGAAAGGAAGACTTTGTGCTGTTCCTATGAGTCACTGCTGGGGGGACTGAATAGTTAATGAAATATTCGTAAAGTTTACTGATATATTAATAAATATAAAAAATATAAAAAAATGAAAAGAAGAGATATTTTGTGTATCAACAAAAGACATTTTGATTTTCTTTGGGGCTTAAAAATTTATGTATGGATCTGACCTTTTTCTCACTGCTGTTACTTTTTGAGCTTTGTAGCAGCAAAAAAAGGAGAAAATGGTTGAACAACATACATGAGATATTGCATTAATCTGTGAGTACGGTAGGCATTTGAAATAGATTAATGAGGAGTGTGCTGTGTACAAATAACGTTTCACAAAGGGGTTTATGTTTAGATTTGACCTTGTCTGTCTTTGTTCCTTCAGAGTATAACACCCAGAAGGGTTTGAGCAATGAGTACAAATGCTGCTGCTGTCTTGTTCTTGCTGCCTGAGATTTGTTGCTAATGGCCTGACTCATTAGAACCCACTCCTACAAAGATGGACTCAGAAAGTCTGCAAAATAAAACAGGCTGCCAAAAGCTACCCAGGTGTAAATACATCAAAATACTAACTACCAAATTGCAGCTACAGTTTGTTTTACCCACCTGTCTTTATATTTTCCCAAGGTCTCTTAAAGCTGATTTTGGAATGTACTGAAGTAATTTGAACTAAAATGCTTACATCAAAGGATCTCTCTATTTCCCACTAATTTACATTGCTGTGGTAACAGAGCTTTATATTTAATAATAAGTGAACTCTGCTTTCCTAGGTCTTCATTCTCTCTATTTTCTATTAAAATGGGGATATTTAATGTACCTTTGGCACAACCTTTCCCCTCGTCAGAGAGCCAGGCTTCAGCTCCCCTCTCTGTATGGATGTGTGTATATGTAACCCATCAAGACAACAAAAGCCTTTGTAATTGCAATCACCATGACCTGATATATTTATAGAATTGTTAGGAAAATGGAGCTTTTTAGTAACTAAAGGTGCATATTGATTTGAAAATTCAAGACCCTTCTTTTAGGATGATATGCTTAGAAGTGGAAGGAACATGTACTTGTTAATTTATAATGCCTCTGACAGTTTTCTCGGTGGATTAGGCTCAGAATTGTCAGTCCAAGTCACAAGTAGAAGGTGGAATAAAGCTGATTCGCCTACAGAGGATCTGTTTGCATAAAGAGAGACTCTTGTGATCGTTCAGGAGCTTAAAATCAGGTAAAGCATTAAACTAAATAAAAATTCTCAACGCTGTGTGCTAACCATCACAAAATAAGAATCCAGGACCTCTTGCTGTACAGCCTCTGCAGGAACCTGCTGAAAGGCACACACAGAGTGCAACAACCACTAAAGAAATCTCTCTTTTTTTTTTTCTTCAGATAAAGAAGAAAATCCCCTTAAACTCTTAAAAAAGCACAAGGAATTAAATCACTGTTTTGCACCTGACATGCAGTCCCTCCTGCCTCTCTGGCAGTTAAGTTCAGGAAAAAATTTCCAGGTTCCTTTCTAAGAGTGGTGTGTGTTTAAGTGCCAGTCTACCCTGGAACCTTTAGGAAGAGAGAGAGAGGTAATAAGAAAAAGTGAAGTTTGTTTGCTTGAATTAATTAATGGGAAATTTGATTAGTTTTTATGCCTGCAAATATGCTGTTAGAGCATGAGTGGTAGAAGATTCCTTGAAAAGTTCACAGAACATTGATTAGCCTTTATACATTATGTAATATAAATCAGAAAATCAGAGGGGAAGAAAGCACAAAAAAAACCTCACTGAACAAACTTCCTTGAAAGAAGAGTTCAGTTGCCTGAGACATTTAATAAAGGGAGATTTTCTGTCCTGATTATGAAGAGTGAAGATGGCAAAACAGAAAAAAACACCAGCTTGATAATCAGTGAAACTTACCCATTGAAATCAGAAGTGCAACAAAGAAGAGCTGATATCTGAGAGACACTCAGAGAAATAAAAATTGGAAAAAATCCCCCACAACCACTTAGGTGATAGCAGTTATTGGTAGTCACTGGAATATTTCATCCAATGACATAATAAAATCTCCTTAATTTAGAGCCTGAAGGATGTTAATAAACTCATGTATAGGTTCAGATTGGTTAAAAATTATAATTTATGTGCTGCTAAAACATTAGAAACATGGTGAGATCAATGTGTAAATATTTCCCCAAAAATATTTCTATGGGAAAACCTTTCCACTTCAATATTGGAAGTAAAAGTAGCTTTTTTTTTTTTTAATGACAGATGACATAACCCCAAATCTGTCTTTTAAGTGGATAAGATTTCATGAGAGTTTACTACAAAATATTGTTCCTTCTCAGAAATCAAAGAAAACCTCTTCACATAACTGTTGAAAAATGGAGATATTGGGTTATTTTTTCTTCATTATTTTATGAGGATAAATAAAAGAGAGAAGTGCATTATTAGCCACAAGAATAATGTTTAAAAGGAGTAAAATATCCCTAACATCTCTATTTCTGATCCAATGGAGCAGGTGGTACTAAATGCTAGAGAAGTCTGGGAAGGATGGTGCACCATTTGCAAGTGCTCTGCAGTAGAATGAAAGGAATTGATATATATATATATATATAAAAGCATTTAGTTGATTTAACTGATTATGTTTCCCAAAGCTTGCAAACTGGGAGATTTTACATTGCGAACTCAAGAAGGGACTCAGCAAAGCATTGTTCAGCCTTTAAGGATAATCTGTCACATGAATCAGGAAAGCCTTCAGCAGATAATATTGCCACTTTTGCTTTTGACAGTACCAAAGCAGCTTATGAATTTCCCTGACCATTTTCTTAATCCTTCCCTGAAATCATTAACTCTCTGTAACATCCCAGTATGGTGCCTTAAAACAGAATATGTAGAAAAATATATAAGCTCGCTGTCTTGACACAGGCTGAGGAAAATAATTTTGATCCAGTTTGAGTTTCTTCACTGAGGGGTTTTTTAAAATTAATTTGTTTTTCTTGTGATGGAAATATTGCAAGTGAATGAAGCAGAAATGCATTGCCAAAGACTCCATATTGCCATCTTGCACTCACAATAAGTAGGTTCACAGAAGACATAGGATGTGAATAAATTTAGCCCCAAATATAGGTTAAAAGGCCCTTATTGTGTATGCAAGGTATTTTTTATTATTTTTAATCCAAAAGATTTTCTTATGGTTGCATACATGGATAATTCTCTTTCTAGAACTTCAGGCAGAGACATCTTGAACTGAAACCCATACCAAATCCAAAAGCCACTGTTCTGCTGCCTCACTTATACCCACACGGAGTAAAGGAATTGGAAAGTGTGAAGTATCTTGTATTGAAATATCAGCAATCTGGAAGGACAACTTCAGAACTTGATCCCAAATTCATCAGTAGCTTTTGAACTTTTGGTAGGAAGCACCAAGCAAAGCCTGTGCCACAGAACTGTGTTCTGCAGCTGACAAATTCCCTGAGCACCACACGCTGCTTCTGGAGAAGGGAGGTGGGGAATTGTTGGGTTCCACCATGGGTGTTATAGGAGAGCAGGCCTGAAGGCCCACAAAAGCATCTTCCCTGGGCCCGGGGGTAACCATGGAAACACTTCCAGGGCACCTGAGATGGGCTGGAAAAGAGGACCATGGGTCAGGGACCTTCCTGACCAATGGCCCGGGAAGATTGTGGGTAGTGGCCTAATCTGGGATTATTTACACCTTCCCATAACAGGTAATATCTAGGGAATACTCCAGGTGAGTGGGTGAAATCCTGGGGTTTGATCTTCCTGTTTCTATGAGGTTCTATCCTGTTTGTGCACTGGTATTTAGGTACCCTGAGCTGTGCAATGAACGTCTTTGCACTTCTCCCTCTGGCATGCAAAGTCCTTGCCCGGCGTGATTGCTGCAGGAAATCGGGTCATATTTGACCAGATTATCCCAATTAAGAATTTATAGTTAACTTAGAGCTGAATGAAATATCCCAACAGAAACAGACAGAAGTGGGATTACCAGACTCCGTTAAAAGTCAGAGCCCAAATTAGGTTGTGTCCAGCCCCTGTGATGTGCAAATGGGATGATGACAGCGGGGTTCTGTACCCCACAGGGCTGCACAGCTGCTCTGCCCTCAGCACTCCCTAGAAATGATGCCTTTTTCCTTGGATTGTACTCAGTATTGTTGAAAAAGACCTGAATCTATGTTCCCTACTCAGTAATTAACAATATTGCCGCAACACTTTGCGTTAGTTTAAGCAGATTTTTTTCCCCCAAATATCTGTGGGATTTATCTGTATAAAATCCATTAGTATTGATAGTAATTGGAGGCTGTGTAGCTGGATCTCTTAATTATCTTTGGCTTAATTTAAGCATAGAATCATAGAATATGCAGAGCTAGAGGGGACCTTACTCTCCCCTTTTCTGATGCAAATAATTACTTGGGGAAAAGAAGTAATAAACAGTAGATAACAGCCTGTCTATACTGATGAGTGCAGCAGGTGGTAGTATATTTTCATAATGGCCTGTTCAGGTTTCATATTCATAAACAGATCTTTAAATTACCAAACAAAATTTCATAACTTAACATATGAAGGCTATCAACACCCACATTCAAATCATTAATTAGGTAGGGACTGCTTTTCTTTACCTCTCTTAGCAGCATTGTTGCAAAGAATACGCACCAAAAGAAAAAAACAAAAAAGAAAACAGAAAAAAAAAAAGGTATAAGCAAACTACACACCGTTACTATGGTTATCACAGTTTTAATGGAACCATTTGAAGGATATTTATCCTTGACATTTTGGAAGTGAAGTTCAGTCAATTGTGCAGAAGGGAATACAAATGTATGCATTCATCCTGACTTAAAAGAATAATCTTCTGCTTTGTTTTTTTTTTTTTTTAACTATGCATAGCCATGAATTCCAGTCTTGGGTTTTTTTAAGAATTTATTTACCCATCCATGCTAGTTTTCAAAATAAACATGAAATTCATCATCAAAGAAACCTATTTTGTTGCCCAAGTTTGTATTGCTGATAATGACAAAGAAAGAAAGAAAGAAAGAATCCCCACAGTACTCTGGAGAAGACAATTTCTCTAGCTCTGCTTTTCATTTAATGCTTCTTTAATAGGATATAAGTTTTACAAAATGGGTTGTTTTTCACTGGTGACAAATGATCTTGGAAGTTCACAACCACTTACCCAAAATGCTATTAAGCTTCCTTCAATGCATCTGCAACCAAGAGCATCTGTATTTTATAAATGTTGTTTACAGACTCTTGTATGAGAGCTCCCTGTTGAAAAAACCCTATATGCTGATCAGGCAGATGTCACAGTATCAAATACTTCATATATCAGAAGTCAGGCTCAATTTGTGCAGACCTGGAGAACCACTGCAGCAATTATTGCAATTGCTGCATCAATGTAGGAGAAACTGTAATAATTTGATACACCCCAGCACTGGAACTTGATGTGTGTTTTTGGGTCTGTGTGGGGAGATTTCGGTAGCTTTGGGGAGATACTTGGGGCGGTTTCTGTGAGAGGATGCCAGAGATAATCCCCGTGTCTGACAGAGCCAATTCCAGCCGGCTCCAGGAGGGACCTGCCCTGGCCAGGGCTGAGCCCAGCAGAGGTTTTGGCAGCTCCTCTGAGATAAAGTGTTCAGGAAGGAGGAACAGCCCCTGCAGGATTGCACTGCAGCCAGGGAGGAGAGGAGTGAGGGAAAATCGGGAGTGAAATTGAGCCTGGGAAGAAGGGAGGGGTGAGGGGGTGGTGTATGAAGATTTGTTTTTATTTCTTATTATCCTACTGTGGTTAGATTGGTAATAAATTAAATTAATTATTTCCCAAGTTGATTCTCATGACAGTAGTTGGTGATTGCTCTCCCTGACCTTATCTCAACCCTTGAGCCTTTCCTCATAATTTTCTTTCTCCTGTCCAGATGAGGAGTGATAGAATGGCTTAGTGGGCACCTGGAGCCCAGCCAGGGTCAACTCCCCACAGTGTGAGGATAAGAAAAACATGCACAGCGGGAAATGTTCCCTGTCTGTGCAAGCAGGATACTTCCAAGACAATATTTTCTGTATTTTAGTGGTGTTGTCAAGAAAAGAGTTTATAGCATTTAAATAGATTGTGGCAAAGAACGTTCTCATTGGAATAACTGGGCCAGAGTGAGACAAAATTGGGAGAGCTGACAAGTTACAGTAGGAGAGTACCAGCTGGCCAGAAAAACATCACAAAATCTGTAACAGAAGATAATATTTGGATGCTCAAGACATTTGACATTTTTTTGATTTCATCTGATGTTTGTGCAGTGACTTGGTATCATACTTTGGGGTATTCGTAGGTTATTCATAGATAATAATGTAATGAAATCTAAAAATCTGAGCTGCTAGGTATTGTCTCATGGTGGAAAATAAAGTAATTTTTGATGTGTTCTTCATTACTTAGCATTATCTACTAAAATTTAGGTGTAGACTGATAAGATAATGTACTTTGCAGTCTCAGAGCACATTAATGATACTGCACAATCCCACTTTGAATTGGATCCTCCACAATGTAGTTTTCTTCACAGATGGAAAACTACATGAGAGTATTTTGAAGGTGGTCCATTGGCAGAGTGGGGAGATAAAGCTTGTCTCTTCTTGAAAATATATATCTGCAGATTCTTCCTCATGTTCTACTCCATATTTTCAATTCTTTCTTTTAAAATAACTATTTACTTGTGTAGCTCTGCCCAGGGGAGTAGTAGAGGGAATGGAAGCCAAATCCAAAGCTCCTGTCTAACAGACATCTATTTTATTTAAGCCTATTCAGAATTTAAAACCAGTTAATTTTTCTTCCACTGTCATGTCTGAAGACACTTCCAGACCTCATTTCTGTAAGGAACTGATTTCCAGCTCACAGTTACTCGTGGTGAGTTCATTTGCCTTTTGTTCTGGTGCAAAGATTGCCCTCAAGCTGAAACAGACCTTTTTCTCCTTACTCCCTTTCCGGCGACTTACACCTCAGTGAGTGATCACAGCTTCTCTCAAGGTTCATCACAGACCAGCGAGTTGCTTGTCATGACTTTTTACAGAGCGTGCATTTTTACTTTCAGTCCGTGAAGGATGATTTAATTCCTTCGGTACCAAGCTCTCAAACAGGTGTGACTTTCTCTCCTGCCAGCATTTTGCAGTGGTCAGAGGACACATCTGGGGGAAAAACTAACCGGTGGGCTACTGACTGAACTCGGTTTTTTCCCCTTAAATACTGAAAATCCCTTCTTGGCATTAGTTAGAACCACCATTAGTCTATAAAGATGGCTTGGCTTTATGTTTGCAGCCTGTGGACCCCTTCAAAAAGGACCAAAGTTCTTGCAGTGCTTGCCACAAACTTCTGTAGAAACTTATTCTCTGGCCCACAAACAGCAGGGCAAACATGTGAAGGACAGGACTTGGGAAGGAGAGGGGGTTCCAGAAGTGCTGCAGAAAATCCTGGCAAGATCTGCCCACAGCTCATTTAGGCTTTTTACTCCTGTCCTTGTCATGCCTCAGGCGCTGTGGTGGGAGAAACTGCTGTGCTGCTAAAAGAAAAAATCTGTTGGTTTTTTTTTCCAGTTACCTTGTCTTCCTGTCTGCTGACCATGTGCAGGAGTTCCAGTGTCTTGTTTCAGTCAGCATCAGTGAGGTGTCTGAGGTTAGGTGAGTTCTCACGTTTCTCCAAGTAGCTGTAAAAGCAGAAGTATTGGGGCTGTGCACAAGTTCTAGTGCGAGGGTTGCAGTGAATTTGACATATACCAAAACCATTTAAAGTCCTTATATATTTGACTGATTTAACTCCTGAAAAGAAAATTAAAAGTAATTTATATCTTTCAGAAAAACTTGCTGGATGGTTAAAAGTCTGTCATTAGCTTATTAATTATTATGTCCAGTAATATGTTCTGCTGTGTTGAGGGAGATGAAGCCGTGTGGTCTTTGTCTGGTTTGCTAAATGCTTCATTATTCCTCCCAGCTGGAGTTTTACTGTGCATGTGTTTGTTTTCTGTAGTGCATTATAAAAAGAATATGCTGCTGTGGAGTTATGGCAGTGAGTGGGCAGCACACAGGCTTTATGTGTGAGTCATTTTTGTCCAGAGACAAAATGTGTGGACAACAGATTCAGACTGAATGTATAATCTTCATTAAGTTTTATTTGTAATAGATTATCCTTGTGCTATGTTGCAAGAGCAGAAGGTGCATAGATCAGACTGGCAGAAAGCAGCTACAAAATGAGCATTGCATTCATCTGTGCTCACCTGTGGCTCATAACTCATGCAGTGTCTTGACAGGAGGATAAAAATCCGTGATTTCACCACCTGTGGGTAAGGACTGTCTGTGTGATGAAAGGGGCGGAGATTTAGGCACCAGAGTTGTTTTTCAAGGGCTTTTGAGAAGCAAATGTTACAAGTAGATACTGAGTTTTTCACGTAGATCTGAAAAGGCTACATAAATAACTTCCTCTGATTTCCCAGAAATCACAATGTGATCTTCAGTAGTGTTTCTGTAGGACCAGAACTGCTTTGTCCAAGGATGCTTGAATACTTTATGAAGTATGTCTCATGGTGATTGTCTAAATTCTACCCTGTCTTTGAAAATAAGTGCTGATGGCCTTGGTCTTCAATTACTGCAGAAGTTTCTTGACTCAGAGAGACCTAAAAAATGTTACTCAGTTTGTATTTTTCCTTGTTTACCTGTAATCGAGTTCTCTTTCTTCTCTCTAGGGCAACCTGAGTATCACCTCTCTGCATTACTGAAGCTAAAGTAATTATGCAATACCTTATAGTAAACCTGCAAAGATTTGAGAAGTCCCCAGCTTCACCACACAGTAGTCCCTCTCTATCACCATCATTCCTGTTTTGGATGGTCTTTGAGTGTGTTTATCTTTCTAGAGGTTGAGGTCAGAGCCCAGGTGCCTGTGTTGAGCTTGGTCTAGACGAGGCTCTGCTCAATTAGAGCTGGTGGAAGGCAGTTGTGGCAGGGCATGTGTTTGTAGCTGGAAAAGGGCTTTGTAAGGCTTCAGGGCTAGGAACTGAGAAAAACCTGTTTCCATGGGAGCTGGTGCAAAAGCCAGAACAGCACAAATCCACAGAGCTGTGTTGCAAAGCAGAGAGGCTGAGTTGGAGCTTCTCTGGGGCTTTATCACCTGAGGTACATGATGGGATAATCCAGTCCAAAACCTGCAAATATGTGCAGCCTATTATTCCAGTGACATTAATCACATACATTAATTAGGCTCCTGTGGGTAGGCAGAAGGACAAAAGGCTGTGCTGGTTTGGGCTGGGATGGAGTTAACTTTCTAGTATGGGGCTGTGTTCTGGATTTGTGTTGAAAACAGAGTTGATAACACAGGGATGTTTCATTTACTGCTGAGCAGTTCTTGCACAGAGAAAAAGCCTTTCTGCCTCTCACAGGGCACCACCATCGAGGAGGCTGGGGGCACAAAAAGCTGTGAGGTGACAATGGCCAGGACAGCTGACCCCAGGGATATCCCAGACCATATGGCCTCATGCTCACCATATACAGGGGGAGGAAATAAAAGGAAGGTGGGGTGGGGGTTGGCGTTTCTCTTTCACTCTTACACGTGATGGAGCACTGCTGAACGCCTGCCTGCCCATGGGAAGTAATGAATTAATTGCTTGGTTTACTTTGCTTGAGTAAAAGGCTTTTGTTTTACTTATTAAACTGTCTTTATCTCAAGTTTTCCTACTTTTACCCTTTCAGTTCTCTCCCCCATCTCTCTGGTGGGGGAGTGGAAGAATGGCTGTGTGGGGCTGCGCTGCCGTGATAAAATCCTGCACACCTCTGGATTAATGTGATAGATTTACAGATCATTGTGTCTGTTTGAGGACTGACAGTAAATCTCACAGGCAGCTGACCCGACAGCCACAAATATATCAGATAAAAGATTTACTGTAAATCAAAGTAACAATTTCACGTTTTGCAGTTGCTTAAGGCTGGTAACCCAACTGATGGTCAAGGTAGAAATGGAAAAAAGAGAATATCCGGGTGGTGCTGTTGAGGAGTGCACCTGGTGCAGGTGAGCAGCTGCAGGGAGAGCTCCTGAGTGAGCTCGGGGCTGGGGGAAAGGGCCGGAGCCCCGGGCAGGGAGCTGGGGACACTTTGCATAACACGGGACACCTGCGGTGCTGGCCAGGTGAGTGACATTCAGGGCAGGAGCAGAGGGCTCAGCAGGAGGAGTTCAGACTATCTGGGAACGTGGATTATGGGTGTGTCAGAGCCCAGGGGTTCAGGCTCCCTCCCTGGAGGCACCACCTCGAGCTGGGTTTGTGGTGCTGCACCGTGAATAAATTGCTGTAAGGATGAAGAGGTCTGGCACTCAGCTGTGGGAAACCTGAGACTGAGCCGGTAAGGAAAACTTTCAGCACTCACACCGATATGTTATTTCTGAGACTTTTACTTTTTTACTGTGCTGCAGTACTGGACTGAGTATCCTAAACTCCAGGTTTAATATGAAGTTGGAAAAGACGCTCTTTATTTAACATACGCTTTGCATTATATACACGTTTCACCCAATGAATTGTTAAGGGAGTCTAAGCTAAAAATAGCACTGTTTACATTATTTATGGTTTCTGTTACTTATCTAGCAAGTGTGAAAAGTTGTGACTTTAATGTTAGTAGTTGGTGTTGCCGATGTGAAAGAATTCTTTGTATCAAAGGGCTGGGCTATTACAATAGCTATGATTTGAGTGTCATGCTTGGTATAATTATATGTATCAGAAAATCAATGTAGCTAATATTTTGCCTTCTATTTAAAAGAAGTGTTTTTCATGAACTACAAATTACACCCAGACTATTCTAGATGTAAATTAGTTTTGCTGGAACTTGTACAAAGGATGAAATTCACTCTCAGATCTGTAGTTCCCTGATGGCTCATTGTGTGTAGACATTAATACTAATAAAGGCCACAGTGACTACTTTAGATCAGACTCCCTCTGTGGTGGAAATCCCCTCCTACAGAGAGTGTGGTCCTGGTCATGGAAACTGCAGCATTTTGGTAACTTTTTATCTGACTCCAGCACAGATGTGACTAAACAGATTGTAATTTCTCAGAAGCAGGAATTTCTATGGTGATCATAACAAACAGGTTGGAAAGATGTGCCTTCTCTTTCAACAGAGTTCTGAGATGAAACGAATTTCAGAAATCCCAGGAAATGGAATACTCACTTAAAAGTTTTATAACTTTTTTTTTTTAATATCTGTATAAAACTTCTGATTTAGCATCCACAAGGCCCCTATTTTATTATAGCCTTTTTGTGAAACCACACAAAAATTCTTAATAAAATGGAATCAAAGCTTGATTTTTATTCTAAATTATATCCACACTAGGTAAACTGACACAGCAAGTGCTTGTGAATTTAAAAGGTTAACAAAACACATTATTAGTGTGTAATTTGGCTTCTCCCCTAGAGCATCTTGCTAGAAGCAGACAGA
Organism: Daphoenositta chrysoptera; assembly: GCA_013397915.1. Classification (NCBI taxonomy): domain Eukaryota; kingdom Metazoa; phylum Chordata; class Aves; order Passeriformes; genus Daphoenositta; species Daphoenositta chrysoptera. The sequence goes on from VZRO01000762.1 coordinate 152,346, forward strand.
CAGGAGACAGAAGAGTAAAAAGAAGCTCAAGGCTTCCTGAGCAAGCACAGCCTTTGGTATAGGTTGCTGTAAATATTACATTAGAAATATTAGGGACTCTAAGAATAGCCTAGAATGCCACAAGCCCTAGGCTTGAAATAAAGGCATAAGATGTGAAACCGTTTGGTGTATGAATAATTTTTACTGCAGAGTCCAAGAAAGAGATGGTAATGTATGATGCCTTCAGTCATTCTCCAGTGCATCCTTTTATTCTTACTCCTCCAAGGAGGCAAAGGGGGAAGACAGCAGATCTACAGTGCAGGATGCACATCCGAGGAGCCCTGCTGCTGCAGAGGGTTTAAAATGCCACTGCAGCGTGTTGGCTGTGCTGCCTGCACTGCAGCATCTCTTCCAATCAGCGGCGCTGGGATCAGACTCCAAAATAATACTTGTGCAGAGAGCTGGAGACCTCCCAGCTTAACTTCCCACCTCTCAGGAAGACGGAGGGTGCAGGAAGCCTGTGATCCTTTCTACTAAAGGAGGAGCTCACAGGTCGTCATTCCTCAATGTAAAAAATTCTCTGTTGGAGGGAGGCTGCGCTAAAAAGCGTCTACGGAGTCAAGTATTCAATGTTCCAGCTCCTGCTGAGGGTGTTTACATAACCTCGCGTCTGGGAAAGCAGCTTTAAGTACCTTTGCATTCCTCTCTTCCTGGGCCAGGAATGGATTTATGCCTTAAAGGCTGCTCCCTCATGGATCTCAGCATCTTTGAGGGACCCCTAAAGCAGCAAAGAAATTTGGTCACCCAAACAATAGTTTGGTCACCCTCCTGCCATTCACATTTCTTAAATTACTAGAAAAGAAACTGCAGTTACGCACAGAAGCTTCTGCAGGTGGTGTAACCCAAACCAGCACCTTGGTTAGAGAGGAGTTTCTCAAAATGGTAAGAAGTAGGCAAATTGTGCAAGTTTTCTTCCCCTGGAGTAGAATCTCTCCTGGTAGTTGATGAAGAGAAATTCCCTTTAAGGTGAAAATGAAATAAGTGGGGAAAGAAGCTTACAGAACTTAAAGGAAAACATATTACTCATTCTTTCTAATTTTCTGCAGTAACCTGGCTGCTTTTAATAAAAGTTTCTGAAACCATAATTCATCATAAACTGGCTTATGTTGCTAGCCTTGCTAGACTGAACCTGATTTTTCTAAGGGTGTGATTAATAATTTTACTTCTTCCTATTTATGGTTTACCATGAGGTCAATCAATTCTTAGCTTTTTCCTCTCAGTTCATACGATATTGTATTAAAGATGTACATTTACAATCACTTATGATCCTTATGTTTTAAATCTCTGGTATAATATGTGTTTGGGCTCTTGTTCAAATGAAACCACTTGCAAAACCTGGAAATGTTTTAATAATTTAAAATTAACTAGTCCTGTAGCTGTTAAAAATTCTGATCACATCAAATTTGGGCACCTTGTGAAAAATGCAACAGCATGGCAATTGTACTTTGTGTCCTGGTGGCTGACCTGTCTTTGCTAGTGCCTTTGTTAAACACAAATTAATTTCACCCGTAGGTAGTAAAAGATCAGAGATGCAACAGGTGGAAATCATCTGGTTTTTATTCTGGGAAGGATTCGCTGCAGAAGGGATTTCTGTGCACAGCAATGCAGTTTGCTGTTCTTTAACACCTGATTGGGGAATTCCTACACTGCTTCCAATTTGCCAATTTCTGTCTTGTCAATTTGTTCTGATCATCTCTTTGCCCCCTGATTTGGCACTTCCATCACAGTTTTGGCTAAAGCCCACCAGATTCACCACCCTCTGCTGAAATACAGGAACTCCCTTTGCAGGCAATCTTTCACTTACAAAGTGGCTTTAATTCAGACAGGTGTTTGTGCAGTCATCTTGAGTTTGTAGCTAATATGGCTCTAAAGTATTTGAGTTTGGTCTAGGTCAAACACGGAGCAAAGTGGGAATGACAAAACAGGCAGACCCCTTGCAGGTTATATGTGTGACAGTTACATTGGTCAGTTTAGAATAACAGCTTTGTGAATAGAGGCGAAAAGGAGATAAAATATCAGAGCACAGTTGGTAGCACGTTCATGTTTGTAATTACATCAGTGTAGTTTGGTGATAAGATTTTCACTCTGGATTGTTTCAAAATAAGGAAAAGAGAAAATTGTGCATATATTCATTTTTTTAAATTTGTGAAATATGCTCTTGATGTAAATTGCAATAGCTTTAATGATTTCTGTCTTTCATCATTGTCACCACAGTAATGTAATGATATTTTTAAGGCTCAGTCATTTTTTCTATTTTTTCTTGCCACAATAAGGTCCATATCACCTCCTCCTGCCAACAGTCAGAACATCTCAGTGGCTGAATGAATAGGAAAATGGGAGTTATTAGTCATGGAAAAATAAAACCACCTGTAGCCCTTGCTTGAAGAAGCAATTACAATAATCTATTTCTATTGTCATAGTTTTGCTGGAAACATGAAAACAAATGGGGCTACTTGAAAGTGAATAATGTTCTTAGTAATTTATGGCGACAGTTATTGTTATTACAAAGCCAATGCAGAGTAAGAAAAAATATATCAGCTAGAGATGGAATGGGTGCTTTGCAAATAATTTATACAATATGAAAGTGGCAATTTTCACTGGTTTTGATCACCACAAATGTTTTTCCCCACATTCTATTTTGCTCCTAAGTACCGTAGAAATCTCAAATTAACCATGTTGCTTATGCCATTGAAGATAATTTTGTATATGCATCTATATGTGTCTAGATATACCTGCAACCATACGTTGAAACCCCCAGTTTTCAACAGTTTATTATCTTTAATCAGTAAGTCATCCCAGTCCTTTGCAGGGCTGTGCAGTGTGAATGTATTTTCAACACAGTGTTTATTTGCATTACACCCCAGAATCCATTTCAGGGAGATTAAAATTGCAAAAGTGAGCTACACATTTCTCTGAATGCAGCCTCATGGTAGAATGTACTTTAAAAATAATTTTCCCAACTTGGCATGTGTTCCAATCCTTTACTTACTTGTTTTCATCAGATTGCTTAGAATAGTGGTTTCTAAAAGTAAATTTTTACTTTTTTTTAAAGAGGACTAAAATTCTACATCTAAGGGAATGTAAGAGCAAGATTTGCTTAAAATCTCCATGAAAACCTAATAGATACTGCAAGCTGCATCCCTTAGTATTTCTACTAGAAGTGTGATGTTTTAAACTTTTTTTTTTTAATGGAAAACAATTTGAAAACATTGGTCCTCAGGTAGCATTTATGTTTCTGACAATACACGGTTTGCTGCATTCCCTTCTCGCTCAAATACAGTTTATGATGTTATGGTGAGCAATTTTCAAAACTGAAAATCTGCTGGCTGCTTGTCCTTGACGCCAGATGTGATGTTTCAGATATGTTAAAAGCAAGACAAAGATGACAGCATTTTTTTCGTGGCTTCAGCAAGAGAATTTTGGCTGTACAGACACATTCAACACTCCAAAACCATTTGCATACTTTTGGCTAGAGGACTGAGGATGTGGAGGAGCTGGATTAGTGTAATAAACCATTGTGCTCCAAGTTCCCAGTCAACAGTAAATTGTTTTATAAAAAATGAAGTGCAGTAAAAGGATCTTCAAGAGAAATGTGTTTCAAGAGATTCTGCTTCAGAGTCTTTAGAAAAGATTAAAGGACTCTGCTCTCTGTGCTTTAAGGAGGAGATGTGTGTTTACGAATACTAACAGAGCTCTGGGTCTGGGAGTGTACCTGGCTGCTCCTTAAGTCCTGTGCCTGCTGCTCAGTCAACAGAAATGCAGAATTTGAACTATTTTGCTTTTTCTAGGGGCTATAGCTGAGGTGGTGGTGCTTCTGAGCCCTGCTGTTTGCTCGAGCCTTGCCGAGGCTGCAGCAGTGCAGTGACACCAAGGAGAGAGGAGGGGTCCCTGCAGGTGGCTGAGACGCTTTCAGAGCCCTGTGTGCTGCCTGTCCACCCAACTGAGGAAGCCCAAAAATGCAGGATGACACTCATCACCTCCAAAACCGTGCCGTGGTGTGTGTCAGCTGTTCTGGACCTGCTCCTGGGTGTGTGGCACCAGGAGAGAGCCAGGTGGTGCCTGAATCTGGCCCCAGCGTGGTCTCTGCCATGGGCAGTGCAGATGTTGTTGCTGTGCCCAATTCCAATGTTGTTTTATAAGATTCCTTAAAGAAAGAAAGGAATAGCTGTGGAAGAGTGAAATATTCTTTCTCAAAATTGCACGAAATTACTGAAAGGAAACATGCTGCCCCTGCAGTTTTTCTGTTCTGTCATTAAATTCTGCTTATTGCTTCCACATCACAACACTGGGAAATCAGATCCCACATTTGGTAAAGAATGAGCCACGGGCTGTAACAGCCCAGGGAGGAGACACTAAGAACAGTTCTCTCAATAGGCAATTTTCTTTCATATGTGTGCATCTACAGAGCCTTTCATTAACAAAACCCATTTCCTTATGGTTTCACAGCCATCCCTGATATTTTTAGCACTGAGTGGTTGGTAAAAGGTCCATAAAGGCTATTTTAGACTTCTGAAACTTGCAGTACCCTGCATCTGATGTTTGTGAGGTAAAATGGCTCTAGCAAAGCATTCTAACATATCTGAAGATTTCTCCTTTGGGTTTTAACTGGTTTTATAATAACTAAGCAATAATGTCTGTAATGTCCATAATCCCTGGACATTGTGCCTTCAGCAGTGCATTATAGCACAGAAAATAACAGAGAGGAATTGTGAGGAAATGTGTGAGACATTGAAGAAAACAGTCGCATGAAAAGATTTAGTCAAAGGCAATTCCAATTGCCCTCTGTTATGTGGGCAAAGTACAAAAGTGCCCAAACTGCATTTACTCATTCCTGATTTAATAGGTTAATTCCATTTTGTTTGTTAACAAATGGGATTGGATATTCAAAACACCAGCAGCAAATTTGATAACTATTAACTTTGGGGCTCTGAAATAGTTGCAAAGGATCCAAGAATCATGACCTGAGGATATATGTATCTTTGCTGATTTGCTTTTACATGAACATTTATTACTAAAAACCAAACATTTGAATTAGTCTTACAAGGAATTTTACAAGGTATTTGCTGTGGGAAGGTGTTGTTACTACATTGACTGCATTGCTTCCCCAATGGAAGTTGCTTAATTTTGTTTCCGTTTGGTTTCTACAGAGTGCTTTGCCTTACATTAAGTGCACCTTGGCTTGTGTAAACATAAAGTCAGAAATATGAATATTAAATTTATTTAATGTATTTATTCATTCTTTTTAAGTGCCTTTCCACCAGCTTACACTTAGTAAAGGTAATGAAGTTGGTTTAGATGGGCAATAACATTCCATTCAAAGCACTGACATTTCAGATTAAAATCTTGTTTTTAAGAAACTTGCTGCATAGTGATCACTTGAACATGAGTTTGGTGCCTCGTTGAGTTCATTTTATGTTAATGCAAAGTGTTCTTTCTGATTTTTTAAAATCACGTATTATTGCTTTTTCTCATCTGAAGACAGTGCAGCCTTTCTTTCCTCCCTGTGATCCCTGATGCTGAACAGAGCAGGCTCTTGTGCAAACATTTAGAAAACTCTGGGATTTTTGTTGTTGCAGCTGGAGCTTCTTGTTTCTCTGGTCAAGTGTTTTTGCAGAGCAGATAAAACAATCAGCCTCTTGCTCTTGGTTACCAGCACAGCTACCCCTGCAAGACTCTGATCAGACAGCAAGTTATAATATTAATATGCATTTATGGACTTTTATGTTTCCAGGCTTCTTTTATGCTGTAAATGAGAAACTGGTCCTTCTTGCCTTTACTGGTGCTGTGGCTCCCAAAGCTTTCTCTTTTATTTAGCCACTAATATATGTAAATTTAACAGACCCAGAGGGATTATAGTATAATCCTTGTGGGTCCTTCCTTCGCCTAGGGAATAAATAAACTCGTGAACGTTTCACACTAAATAAACAAAAATGGTACAGATTGCAAGTTGCTGAGCTGGCACAAATCCTGTTGGATCAGTATGTTAAACACTGTGTGCCTGAAGTTGTGAAGTAAATTAATGTTGGAGCATTAATGGAAAGAATTCAGTTGTTCTAATGCCACGGAGTGTTTCATCCCTGAAAGCTGAGTGGAATTTGGAAATATCCCGTTTTTTAAAAATCCATGCAGTTGCATTCAAGTAGGTAAAAATACAGTGTTGGAATGAAGGGGAAGATTTGTAAAAGGTGGCTTAGGTGGCTTTGATGTCACTTATAAGGAAGAGGTTGCTCTCGTGTTTATGAATTTCATCACATTAAGAAAGTCTGCTGCTCTTTTCAGGACTGTATAGATACAAAATCTGCCAGTTTGGGTGGCACCACTGCTTAGGTGGACATTTTTTTGAATATAGAAGATGGTGTAATCTACTTTGGTAAGAACATTGGAAAGCCTCAGAAAAGCAACGCTTTTCTTGCCTGACCCTCATTACTGTTGATGTGTAAGGTCCAGCCAGCCTAGAACTATTCAGATCTTGTCCTGGAAAATTCAGAAAGCTTGTCTTGGAAAACCAACTCTTCTGCTTTTTTTAATACATTATGGGCTTATTTGTTTATTTATTCACAGTGTTACCTCTTTTTAACAGTGTAATAGCTACTAGGAGTAACTTTGATCTTAGTAGTTTTCTGATTGCAAGATATAATATTTTATTTTTATACTGAGAATTCACCACAGTTACAAGAAAATTAGATATACAGCGACTCTACTTAGTAAGAAATTATTCAACTTTAATGAAAGTGAAATGTTAGCTAGCTTTGATGAATACTACTGCATATTGCATGTTGTTTTGCTTCATAAATAAATCCTTTTGCATTCATAGTTGTAAGTGAAAATTTCAGAAATACATATTCAGATAATTAACAATTAAAGATTTATTTTTTCCTTTCTTCCCCTTAACAATATTTTAAACAAGAAGCCGTTAGCACAAAGAGATAAACATCAGTGCTCTAAACCTGTAAAAACTCATGAACTGTCAGTTTTATCTGCTATGAAAAAAACAAGTCAAGATAAGGATTAAGTAAAGGACTTGGTCCAAATCCCATTGAGGTCCCTAGAAACACCTTTACAGAGAGCAGTGGATTTGAATCAAATCTCTGCACGACTGCATTAAAGTTTTAGGCTTCATCCTGTCAGCATGGAATTCCGATATATTCCAAACAAAATCTGCAGTGCCAGTGAAATGACCTCCAAAGCTATTCCATTTTCATAAATCTTTTTTTTCTCAAGAAAATTCTATGGCCTTCAAAAAGATGGATGTTGGGTGAACGCACAAATTTTGTGGAAGATCATTCCGCTCTCGAATTCCCCCAAATCAACTTTGTTTCATAAACTTTTCACAGCCTCATGGATGAGTTTTAGCTTGGGCTTTAGGGTGAGTTTTTGCATATATTTGCTCTAGAGGTCTACGTATGACCATGTGGTTCTACCTCAATTTTTCCTTCTTTTGGTTCTTCCTTGAAAAATTGCACATTGGATACAAGATTCCTACAGAATTTGTAGGAATTCCTGAACTCCTGTCATAGCACAGGTCCCACAGAGCTCACTCTTGAGTTTCATCAAGTGAGGTGCCATGACCAGGGTGTGGTAGTGGAGCATTCTGGTATTTGGTGAACAGCCATGTCTTATATTAGATTACTATGGGCTCTTCCAACAATGATTGGAAAGATGCTGTAAAATTGGTCGTTCACCTTACGAGATTAATTTTGTGCTAATTGGTTGGAATTATTTCTGATATGTGTATTGGTGCAGTGCTTCCTCTATATGGATTTGAACTTGTGTCCTAACACAGGAAAGGAGAAGCAGAGGGAGAGATGTTGGTGTTACTGCTTCCATATCATTGACCTATCTGAAAATCTTTCAAGCTTTGTGGAGAAAAATGGATTAATTAAGTGGTTATTTTTACCTCATAGTGTGTGGTCTTTTGTATTAGGGCATTATTCAAAGTAAAACTAAGGTGAGGAGATCTGAAGACCCAGAATTTTAAAACCAGATTAGAAGTGTTGGATGATTTTATATGTTCTGTTCCACTTATCATAATCAGATCTTGTTTTCTTACACTGTTTATCAGTGTGCTGACGTGTACCTTGAAATGCTTTGGTAGAACCCAGGTGTAAAGTTCTGTGCAGCATTTGGTCAAGACTCAGCTAAGAAATTTCTACAGAGCAGCAGATGTTCAACAGCTGCTCTAGGACACCTTTGCATTTCAGTGCCTGCTTCTCCCAGCCTGCAGAAAGGTTAATAAATGTAATATGAAGATTCATGGCCCAGTGAATTATACCCTTTGTGAAACTGAGGAAACCTAACAGGGAGAATACTTTAGCTTCACAGAGGTCCAACAAGAAACACTGAATTTCAGAGGTCTCACTACTTTGGCTGGCTGAGAAAGCAAAACTGTATGGGTTAAAACCCTGCTGTGCTGTGTAAGAACTGCAGGTTCTGCCTGACAAGGTAAACCAAGCAGAAACCCACCTGATCAGCCCTGAGTGAAAGGCTTTTGTTCTGCTCAGACCCACAGCTCCTGAACCTCAATCTGCAGCATGAAGAAGATTGATGCAAATCCTTGCTGTGCATGTTGGTATATTTGACTGACAACAAGCACATTCAGAGTGTGCCAGCCTTTTATTTCCATTGCACATCCTTTTTGTATGTCTGTTGTCCTTTGTAAATGTCTTTTGCTTTCCTGCTAAGCAGGGTGCCTGTTCTCCTGTTGCAAATCGAGCTGAATTGACTAAACCAAAGTACTACTGCACTTCCTATAATATTAGCCATTATTTTGTCTCCTCTGCTGCCTTCTCTTCCCTAGAACTGTTTTCTTGGTGTATAATTAGTATTTTTCTAGATTAATCAAGCAGTTATACTTTGCTGTGGTGCTGTTTGAGAGGAGGCTTTTGATGTGAATGAGCTGTGTGTATGAATTATTGAAGAGGATTTCACTTGTTTCCTTTACCAGCGTGATTTGTAATGATGCTGCCTTTAAGAGAGGTTTCACTTTTTCTACCTGAGTTGGTTTTGCTGTGCTTTAATCAATGCAAACTGAGCAATAAAGGCAGAATGTCATATCTTATTTCAAAGTAAGTATTTATTTAAAAGTATGTGAATCTTCCAGCTATGAAGAGCATCTGAACTCCCAGTTTTGTTTTTCTCTTAAGTAGTCAAAACAAATTTGGGTTCTACTTCTTTTTTTTTCCCTGGGAATAATATTTTCTAAGTAGTATAAATAGTGCCTATGAGATTAATTTTTCCCCGTGAGAAAAGGAAATTCTCCTTTTTAGAGGTGTATTGTCAAATTGAATTTATATTCTGCCTCTAAGTATTTTAAATGTGCAAAGCAACGTTTAGGAATGTAATACCACTGTGAATCTAGAGCAGTCCTCTCCCTCTTCTTGAGTCATCCTGAAAATGGGTAAGCAATATGTGAGAGTTTGAGGAGAACTTAAAATGGAACTTCCAGACTCTTTGCCTTTTGGGAATTGTTTTTCACCTGGATAGGGTGATAAAATACACCTCAGAGGTTTTGCAAATAGCGTTTTGTGACTGTAAACCCACTGGCTCAAGATTCAGCTTAGCTCTGAAAGTTTGGGGTTTTAGATGTCTCAGTTAGCAAGACAAAAGACAGATCTGAGTAAAAACCATGTACTTGAGGATACAAAAGCAAGAGCTATCCTGAGATGCATCCTGAAAATTTATTGTGATACAGATCTTCCTCTCTGACCCATCATGCAAAGCCTTAAACATCATTTTGCACTATAGTTATTTAAGCATTCCCTTAAAAGAAAATCAAAGGAAATGCTGAAAGGAGCTGATTGTGGTCAAATTGTCATTTTGTCGGTTCTTTGATTGTTCTTCCTATCAGTGTTACATCTTTCAACAATAATTTATCTCTTGTTTTTATCCTTAGTCTGTTAGGATTATTCTGCTATTGCATATAATGGAGTGGGGGCTTATTTTGGACTCTGGACTAACTTTTGCATCAAGAGAACAAATTTAAGACTGACATTTTACCAAGATTAAAATTGCACCCAGTAATGAAGCTCAACTAAAGTGTGACTCAGCTTCTGCCTGATTTACACCTGCAACTCAATTCTGTTTAATTAGAAGCATAAGTGTCTGGAACTGCACCTGTGTGTGAATTACAGAGGCAGATACGTGTTTGCCTGCAGAAGAGGAGGCAAACTGGTGAAATTACAGCATTTTAGCTCTGAGGCATATATAGTGACAATATCTGGAGGATGTTTGGATTGCTCTTCCCAGTTCTAAAAGCAAAATATTTTACATTTATGAGCTTTGTGTGCTTCAAACTGGATTAAGATGCTCAATGGTTACTTGTCCTTTAGAAAATTTGAGCAACACTTCCAGTTTTTTGTGCAGAGCAGGATATGCAGCAATGCCTTGTCTCCAGCTGGTGTTATGTCCCCCTTTGCAGATGTTCAGCCTGCACAAGCACAGAATCCAGGTGATTTACAGAAGATCAGATCAGACCATGAATGCTCCTATCTAGTCTCATACTCCAAAATCTCTCCTTCTCATTAATAACTTGGGTGTGTCCTTTAGCTTTTCTGTCACTGTTTTACCTTTTTTCACATCTTGAGACATTGTTTTCAGCTTAGGTTATGTGCAGATCCTTCCCAAAGTCTCTTACACAGAGTAAGGTCAAGCTATGATACGAGCAGCAAAATGAGAAACTGATCTCCCATGGACATTAGAATGAAAATACTTGACTGCCTGCATGGCTTTGATGGTCACAAAGTTAAATCCCTGTACAATTATAAGTTTCTCCAAATCAAAGTTGGTCTCAGAATAGTTATGATTACAAAAATCAAGCAAATATAGCTAATTTGATTGCAAATAATAACTCAGAGTAAACTAAGATTTAATTTGGGTTTTATTTTTAATTGAAGAGGAATTTAGCAATTTAGCAATCCACTGATACTTGAGATTCCTTTATAAAAATCTGGATTCACTGACCATCTCTGTCTATTTCTGGCCACATAAACCTGGCGTGATGTGATTGAAGGTTGGCAATATGATAATTTTGAGCAGACTTGGAAAACAAATGGAAAATGTACAAATACTGTGCAGGTTGAAATGTGTAACTACTGCTGATGTTTTTTCTGTTGACTTCTGAGTCAGTGTCTCTTGCTAAGTGAATGACATAGCAAATGTTGATTCCATGGTGGCACTGTCTGTACACTTCTTAGTGCACCCAACAGGAATTTTTCATTTCATGCATCATTTATAATTTGCTGCAACGATTGAGAAGGCTCTCTCTATGTGTGTGCATATATAAATATACATCTCCTTTTTTAAGAGGAAGAAAATATGCCTTGTCAGCCTTCTCTAGGCTGTCAGACTTTTCCTGTCTGTAAAATTTGATGGCATAAATTGTATCAATGCAAGTTTCTGCAAGCACTTTTCTCTGGAGGAGATGGGAAAGAAGAGTAAAGTAGTTGATGAAATTTAGGCAGTTAATTATGAGATATGTTAGAGCATTTCAGTAACATCCCATCTGTTGCCTAACTGCATCCAAATTAATTCAGACCTGAAAATGGAGAAGCTTTGGAATACTGAGATCATGAGGACTGACACTGTTAACAAGGATCTGGATCTCTGGGGCTTTTCATGTGGTTCCATTGCAGAAGGAATCACCTGACAATCCTTTGCCATTAATATTTCAAAGCAGTTGGATGGTGGGCTCTTTCTGACTATGCTTTAGTTTGTTTAATTAATCACTGATATTTCAAACTTGCTTGTTTGCTTGCTTTCTGTTGAAATCATATGAAAAAGTGTCTCTTTGATCTCTCTTTTGTTGTGGCTGTTTCTATAATTCTTTAGACATGTTGGTGCGTTGCACAGGATTTTGTCATTACTTGTACATTTGATAGGTAAATATGATAGATTTCTTTACTTCTAAGTAGGCTTTTCTACTGGAATAAAATTAATATGGGAAAAATGACCATATGACAAAAAATGGTGCTGTTTACTCACTTAGGCTCCCCAGAATGTTAATTGAAAGAGCACAGAGTTTGTTTATTTGTATTTGTTCTTTCAAAATTTAACAAAGTCCTCAAGTTTTAGTTGCGTGCTAAAATCCATTGCAGTTTTTACCATGAATTAAAATGAGCCATTTTATTAGTGAAAGCGGGCATTCATATTGAGAAATGCCAAAATAAGAATTCTTAAGGTGCAAAGCTAGTTCTTACCATGAAAACCAGACATTTTTCAAGTTGGCCAGTACAGATAAATCTCAGTAAACCAGGAAATATATTGATACAGGCAGGAGTGATGGCATGAATGGCCAAGTTACACAGACCCTATGATGTCTTTTGACTTCACTTTGCTCTTAAGGTTTGTTATAAACCCCCCGAGAGCCATCAAGGGAACAATAAGGTCACATTATCTTATCTTTTTGGTCTATTACATGAATTTTTTTTTTTTTTTTTTGGAAAACACCCTCAGCTGGTTTACTGATTTATACAAGATGAAGGGTTTTCTCAGGACTATGTGTCACCAGCTGCTTCTTTCTCTGATTCTCTACTCATCTTCCACCAGAAGATTTTTAAACAAGTATCTCCCTTTTTTTCTGGTTTGAGATGCCTTGACCCTTGTGGCAGCCTACCTTTGACTGCTCTCTGGAAATGCAGCCTTCTGAGCAAGTTTGATATAATTTACTGCATGAGCTGCTCTTTCATGCTCAATGTTTCTTCTTATCTGGCTGATATATTTGATGGTGTATCCATAAAACTGGATAGAAGCTGACCTGGGCAGAGGTGACAGACCCGAGAGGTGAAGGGACACAAATGCTTTAAAGATGTTCCATCCTTGTCTGGTCTGCTCTGGGTCAATCCCTCTGACGTTGGGAGTGGAAATACAGCCCCTCTCCAGTCCCCGAGGGCTGCTGGAGCTACAGATTGCTGACATACAGGGCCATCATGTAATTTCTTTCTTTCTTTACTGTTTCTTGGTATACTGCCCTAAGAGAATGAAACCAAGACAGTAACTTTTACCCTTGCTGCCTCTGTTTGGGTACCTCTCTCTTTTTTTCTCTCATTTTCTCCTGCCGAGATGAGAAAAAAAAGAGATCTTTGAATATTCCAGTGTGGAAAGGGTTGAAAACTCCCTTTTGGTCTACATGGAAGAAAAAAAACCCCCATTGACTATATGCAAAAAATGCTTTGATCAGGCAAAAAGACAAAGGAAAGTCCTCAGGCATCTAGAAAACCCACCTTGAAACTGGGAACTCCACTGCAGCACACAGAATCACCTTCTCTTCATCAAACCCTTCCTACCCAAGTATTGAGGGAGCATGCAGCCATAAGCACAGCTTTTCTGTGGGCAAACAAGTTTCTTTTTGCCAGTGGTAACATATAACCCCACACTTACTCATCCCAAAATTCTATTTTGCTTCAGTTTTAATAGGACAGAAAAAATGTATAGACAACACATTCTAATCGCTTATCCTTCATTATGGCTTTTGTTGAATGACAAAGATAACTCTTTTAATACGTTTTACTCTCAAGAGAAAGTATGCTGTAATCAATATTTCAGATGTTTCAAACTTAGAAGAGCTATGTTTCTTGTTTAGAAAACACGAGGCAGTATTGGAGAAATTAAATTAAATTGCTCTGCGATTTAGCGTTTTTATAATGGCAGCAGAACAACTCAGGCTTTAAAAGGTTCCATAAAGAGTGCTATGTTTTTCCACCACGATTATAATTAAGGTTGATGGATTGCTAGAAAGGCAAAGAATAGTGAATTTTCTGCATAATTTTTAGAGTTTGGATAGAAACTGAAAAACATTTAAACACCTACAGATGGACAAAGCAGTCCAGGCAGCTCTTTTTCCACTACATAAATCCTTCTTGACCTTTGAAAATAAATATAAATAATCCTCTAAGAATTTTTTATGGCACTTTTCTCTGAATTTGGGATTGAGCCATCCATTTGCTTTAGCACACCTCTGATCTCTGGTCTTGTCAGTTGCTTGGGTGGGCTCTGTTTGAGGTTTTGCCTGAATCCTCAGTGCTGGCTGGCAAGGGAAACCTCCTGAGCTGTTGTCATGGAGAGATGTGGCTTTGGAGAACTGGCAGTAAGACTTCATTTATGCTCCCCACCATACTTTTATTGGAAATTTCCCTAGTCAGGGGTAATATTCAAGTGTGATCCCTCCCCTGTTGTTTCACAGTTATAAAGGAAAATAAAGGAGTCAAAAGAATTTGCTCCAATAATATTACCTAAATATAAAGGCTGGTTTTTATAGTGCCACAAATTTACTCAGAGTTTGTATGGATTTAGGTCAATTCCGTAGGATTCTCAAACATTTTTAGAAGATCAATATCTGGTCTTCTGAACCTGCATGAGGCAGGGAGAACTCCTATATACCCACATACAGCAGTGGTTTCCTGCTTGAGCTTTAGTTTGTTGGTGGTTTTGGCTGGAGCAAAACTACTTCTGCTGTTTATTTTAATTGTGTGCATTTTAAAGCATTTTGCTCTAGTTTCTGATGAGTCCTCAAGAGCAAATAATCTGGCATCTGTGATATTTAGCACATCTTGGAAGCTCTTTGTTTCCCCGGCTGATTTTCAGCTTGTTCTGAGGTGTTAGCCACATATTCATGGCCAGGGCTATCCTTGAAGAAGGGGAAAATCCATATCTTTCACTTTATAAAGTGTATTTTTTTCCCCCTCTTCATTTTTCAGTAATAAAAATGCTATTGTACAAGACTTTAGAGCTAGATTTGTAGGAAGAGACATTTATGTGATCTGGTATATCTGTAGTGCTAGTACAAGACTCTGAAGTGGGATATAAATAAAATATGTGTATGCAGAATTTTAGTTTTTATGAATTTCTATGAATTATTCTATTCCATTGTGCTTAATTTTGTTAGGAATATTACAGATGAGAGAACCATAGAGCTGCATGACTAAAAGTACCTAAAAACGATGGATCACAGGGTATGGAAATAGAAACACCTCATGGACACTTCTACTTGGCAAATTGGAACTTAAACCAGGTATTGCTGACTGTGTAGAACAATCAGCTATTCTCACCATTCTCTCTGCAATGATAAAGTCAGTTGTGACTTCATAGGAATGTAGATACATGTATTAATTGTCATCCTCCACAATTAAACCTGCTGAGAATGGAAAGAGCTACTGAGTAGAAAATTTTATTCAATATCTATTGCCTGTACTATTGCTACGTTTTAGCAATGGGAATGTTTTAATTCATATGAGATGAGAGCGCTCTTCTATTTTGAAAAATTCATAAATCAAATTATGTGCATATTAAACAACTTTTAATAGCATTGACATCAGTGGAATTCATCATCTCCGAGTTCCATATGTGCCAATTCATCAAAACAACAACCTTGTCAGGTACTGTCTTAATAAATAATTATTTCTGCATCCAGCCCTTCTGAAGGGCTTGTGAGGTGCCTTGATGATTCATTAGTGCTAATGTTGGGTTAAACCTTTTGTGATCTTCAACAGAATTGTAGTTCATTGGGTGGTTTCTATTTTTTTTTTTAACCTTCAGAAGAGGAAAAATGTACAGATTTTATTTCATTTATTATTGACAAAATGAAAGGGAATTACTTGTAGGATCATCTTATGAGCAACTTGTGTGGATAAATTTCACGGTATTCATCTGCAAATTCCTTTCTCTATAGTAAATATTTGATAGTAATTTTTTGAAATAGAGTTAAAAATTTTTCTTACATTCCCATGTCAGCAGCATAGGATTTAGAAAATGGAGGTTCAAGTCTCACTGTCACTTTGAGACAGACACTTAAAATGCTGGGTAAATAAACGCTTTCAACCCAAATCATTCTATGAAAATAAAGGACCTTGAATATCATCTAATTCCAACCCCTGTTGGAATGGGGGTTTAATATGCTGACACACCTTTTTCATGAAATATCATTATTAAAATGGAAAAAAATACTAAACTCCTCTGATCACCTCTGCATAATAAAGTTTATAATGGTGGTTTGGGAAAGGCATATAGATAAATAAAGTATGAAAGAGATACTCAGCTCCTGGTGAATTGGAATTAATTGGGCAAACTAAGTATTTACTACTAGTTGGTGCTTCAATAAATTGAAGCATGGGGATGTGAAATGTGCTTGAGAGTACTCATGAAACTGCAAGTGGTACCTTCAAATCCTGAAAAGCTGAGTGAGAGTGAGCCATGTCCATATAACATATAGAGCTACTCAAACAATAGCTTTCATTTTTTGTTAATTTGTGTTCTGAAAAAAATAGTTGCAATAATCTGAGTATTTAAAAGAGATAGAATATGTTGGTTTGCACTTTTGAGCAAAATAAAAATGTTTCTTTTCTATTCTGAATATTTTAAAGCTTATTTCTTCTACAAGAGCACTAAAAGGAAATTCAGATAGGAAAGTCATGCTTAATTTCATTAAATAAACATTTTATTTTTGAAGCATTGGAAAATGTTCCTGTGGCTCCTTTTGTTTCTAAACTTTGTGAATTTGACTGGAATGCCTGAAAGATGATAATGTTGCCAAAAATGCATTTCCCTGAGTCAAACCAAGAGGAATCCCTGAGCAGCCCTTGAGCACTGTCCGCACTGATGGTGCTGCACCAGCTCTCTGATCAGTCCTTCCCAAACTCCCTGCGTGCATCAGACCTGTTTCTGTCAGTGGCGTCACGCTCCTGGGTGATCAATTAGCAATTAATTAACTCCTTTGGCACAGGACAGCCACTGAACAGCTTCCGTTTGCTCCGGTGGGAGCAGGGAGGGTGTCCTGGTGTGTCCAGGGAAGGGACAGCTCCCCGCAGCCTCCCAGCTCTGCTCCTCTCAGCTTCCCCCTGGTTATCCATGGTCATTCCTGGTTATCCCTGGTTATCCGTGGTTATCAATGGTTTTCCCTGGTTATCCCTGGTTGTCCCTGGTTATCTGTGGTTATCCGTGATTATCTGTGGTTATCCGTGGTTATCCCTGGTTATCCCTGGTTAATTGTGGTTATCCATGGTTGTCCTTGGTTATCCATGGTTATCCATGGTGGTTATCCGTGGTTATCTCTGGTTATCTGTGGTTATCCCTGGTTATCCCTGGTTATCCATGGTTATCCCTGGTTATCTGTGGTTATCCATGGTTATCCTCAGTTATCCATGGTTATCCATGGTGGTTATCCATGGTTATCCCTGGTTATCGCTGGTTATCCGTGGTCATCCCTGGTTATCCATGGTTATTCCTGGTTATTCCTGGTTATCCGTGGTTATCTGTTGTTATCCGTGGTTATCCGTGGTTATCCGTGGTTATCCGTGGTTATCCGTGGTTATCCGTGGTTATCCGTGGTTATCCGTGGTTATCCGTGGTTATCCGTGGTTATCCGTGGTTATCCGTGGTTATCTGTTGTTATCCATGGTTATCCGTGGTTATCCCTGTTTATCCGTGGTTATCCGTGGTTATCCATGGCCCCGCACCCGGGAGAAAGTCAGATTTCCTGCAGTAATTGAGAAAACTCCGCAGCATGCACGGTGGCACACAGGCAATTAAAACCACCTCCATCCAATTGCAGGTGACATTTCATGAGCTCAGCAGCTTCTGGGCTTTGATTAGGGAATGACTACTGGAAAAACAAAAAAGGTTGTGTCATCTCATAGCTCTCCTACAGATGTGGCACTTTTTAATGTGCTTTTTATTTCAGCCTGCCTTAGTAATCATGTGGCAGCTAACAAAGATTTGTCATTTAGGACATTATTTGGGTAAGTGGTGGGATTTCTGGCATCCAAAGAAGAGTTTTTGTGGGGCTGTCTAGACTAAATAAATTCATGAATATAGATTTCTATGGATGTTAAAAGTGGACATAAAGTGGACATTATATAAAGTATTTATATGAAAAAAACCCTAAAATTTTGTATTTACAATTCCTACCTCTGTTCAAAAGACAGTTTTACTGAACATTGATTTAATTTCATGTTAAGTATAGCAAATCTCGAATATAAGAACAATATAAGCATAAATAAGTTGAGACAGCTATAAATGGATCATTTCTCTGTAGGTTTGTATGCATTTGTTAAAATCAGACTTGGGAATCACCCATCACATTGATCAATAATGTGGAAGTGTGATGTTTTTCATTAGTTGCAGCTTTATAAAACTGGAAGCTTTTTTCTTCTTCCTCCTCATCCAAATTCTGATTGAAGATTTGCCATGAGTAGCTCACAGGAACAGTGGTTACGGAGTTCTGAGCACAAGAGTATTGTTTCATTACCCCTTCCAGTTAAGAAATATTCCATCTCAAAGCCCTCTGCAACTGCTAATTATTCAGCACATCTCTGAGAAGCACTTTAGCACCGATCCCACTTCACATCTGAGGCACCAGACCCTGCTCAGATCTTGACTCTGAGCTGCTCAGCAGAATTCAAGTCAGATCCTGTGTGATTCTTCCCACCACAGGGGAGGCAGCTGCTGTCCCACCTTGTCCCAAAGCCAAAAATTAAATCAGGATAGGGATCTGAACTTTGGGCTCCTGCAAATGCTGATTCTGTTCTCCAGCTCCTTGGCTATTCTGGTCTGGTACACACTCAGAGAAGCTGCTCTAATTCAAATAAATAATTAAATATTAATTGGAGCAGAGGCAGGCAGCTACAGCCAAGCATTTATTTGGTGTGAATAAATCCACATTTTCTTGTTAAGAAAATGTATTCCAAGTAGGAAGCTTTCTGTTGAACTAAAAAACAGTTGAATTACCTAAATATAAATGTAAACCTATATGAAATCTCCAAAAAAGACCAGGGACAAATAAAACAAGAGGAAAACTGTATTTGCAGTTCATTTTTGATCAGCTGTAAAGCACCTATAGCTTTGGTTTCAGGGTTCTGTGTTCCTGATGTAAAATTGCAAAATCAAGGAGAAGGCAATTCGAGGAGCAGCAGAATACATGACAATCCAATGAAAAGGGAAGCAACAATACTGGAGGAATAATTTCTGACTTTTCTGTAGTCCTTGCATAGCCTTTAAGCACATCCTGCCGACTGCTTTTGGTAGTTGACAGCTTGAAGAAAGAGTAAATGAGAAAACAGACTTCTAGAAAAAAGGCAGTAGCAAGTATTTAAAAGAAAGTACTTCTTTATTCAAATGAATCTGTTTTGTTGCCTTTTGCTTGGATTTTTGCTTTTTTATTCTCTAGTTGTGTTCCAAAAAAAATGGTGAACTGTTCTGCAGTATTAGATTTTGCAGGGAGCAGGGAGATTGACTTCAGTTTTGTCTGGGAAGGGAAATCCAGAGAGCATCCCAGTCCAGGCTCCATTTCTGACAGCTGATTTCTCTCTGAGCAGGAGGGTGGTGAGTGCTCCCGGAGCATCCTGACTGAGCAGCAACATTGGTGATATTGATCATTGGTGATATTCTGCCATCTGAAACATTCATCATTTTCATGGGGAAAAGTAAGTCTGATTAATTTTCCATTTTGCAAACAGTGTTAGAGCCGTCACCCTCTTCTGGTTTGATGTCTTAAAAATTGAAGAGTTTTAGGGTTTTGTTTGAAACCAGTTTTCATCTAGGAAGGCAAGGTAATTCTTACTTTAAAAATACAAGGGAATATCATTAAATGAGCACAAAATATTGAAACCAAACAATCCACGTGATTATTATTTTTTCCCAATTTCAGCCTATGAAATATTTTTAATATTTTATATTTTCTCTCCACTCTTAGATGGGGAGTGAGAGGGACAAGAAATTTAAAAACTTCCCAAAGTTTCCAAGAAACTTAAAACTTTCTAATAACTTTCACCTTATTTCAGAAGAGTAAGAGCTCCTTCTTTGCTGATTAATTCAGCAGTGGGAACAGCCCAGGGTTCATCTGTGACTTTGAACCGAAGTGTCCATTTGAAGTACTTGCAGAGAGCGTTTTGGGGCAATAAGCACTGATTTGCAGCCTTGGTGGGTGGTGGAGGTGAGATGGGGCTGGTGCAGACTCTCCTGGGGGAGCTCGGGACCCTCGCACCACGAACCGCGGTGATTTCACAGAGCCGTTTATTGTTCACATGACACTGTTTTTATACATTTCTGCAGCTGTAGCTCACACGATCACAGATCCCATTGGATTTCTGTGCTGTCCTTGCTCTGCATGCTCCTTTCAGAGAACCTGACTGGTTCCAGTCCAGGATGGCACCGTCCTTCTTTTTATCGACTTTCTTGCCGTTTTGTTATCCCGTCTTCCAGCAGCTTCTTTCCCAATATAGAACAGTTTACATTTCTGTAGCCTTGACAAATTCTTGAGGTCTCTGATGAGGTAGCTGAGCATAACTGGGCTGGGGCACCCTGACAGAATTTGGGTGCCTTACAACACTCTCCTTATCTTCTTCCCTGGCCAGACACAGCAGTGGGGGTGGAGGCAGCACTTTCAAGTCCAGCCCCTGTGGTACCAAAATGTCGAGGATAAAGGCAAAGTTGGAATGAGGGAATGAGGAGCCTGGGCCACTTCACTGTCATGAGATCTCTCAGCTGATCTGCAGCACAACTGTAAGACTACAGTTGGTTTTTTTGCTTATTAATCCTGTGTACTGATAAGCTTGCTCTAACTTCTGTGCATATCATAAAGTATTCCTCCAAAATACTGCACGTGCTAAAGCAGATGAGTTCTCAGACCTTTGAAACCACGATGCCAGAGCAGTGCTACATTTACATGCTAAGCTAACTGAAAATGGAAATAATTCTCCATGCAGCTGGCTCAACAATCCCAAGTTGTTTTACACCCCGTTCAAAAAAGAAAAAAGAAGATTATTGACTACTGAGGTTGCAGAAATCTCAGAAAAGATGCCTGTGTGAGAAAGTGTAACTTATCACAAAGGCTGCATATTTCTCCTTCTTGAATGTAAACACACATTCTTGTTCTTCTGTGTCTCATTGCTGTGCAACTTTTAAAATGCCAGATAATGTGTTGTTTATTTTCCAACATGACGTTAAGCA
Organism: Daphoenositta chrysoptera; assembly: GCA_013397915.1. Classification (NCBI taxonomy): domain Eukaryota; kingdom Metazoa; phylum Chordata; class Aves; order Passeriformes; genus Daphoenositta; species Daphoenositta chrysoptera. The sequence continues at coordinate 173,319 of VZRO01000762.1, forward strand.
TTTCCATTAGAGCTGGGCAAGCAGGAGAAACAGTGGTACTCTGTACATTAATTTAACACTAAATTTTAAAAGTCCTGAATATTTACCTGGCTGATGCTAAGACAAATTTGGAATGGTTTATGGAAAGAAATAGTTGATAGTGGGGTGTTTATAAAGTCCTTCCTGGAGATTATGAAATTTCATTTACTGCTTTTGTTGTAGGTTCATTTTGCAAACTTTGTTTTAACTTTTCTCATATCTGCTGTCTCTTTCACACAGACAGCAATTCTTTTTACTCTGCACTTCCCATAAAATAAAACCCTATAACCCCACCTCCCCCTCAAAAAA
>VZRO01000762.1:178414-255708 GCA_013397915.1 Daphoenositta chrysoptera
CCTCCTTTTTTTTGGTTTTTTCTTCCCCTTTGTCTCTGCATCAGGCAGGTTTTCGTCTGTCCTGGTCTCAGAGCTTCAGAAGACACCTACAGCAACCTTACAGCTCCAGGCTGGAATTCACTCTTCCTCTTTGAAAATAACTCTTAATTTAACATAATATGTACATAGATCAGTAATACCAATCTTCATTTGTATAAAATTAGAGTGTATAATGTGGTTCCTCCAGCACCCTCATTCCCATGCCCACTCCCCACCCCCCAAAAAAAAAAAAAAATTAGTATTCTATATTTTAATTTTACTTTCAAGTAAACTGTGAGGTTTGTGGATTCATATTAGTATGAGGTTCTTTATTTAATTGTTGAAAAACGAATTGTATATACTCCTCTTAAGCAAAAGTGGAAGAATACTATCTTTTGGTCTCCTTCAGAGGTTTGTTTATTTATAGCAGATTTAATGGATACTTCTAATGCCTTTTATGCAGTAAGTAGATTACATAATGCCAGCTATTTAATTTCCAATATCTCACATTTTCTTAGTTAGGCTCATCAACATATTTTTACATTAATTATTTAACTGCCATTTTCAATCTTTTCAGTCAGGCACACTTGTGCCTACTCAGGGCACAATTAGTCACTGCATTATTATAGAATTAAATCAGTTTAAGTGAATAAAAAGAAATTTGCACATTTTGAACACAGCTACATTTTGTTCTGAATATTTTTAGCCTCAAGATTGGCTTTCAATCTCACATTAGGACATTTTCCTGTTTCAAAATGGGATAGCCAAGGCTCATGGAGTTGTTTTCTTATTTTAAGTCCTGAATTGCTTTTAAATACTATACTTCTCAATGATCCCCTTTCTCATCCACCAATAGCAAAAAGGCAGTAGAGCAAATAAAACAGTTCTGGAGTACTGTTAAGGGATGTAATAAATCAATTGATGTGCACAAAGGCAGTGTATCCACTGTCCTTGTTCCTGTTTGCAAGCACAAAATACATTACTAATGCTTTTTTCTGGAAATGCCAATTTTATTCTGAGTTTGCCTCTAAGCATTTTTGAGATCTTCTGAGTCACTGCAGGTGGTGGGCTACAACTACAACTTTTCCAAATGTTTTTTATTTCAAATACTGTTTATGGATATTTGATTCAATACTTTGCATTGCTAATTTCGGAAAGAATGGTGTATCAGAGGCTGAGAGGGTGAAGGCTTAAGCTCTGTGTTTGAGACACAGTTGAGGTTTTATTCCATGTTCTTGTGTCCTAGGTATTGCTGTAATACTAATTATAACAGATGGTAAATTTATAAAGAGTAGAATATCTTTTTGCAACTTGATAATGAAAAGTAAAATATGACCATGCTATTTTCTAAGCATTTTTGAGATCAGGAGCACATTAAATAAAATCAACATTCAAGAAAAATGTCTTAAGCTTGGGCAAGAGCAGTGCCTCATCAGGAAACAGGTCAACTCTCCTTTTCAACTTTTAATAGGATTGTGAAATTAAAGGGGGCTTATTTTATTACCCTTGTTCATCTTTCTTATCTGCATTTCTTTTTGCTCTTTTGCAAATCTTTGACTCTCTTGGAATATTATCCTTGATTGTACAGCAGGAGATATCTTTCACATTCTCAATTAACCATTAGGTGTGTACTTGGATCAAAAATATCAATAAACAAGTTAGAAATACTACAGGATTTCTAATGTGTTTCTTAGGAAGGTTTATTTTATTATAAAGATTTCCCTAAATGTGAGAATGAAAGGCTTGATAATTGACATGAAAGAAAATTATCCTAAGACATGTGAAGATTTTCCTTTTTTATTTCCAGATGATTGAGTCTTGCTTTGAGTAATGTCACAAAGAAATAATACCATCATTGTCATTATTTCCAATTTGTTATGCTTAAATGGTCAATAACTGTGAGACTTTCACAAGTACATTCACATTTCTCCTCATTTGTTCCCTTGGCCTCATGCAAAGGGTAAATCTTCCTTTTTGAAAGGGTATCCCTTTTACTGATGCAGTCCTAGAGAGCTGCTCTTTGGCTTTCCATCCACCTTCTTCCACAGGGAAAGTCAGCGAAACTTCTGTCACTATATTGCTCTGAAGTTTTCTGCACAAAGAGTTAGTCAAAGAGCAGATAACAAATGCTAATGAAGTGTCTCTTGGGAGGCTGCCAGCCCTTCTTGGCTTTCAGCTGCCCCTGAGGTCAGTGGGATGAACACTGAGTTTCCAGGACTCTGAAGGAGGCCTGACATTTAAGCTGCACCATTTGTGCCACCAGTGCTGGAATTGTGTGCATCAGCCTCATTCCCAAAATCTCCTTTAATGGTGTAACTGCTTTTGCACAGAGGATGGCTCTGGCTTCCCTTTTTCTTGCGGGATCTGCTTGCTTCTTTTGAAATTTAAAATTGTTCAGTCTCAACTAAAAACTTGACCTTGCAAAACTTTACTAACACAAACAGTCTCAATCATTAAAGCAGTATAATTATAGCTAATAGGAGTAGAAATATGCAAGACTGACCTTTAAAAGAGGTTCTCTGGGCTATCATAACTGAAGAAAAAAATGTTTTCCCTTTTAATTTAGGTGGTAAATCTAGCAAATAATTTAAGCTATGAATGAATTGCTTTTCCTTTTCTGAAAAACAAAACTTAATTGTCATAATTTGAAAATACGTTATTCTGAATATAAAGTGTTTTTTTAATGAAAAGTTTAGTAAGGCTATTTAATGCTGTAAAAGCACTCACTGTGTGTCAGCAGCACCCACATTAACCCAGCAGACTGAAACTGCTCCATCCATTGACTCAATGGGCTGTGAAATCCATTTTCTCCGTAAGCCTTGACACTCTAGACCTCAGTCTAGTGGATCCTCAGTGGATTGGGGCTCCCATGATGAGTTACCAAGTGAATGATACTCTAATAAGACCCTTTTTAGGCCCTGACATGACAGATTTAGAGTACCAAAAAAAAAAAATTGAATGAACTCTCATTTTTCAAGGTTCTTCAGTTTAACTTTTTTTTGACAGTTAAAGAAGTTATATTTAGGGGTCATTTCAATGCTGTCCAAGCTTCACATGAAATTTTCCAAAGTGCCTTATTTTTTTTTTTCAACTTTTGAAGCTAAATCGAATTTTCAATAGACATTTGGGGGACAGACATTCCTATTGCTCACTGCCAATGACTAGAGCAGATTTTACATCCTCCACCCTTCTGATGGCAGCTCCTGTCTCTGCAGGACTGGTGTGTAACCATGGAATGATTGGATGGGTCCTATTCACACTTCAGAGTGTGGTTGTTTAATTAAAACTGGTAGGTGAGAGCATTTAAATTGCTGAGCTTGAACTGCAAGATCAGGGAACGTGTGTCCCACTCTCTGATGTACATTTCCTATGCCTCTGGTTTTGTTTTTCCCTATTGCTTCACTCCCATTTCAAAGGGTTTGGAAAATTATCACTAGAAAGCTTTCCAGCTCTTTCTGCTCTCCTGCTGGGGTGGATGCTATCTACTGTAGTATAAAATTCATCCAAAGAATTTCATTTGAAAGCCAGGAGGTCCCTGAAGACATCAAATTGTTCAAAAGCCAGATTTTCACATTTGAGCTTCAGAATTGGTGGTTACAGGATGGTAGGGCAGAAAAGATTGTAAGTTTAAGTGGGACGAGTCATTCTCTGGTGCACTGTGATTCTTACTGGGGATTCAAAATCCATGTAAAGCTGCTGGCATAGGGAAGGGCAGATGTGAACTTGGATTTGCTTTTTGTCTCCTTCAGTCACTTGCTATCCTCTGGTTTCATCAGTCTCTATTAGCATCATGCTGGCAAAGTTCTTGAGATCCCTGAAAGGAGCTGCTGGGGCAGAGAGCTCTTCCCACTATTTCCATGGTGTGTTTCTGCCACTCTGAGTTTTGAATTGGAGCACAGCCTGTGAGAGCAGACCTGAGTCAAGGCTTTGTGAGTGGCTGAGACAGCATGGACCACAATGAACTCCTGTGCTGAGCTCCACGAGCTCAGAGCTGAGCCCTCTCCCACCCTCTGTGCAGCTCCTCTGACACCTCAGAACAGGCCATAATCAAAGCCCATCTCTGCACAGAGTCGTGGCTCTTTCTTTATGGAATTAAAAAGAATAATGTAGATTTTTCAACAACTATACGGCTCCCAGAGGCAAAAGGTTTTTAATGCAGATACGATAGTGGTATGAAATGCTGCAGGAAGCTGGCCCTCAGCGATAATGAAACTCTGTGTTTTTGTGTCAATTGATACAGCAAGAAAGTGGCCATTTGTACATATGCCTGCTGCTAACCTTCTACCCTGGGGGATAATCATTTATAATTAGGCCAACTAGTTCCTTGTCAATAAACAAGCCAGCGAACTTTTCAAAATTATGCTGTGGTTATGATGATTTTGCTGTGAGCCAAGTTTATCTATACACAGTTAAAAAATTACAAAAAACTTAATGAGACAGACCAGATAAGTATCTCTAGGAAGAGAGAGATGAGTCCTGATTGTTAACTTTTCTACAGCATCTCCATACCCATGGAGGCTACAGCTTTATAAAATGAAAAGTAGCAGATAAAGAGGCAGCTTGCAGTGGAGATTGAAGATTATTTTATTAATTTAAAAATTATAATGTCTTAAATTTTATCTGCTTAAAATTGAATGAATCAAACCATGATGCATTGAAGTATTAACAAGATTTCAATTAAACTTTGCCACAGTATTCTTACTCAGTGATTCTTTCCACTAACAGGTAGGAGGAATCCCTTTTATAATCCACCTGTAAATGTTGGACCCCAATTGCCACATTATAATGTGGTGATAATATAATGCACATTCTGCAAAATATCTATAATTAAGTATTCGTGAGGCTTGATAATGGCTCCTCTACTATTATACAACTTTAAATCTATATGGAGGTTATTTCTTAGCATTCGTACTATTCTAACAGTAATTTGTATTTAGTATCATACTCTGTCTATTTTGATTATATTTTATAATAAGGTACAGCAGGATTAGTAATTTGAAGTTTCTTAATTTGCATAATGAGCTCCTTGAATTTCTGAATTTGGAAGCAATCATACCAGAAACTTTTTTTTAAAAACACGTAGTCCCAGGTACCAGGAAATGTGTAAAGGAAAATATTTCCTGGAATTTAGGGTAATTTGAAGCAGAATTTATGAATCACCTTCTTCAGTAGGTTCATATGTTGGTTGTGAAAGAAATGAAATATTTGATGGATGGCATATAGTGGCAAAAAATTCCAGAATGTTCATTTTGAGCTGATGATCAAAGTGTTCACCTTTCCTGAACTCTTGCTTTAACCAACCAGGGTCCCTATTTCTATCTCTGTATGTTCATTACATTATATATATATATCTATATATATACAGATACATAGGCACATCTATATATGTGTGTTACTCAGTTCATATGCTTTTGTATATTAAATTAGTTATTTATGTGCATATTGCATATAATGTACATACACATTAAATTTCTCAGTGTATAATTAACAACATTGGAAATTTTTATACAGCATAATTTATCTGTTGTGTAATAGTCAAATTTTAGACCCTGAGAATTTTCCACCTCTCTCCCTGAAGTCTGAGCAACAGTTTTACACAGCTCACTTGTTAATTAGAGGTGCCATCTACTTCCTGAAGTAATTTATATAGGCTGGCAGTCATTCTAATACCCAGGATATCCCCACAGCTGCTGGATCTAAATCCCCTGCACACAGCAGTGGTGAAAATGAGTAAACCTATGTAATGTACTAGTGTCATTTGCTACACAGTGCAGTTAGCAGAAGAAAAACATTATTTTAAAATCTATTATACTTGAAGCTTTCACTGTTAAATGATCACTCTACCTCAAGGTCAGGTGCTGGAAGACTCTAACTTAATGTGAAATGGTCCCTGTTGTTTATTTGGGTTTAATTTTTGTGTTTTCTTTTGCCATTTTTATTGTATTTTTAGGAGCATGAGATATATAATAGAACTATACTTATGTAGACACATACATATAAAAATTATACAAGTAAATATGTCCATGTGTGTATTTACATGTCTAAGGAGTTAGGCTTCTTAGACATGCTTACTATTGAATGGAGGGCACTTCAGCCCCTTATCACTCCAAATTCTGCACTGTGTGATCAGTACTGATCTTTCCTGTGCAGTTTCAGGGTCAGTGTGACTCTGTAAACCCCATAATTTAAGGTCTACATAAACAAACATGCCTAAATCCCCATGTTTAAGATGCTTCAAAGAAGTGCTGCTTCTACAGAGACTTCTGTGAACTGTGGATGATTGCAGTTTACGAAATATTAACAAAATGTGACAATGCAATCTCCCAGCTGCTCCCATTTAAATTCCCGTGTTGAGGATCGTCTGCCTGATGTGCACAGACAGCCCCGTTGCTGTGAATGCTCCTCTTGCTAATCTCGGGGACCTTGATCAATGATTTCTGCAGAAGAAAATCACTAAAGGTTTAGGGAGGAATCAGACTTCACTGCTATTTCCCCTGTATTGCCATCTCAAGATCTCCTTCTCAGGCTCTGTGTAATAGGATGGGGAAAGAGTTTATTCTCCTGACTCATGTCCGGCAGATCCCTTCAAGTTTTCCCTGAGATATTGCCTTGCTTGCTCTGTTAAATCTCTAAGTCACTGATCTAACCTGATGGAACCAAATTTCCAGTGGAAAAGTACAGCTAGGAAATGCTCCCTTCTGAAAATCAAATCCTTGACTCTGCAAGGTGAATTTGAAAGATAAAATCTTGTGGTTAGTGCACTGCATTAGGATTAGAAAAACTGAGTTTTGCTGGTCAGCTCTGGGTTCCTTTCAAAATGTCTTTGGGTCAGACCCGTAAATATATGTGAGTCTATTTTTTGCTAACACTGGCGTTTATGCATGCAAGATACAGATTCTTGGAACCATCTAGGGGTTTTTTTTTTGTTTATGGTTTTGTTGTCCAGTAAATCAGAATAATAGGGGGCTATCCTAGAAATAATTCTGCTCCTACCCTTGTAGAGGTGTTATGACCCCAAGTATGTTCAAATAGGAGAGATCAACAGAGAAAATCAGTCTGGGGAGGATGCATGTGCAAATAGCTGTGTGTAAGTTAGGCACCTTGACCAGGTTTCTCTGCTGAATGACAGGGAGTAAACACATCTCTGATTATTTTGAATTGCTCAGTTTGTTGAGTCTCTTTAATTTACAAGGCAGTCTGCAGGTGATGTGAATGTTTAAAGATTTCCAACTGGGTAGAATATGGCCTTGAGATATTTTTAAGAGGTCTCAGGGACAGTGGATACCTTTCTGAAACAGCACAGTTCTAGGAGAGGTTACTAAAGTTTAAATAAACATCTAACCTCAAGAGTTTATCATCCAAACTGAAGTTACAAACTTTTCTGTATTCATTAGTGTTTTGTAGCTGTTAGTGTTTAGTCATCCAATGTTCGAATTAAGGATTTTTTGTCAGAGCAGAAGCTTGCAGTCTGGGAACATGGTCCAAAGCAAGCGGAGCATGACTAAAACTCTGGCAGACAGATTATTGGCTGCTGGTGGCAGGAGGAAGTCTCTAAACTAAGAACCCTCAATAAATAGAGACAGCCTGTGTGCGACTGGGGCCGGGAGACTGAAAGCTGCTGAACCACAGCTGGTGGCAGGAGTTAAAGCCTAAGAGCTACAGCTGAATGTTTCTTTACTCAGACCATGGATTTTTGATCCTGACACACAGCAGCTAAAATAAATCCTAGGATATGCAATCAGCTCATGATTACATGGCTGCTGGAGGTCTCAATCACATCTGCAGGAATCAGCTGATGGTGATGGATAACTATATAACTATAACATATAACTGTGTGCCCTCTCTGTGGGAGCTGAACCACGGTGCATTCCAATGACCTGCTTGAATCCCTCCAAACCAGGGAGGAGAGTGTTGGCCGTGTCAGCATTTGCCTGCTGATCTGTAGCAGCTTTTGAGGTGGTACTGAAAGTAGTTCTGTCTCACTCAAAAAAAAAAAAGGAAATGGAGGCCTGGAGAAATCTTTTTGTGTCTGGTGTCTTGACTTACTGAGGAGGCCTTTGGGAGAGCGCTGAGTCAAGGGAAGGAGAGTGCAGAAATTTTTGGCTGAGCCAGTGCTGTGGAAACCTGAGGTTTGTGATATACTGTGTTAAAGCACATTTTAGTAATTTGTACAGATTAGCTGTTCCATTTCTACTGTAGTGGTAGACGGGCAGTGAAATGCAACAACTGCTAAATTTCAGGGCCAAACTCTCCATAGTTTTCTTGTCCTTCTGGGAGTTTTGAAACACTCCAATAAGTCTTTTATATTGTAGCTGACATGGGGCAGCACGGGGTGAAAATTCTCCTTAGGCTTTATATACAAACAAGATACACTGATTAAAATAACTGCAATGAATCAGTCATCTTAATTAACCCTTGCTTGCTATCAGTCTGCAGGAATTGCAGCAACTGTGCTTTAGCCTCACCTTCCTCTAGGAAGATTCAGCCACTTCTCCTTCCCTTGCACGCTGGGTGCTCTGGGATGTTGGACCACAGACCACTCTGCCCAGGCAATGTTGGCCTCAGTAAATTGATTCTGTGATCAATAGCAAGTGCCCACTTACTTGTGAAAAGTTCACTGTCAGTCCTGACACAAACCAGAAAGTAAAATATATTTCAGCTGCATGCCATTGCTGCTGACCTCCTGGTCTCACATGTAAGAAATCAATGCTGGCTTCATTAATTTGGAAATGGTTGTGTTTTGCCATTTCCTGAAGTCCCTATGAAAGTTTTATGTCAAGAGAAGGTGGTGCTCTGCTTGTAATTGAATTCCTGGTGAATTATTTAATTCAAAATGTCTTAGAGTTAAGCAGTCCATAAACTATGTTTTCCAAACCGATCCTTCAACACAGAACAGATCACACCCTGTAGATCACAGCACTTTTGTGCTGCAACACAAATCTGGCTGCAGAACAAGTAATGGCACGGCCACTTGGACAAATGCATATTTCCAGACATGCTGAAGGGAATTTGCATAGGGAATTGGACAACAAATATAGACAGAAAGAATCTTTCATATCATTAGTAATAGACAGTTTCTGTGTTTTGTGGTTTTGGTCAGATTGTGAGTCTGCATAATTAGGAAGAGATTTGCAAAGATATGAAATCACCAAAATAAATTATGTGAAGAAACAAAAATGGAGAAGTAACAGTCTTGATTAAAATAATGATTTTTTTCTCATAGTTTTGGCTAATTTACTGTGGTAAATTACATGATAAACATATTATGCTGATGTCTTATGTACTAGAATATTTTCTTCTGGGATTTGCTAAATGTTTGTGTATTCCTGTCCTGCAGCATACAGGAATATTTAAGAATATGCTGCAGCACTGACATCTTTCCTGTTACTATTATTTATCATTTATATTGCAGTAACATCTATTGCCTGTCCTCTGATCTACAGATGCAGGGAACGTTTCAAGACCGGCCTGTAAGAAAAATATAGAATCTGAAGAGAATTTTATGAAAATTGAAGTGTTTTGTGGCAAAATAGATTTTGCAACCACTTATTTCTGTTTACCACCAGCCCTCCTTTTTTGGAAAACAAACCATATGGTTTTCAACTTGCAAGAAAGATGCAGACAGCCCCTGCTGTGGCAGATTGCCTCCCAAAAGTTGTCCTTGGGCTTGCTCAACATTTTTGATAATCAGTAGCAGTCTCACTTTGCTCCACGGTGAGACATGTCCGGTTTAGCTGAGTTTGAATCTTTGTTCAATTATTTCTTGTTGTTGTTTTTTCTGGGCTTGCACTCCACAGATTTATATGTGTGTCCTTGAACCAGTCATTCCTGCTGTCCAGGCTATGTAAAAATAGCAGTAAAGGTTGTTTTGCTGCATTAGAAAAATTCTCAGTGGTTCAGGAGCCTGTTTGGCTGTGGGTAACCACGGAGCTGAGCAGACCCAGGGTGAGCCTGGAGAACCGAAATATAAAGAAAACAGGAAAGATCCTCGATTGGTTTTGGCGTTGGTACTTCGTGTTCTTGGCAGGCTTCGTTGGTGGGTTTTTATTCCACAGTCATTCCATTGTAGTTGTGGTTGACTGGCATTTTTTTGGTGAGTTTTGGTGTTATTATTGGCTTCTTTGTGGTTTTGCTGTGAGGGATTTTTGCATTTTTAATGTGTTTCTTATGTAATATGGCTTTTCTTACTTGGGTTATGGAACATTTTTTCATCATGGTGCTTTCTTTGCATTTTTTGTGCATTTTTGGCTTTTTTTGGTGAAATCAGTTTGTTACTTTGTTTTTTTATTTTTACTTTTTTTAGTTTGTCTTCTTTCTGCGGTTTTGCAGATTACATAGAATTTTTTTGTTTTTCACATTTATTTTCATTTGGGGGCTTTTTGGGGGGGCTTTTCTGCTGGCATTCCGGAGGGGGCATTTACTATTATTTGTATTTAATTTTCTGCTTTTTGGAATTTGTGTTCCTCTTTATTGTATTTTCTTTTCCTGTTAAAAAATATTTGGAATTTTTTCCCATTTGGATATACATATATATTTAAAATACCTTTGAGTGGATTTGATATTTAATAGTATTTTTCATTATTTGACAGTTTTGGTGGTTTGGGGCATCTTTGGGTGGTTTTTGGCATTTTGGTAGTTTTTTCTCTTGGCATTTGCTGCCATTTTTGGTGCATTTACCAGTGGGTTTGGAACTTTTTAATATTATATTGGTGCTTTTTTTTGTATGGTTTTTTTTTTCATTTTTGATGTGCTATTTTTAGCATTCCAGGGTATATTGCAGCATTCTGGGCTATTTTTTGGAAGTTTTTCCCCCTGTAATGTTTTTGCCATCTCATCAGTGCAGGTGATAATGGTTTAGGGGACAGTGCTGAAGGTCCTTGTGAGGCAGCACTGTGGGGTCACTTCTCTGGGACTGGCCACCACCCCTTCTGCAGTTCAGCCCTTTGCAGAGAGGAACTAAAACCAGTTGTCACGCAAGTACGTGATGCTGGATTCTCTGTTGATGAGAAAAAACAGTGTGGCCTAAACCTGTGTGCAATTCCAGGTTGAACCCCCGTGGAAGGTGCCTGGAGAGCATCCCCAGCTCTGTTAAGGGCTTTTGGAAGGCTCTGGGGCACACACAGCCTGTGGGAAGTGAAGCACTCTCTCTGCTGGGCTCAGAGGTGTCTGATCTCTCAGAAGAGGTCTTTCCTCTCTACCAGTCACAGTGTCCTGTCTGAGAGGATGCCTAAAATGCTTGGAAAAATGCAGTGGGCTCTCTGAAACGGTCACACTCTGGGTACTGACACTTCTGGCATGAATTTCTCATGCCACAGGAGGAATTTTGCCCTTGTAAAAGAGCCTGCTTTGAGTCTGTCCTGTGGTCCCACTGACACCCGGGGAGATGCACTGGTGTGCTCTCATGCATGGCCTCCATTTGGCTGGGAGGCTCCCTGGGACTGTGTGCAACTCCTGTGGCAATCAGGGGTTTTTACTGGAAAGCTTGGTCTGTCACACTGAAAATAGCTTCTGTAATTTGTGCTGCAGCAGTGCCCAGAGGGTCACAATCTGACTGGGACACTCTGTGCCAGGCCGTGCTCGGGCACGGTGGAGCTGCATCTACAATTAAATTAAGCTGGCTAAAAATGGGGACCTGTCTTGCGTGCACAGCAGAGAGAAGGGTACTCCAAAACCAGCTGGGATTGCCCATCTTTCTTACCCCTCAGCCCAGTTTTCAGTGTCAATGTACCAATGGTCACAGGAGAGGTGGGACTTGGGACCCCAGGAGGGGATGACACTGCCATTTGAGTGGGAAGGTAAAGCAGCATGGATGTGAAATTCTTTAGGATCCCAACCCAAGGGCCTGGTTTTAAGTGTAAACCTGCCCAGCAGGAGGTGGGAAGTGTACTGAAATTCCATGGAGTCCAGTATTTAGCCCTCTCAGTGAAGAAATCCACATGCACCATCCAGGTAGGGTCTGCAGATCCCTGCAGCCATCATCCCCCTCGTTGTGAGGGGTTGTGGCTGTGTGAATTTTGGTGGCCTGAAGGGACAGCCATTGGTGTCCAAGGTGTGTTTCCATTGGGATGGCAGAATGCAGCCTGGGTTTCCAAACCTTAATTAAATACCCAATCAACTAGAACAACAAAATGGCAGCTGAAGATGACGCAGGTTTATTCTCTTTTTCTATTTAGCTATCTAAATGAAAGCTGCAATTCTCTAAGTGCATGTGGTAACTAAATGACAACGTGAGACTTCCTTCTGTTGCAGAGCAGTTGTCTACAAAATATCACCCACGATTTCACTGATTGTTTTGGAGGGCGAGAAGAACACATTAATAACACTGAAATCATAGTTAGAATCATTTATCACCCACTGAGTTTAACCACTGGGTGTTGCATTCATGCCCTAGCAATTTATTTAATAATGTTTTCCCACCTTGAAACTTATTGTATCATCCCAAATCATCTGTTTGAAATGGTTGTTTCAATTGCTCAGCTGGCTCTTGCTAGTGTAATTTAACATTTTCATTAGCTCAATAAAAGAAAGAATTTAAGGACTTTTATGTTACAAAGACATGATATGTGTCATAATGGGAATCAGGTAGGAATTACTATTGTTTAAAGAATACTTTATGGATTCTGTAAAGTAATTACATAGTGTAATTAAATTATTTGAAATTCAGTTTCTAACTTTGTTTCCTGAATAGACTTAATTTGATCTTTGGGTAGGGAATAAGTTTCTTTCAGTTAAGCCCTCTGTAGGCAGAAGAGAGAATATGTCATTTGCACATAGGTGGCTTGGGACTTCATGGGGAAGAAAACCTAAGAGCTTCCTTGTTTTGATCTATTCTCTGTTTGATGGCTTGTGTTCAGCATGGGGAAGCTACATAATTGCTATCAACTCCTCACTGAATTAGCTTATTTGAACTCTTTTTCTATAAATTTATTCTACAGCTGTTAACAGCAGACTTGCAGGTGAAACAATGCTTGTGCTCAGTTTCTCAACAGGGGGTGTGTTTACCACAGACAGGAATGGAAATCTCCTACAGAAAATTCTGCATATATGAGGATTCAAACATAAGCTAAATATTTGCAGAGGCTGATCAATTAACTCTTACTGAGGCAAACTGACATGGAACTCAGCGACCACTTGGTTATTCGTGTAGCACTTGTGCTTTGGACATTTTTGGCCCCTTTTTCACCCTCTTTTTGGGACAATTCAAGGTGAGACTTCAAGAATTCAAAGAGTCCCAACCTTTTTGTTAATTTGCCAGGGAAAATAAGTGAATGATTTATATCTTGGATTAAGTATGAGTTTTTTCTGTTGGCTATTAGGCCTTCCCAAGGACATCAGTTTTCTTTTGCAGTAACTTCATTACAGTTCCTTAGAGGACCCTGCTCTGCCACAGACCACTGGAACTCTGCACTGCTTCTGTGACTGGCTTAAGTGGTTATAAAAATTAACCAGCTCTGTAGTTACCATCTTCTAGGGTAAAAGAGAACTCTCTTCAGGAAACCCAGAATAGAAGCTTAGGGAATTACATAGTTGAAAGTCCCTAGTCACTGAATTAGAGCATGGGCACAGTTTTGGAGATGGAATTAAAAATATGTTCCAATTTTTTAGAATTTCTTTCTTTTCCTGCATGGAATTATGAATCAACTCTGAGTCTTCACTGTGCAATATGTCTGAGCCTGAAGTCTTGGTTCAGGTCCATCCTCTTACTGTGCTTAGAAATAAATAAAAAAGTTTTCATGACTTATTGAAACAAGTTAGGAGGCCTGAGCCAGTAGTTAAACAGTCAGAGTCTAAGTATATCACAAAATGTCAGAGAATAAACTGTTTTTCTGAAGGATGGAACCAGCAGCAGAGTGTGTGCACTCTCTGAGGAGCTGACCAGTTATTTACTGCAAAGCCTGCACCTTCACTTGCAGAAAAAGGAGTGCATTTAAAACACTCTTCAGTACAAACAGCCCAGCATTTTCATGGAAAATTAAATAATCATGCTTTAAGGGAAAATGGCTTCTTTCATTTTTTTACCTTTTTTTTTTTCTTTAAGAGTTTTAAGTAGGCAGCCCAAATGAATATGTTCTCTAATTCAAGTCTTAAAGCTGAGACTGTGCTCAAGATGGACCATAAGAGAATGCAACCTGCCAGCTTAATTAAGTTTCTGGAATGCTTCTGGGCAAAATTAATATATGTGGATGAAAGCCAAAATCAGCCTGACTGAACAGATTTTAGCTAGCACACCACAACTCTGAGAAACACAGGGACCTTAAAGTATGCAGCCTAGCAATTTTAATTACAGTGGTTACAGAACGGTCTATCCTTTTTGTGGATGCCAATCTGCATTTATTGTTGTTTATTTCCAAGCCAGCATGGCTATCAGAGCAATCTTAGAGTAAATTAAAAATTAGAAAATGATTTGCCATCATTTTCTGCTTCAAACTCTTATTAAACAGCAGTTGATGAAAATAGAAAGCTAGATTTACTCAAATAGCCTGAGTGTGAAGCTGAGTTAGTTCATAATGCAATAAAGGCCTGTGATATTAATGTCCTTTATGAACATGAACTCCTAACTTGGCCTTTATCTCTCACTAGAAAAGGATCTATGCATTAAACACTTCCTTAGGCTTGTCAGCAGACGCTGTTCCAGAACATTTGGAGCCCTTAGCAGTGCTTTGCGTAGGCTGCATTCACTTGCCACAAAGAGAAGAAAACACAAAATTTTCTGCTCTTTGATCCCCTAACTCTTCATGTCCACGCTTTGCCATGGTAATAGCTCTACTGCAGTCCTGTGTTTTCCACTGCTTTAATTTGCAGCGTGAAAATGGAGGTAACGTGTCAAAGATGGGTCAGAGAACCGCAGAATCAGCTGAGTTGGAAGGGATGCACAAGGAGCATCGAGTCCAGCCCCTGGCCCTGCACAGGACAGCCCCGAGACTCACACCCTGTGCCCGAGAGTGTTGTCCAAATGCTTCTCGAGCTCTGCCAGGCTTGGTGCTGTGACCACTGCCCTGGGGAGTGTGTTTGAGCTCAGCCAAATCAGAGAGCTCATCCTGACGTCTTTGCTGAAACACAGCCCCCACCGCCTGCAGAGGGAATCTCACCCCAGAAAGGTCAGGATCAGAACACATTTATCTGTTACATATTTCCAACAGCTCTGGGCAGCTCTGGTGAGCGACCATGGGAAATGCAAACACTGAAAATACAGGATTGCCCTGCATTACATGCACACGGTGGTAATTCAAGAGAAAGTGATTAACTGGTGTCAGTGCAGAACAGAGACACGCTGGTGTTTTAATTGCCCCCTTGAAGGAAGGCAAACATTGCCAGTCTCTGTCTTGTTCTATGACATGTTTCCTTTTCTGTGGAAAGGGCTTTCACAAAAGCTCTGCTTCCCAGTGGCCTAGGAATGCTCTGAAATGCTGCCTTGCTGGGACTGCTTTCACCAGGCCTCTCCTAGAAAAGTGAAGAGGGCTTTGAGTGACACCTCTGTGGTGATTCTCTGGAGTATTTTTGATGTTGAAGGTCGCTTATCAAAGAAAATTTCACTTAGAAAGCATCTTGATATCGTAAATTATATTTTCTTCTGCTTTTCCTTTGAATTGTGGTTACCAGTAAGAACCTGGTATTCATCAAGTTAAAAACAATAACAGATTGACCCAATTTTCTCCTGTCATCAGCAGGGTGTAATCTTTAAAAGGTAACCACCCATGAATGGTTCCAGACAATTCTGTTCTCTCACCCAGCAGTGGCAGAGCCTTGTCCAACTGAACCAGGTAGTTTCAAAACAGTAGAAAACTGTAACCTGCTTTCCCATCTGATATAGTGCTTGCTTGGATTTTCTAACATCTTAGTAATGGGCTCTTAAGCACTCACTGTCTGACAAATGAACACAATAGAATCACAGAAATTTCCTTTCCTCACAACATTATGCTGAAAGTACGGGCCCAATTGACCACTCTGACAGTTCAGCAGATTTAGTGATGCCAAATTGTTCTGCAACTGACACGGAGAAATTTTGCTCAGATTTATAGCTGAACACTAAAAAGGCTTCAAATAGGTTTGGAAGCAACAAAGATATATTTTCCTTTCAAAGCCTTGTATCACCTTCTGGAGTACAAAGGTAATACTTGCACATCATGTCAGATCCCTCTTACTTTTTCTGGGCATTAGTGTATCAATTGTTATGAATAATATAGGAAGGATACCTGTTTCCAAAGAAGTCTATAACAAAACTCCTACTGATTTCAAAAGGAAAGTCCTCTCCCTAGGCTCAGATCAACCAGCTTTGGCAGTACACCGCCTTCAGAATTTACTAACACATGCACAAATACAGGCACACCAATACCAAACCCATGACATTATATAAAAATGTTAAAAATGAGAGTCTGGTATTTTTATCTCATAATTTCTAATCGCATTTCATTAAGATTAATGGCACCTTATTTCCCTTGTGTTCATGTCACAGTTGGTTTTAAATCACGCCTGTTATGTAGCCTGACAATTTTTCATGCAATTATCTTCCAGGAATTAGTATAACTGAGCAGTAAAATATTAGCAAAACAGGTGTTGGTCTTTCTAGAATTAAATGTAAAAATATGGTATAAATCTGGTTATTTAGACACTTTGCTTATGATTTGAGGTTATTTTAAAACCAAAAAGAATTTTGAACTTGGACTTTTCTCAGTATTTTTAAGGTTTTTTTGATTAGTGAAGGTTATATGTGGGGTTTCATAAAAACATACATAAAAATGTGTAACCTCAAGACATAGGAGCAAATTAATTTAGATAAAATGGAATAATTTATCCCTGAGGTAAGTCGGTGGCAGTAAGCCAGTCACTGATTTGGACCATCATGTTTTGTATTGTTTACTTGGAAGAGGTTTCCCTTTGGAGCTGGCTCACTCCAGGCTGGCTGTGTGGAAGTGCCTTTGGGAGAACTGCTCTCTGCAGATTTGGAGGGTCGTGGTCCCTAATTCAACTCCAGTAATGTTCAGGATTACAGCTTTTGCATGGGAGATTTTACCAACTGGTTGAGACAGCTCCACTGTTCTTAATCCTTGTGAATATAAATCGATATAAATATTGGGGAAGGGAGAAATAAGCTTCAGGCACAACAGTCACAGTTATAAAGTCTTAGCAGTCTTCATAAGAGAAATGTTTCTCATTTTTTACGTACTCTGTTTGTGTGCTCCATCTTCCTTGGAAGTCAGTTTTGCCTTTGATTTAAATGAGAACTCCATGGGACACAGACAATTTTAGTCAACACTTTTTCACATTTCCATTGCTTCATACTAACAACTCTGAGCTTCCAACACGTGGATCAGGGGCTTTGAGCAAGCCCTGTAACTTTTCTACCTCTCTCAATCTTTTGGAAACATCATCTGGGCTCAGTAGCTTATATTTAGTTGGGTGCATGCCTTTAATGGTCCATGTCTAAAAGTTCTGAATTTTGGACGAAGTTGAGGTTCCTGCCACGTTCTCAGCCCCAGGAGATTGAAATTCTGAAATTCTGAAAAGCCAGACATTATTCTAAATGCACTTCTGAGGTGATGATTGAGCTCATATTGTTTCTCTGGAAAGCACTGATGTTTCTACTCAGTCAGAAAAGATTAAATATTGCCTAATAGTTGTAAAGTTCTTTGAAGGTGAAATGTGCTATACAAATGATACATTATTTATAATAGTACTACAATATGCCTCAAGAAATAATCATGGAACTTAATAAGAAATTAATTTTCTCTAGATTTTTTTCAACACCCCATAAAAGTTAATAGAAAATTACAGTCCTGCACTCAAAGTCTAACGTAATGATTCTAAAGACCTATAGGAAGGACATACTGCGCCCTTTAGAGAATCTTATATGAAACTTCCTTTAGACTCTTGCAAGTTTCATTTCTGTGAAAGTCTGTAGGATTTAGTCCGTGTTTCTTTTGTGGCTCTTGTTTATTTATTTTTTTCAATACATAAAATGGGAGTTTATTAATTCAGGAACCTGTTTTTCATGTGCTTTCTGAAACTGCCAGTCCAAAACTTAAAGTATTCTTATGCTCTACAGAAGAGCAGCATTTGCAGACTTCTAAAGAGAAAAGAGAAATTTCATTTTACCTGTCATTTCTAGCACATCAAGAGCTGTTACAATGTGTTTAAAATGCATTTACATGGGGTTAGTTAACATAAATTCTTTGTAGAACCTTTGATGCCCGTGCTGCTAAGTGGCATTGTGCCAGTCAGCATTAGTCTCACCCATTTTCACAAAGCATAAAAGCAAATATATAGATTTTTTTTTTGCTGTGATTTCCATTTTTCTCTCTCTTTTCTTTTTGTATATGTTTCTATTTTATGATTCCTTGACTGTTTTTCTCGACTTCTTCTACTTGTTAATATGAAAATCTTTTATTAACAAGATGTAATGTTGCAAAAATGCTTAATTACATTTGAAAAAAAATATTCAAGGCAGTAAAATATCACGTAGAAGATACTGTTTTAGCAAAGTTTCATCTTCAGACTGACTTAGTGTTGATTTTCTCCGACAGAGCTTGCTTCTTTAACCAAAGAAATCCCAAATTATATCTGAAATTCAAGGAGTTGGCTGAGGAGAATTAGGAGGAACTACTTTATATTTCTTATGAAGTTGAGGGACTATTAAACAGTACTTCATTAATTTCAGTTCTTTGTGAAAAGTTATCAGCCTTGAGACTATTGTCACAGCAAAGAATTTCAGAAGTACAAACACTCAGAATACCCTGTGGAGAGTTTCTATGCTTTGGTTTTATGGATGTGTGGGGGTCTGTCAACACTTCTTTTGCCCAGCTTCAAATAATTGAACTTTACCCTCAGTAACCATCTCCCCAGAGCTGTGGTGCAACAAGCTCCCAAAGGCCTGAGACGCGAGAAAACGGAAAACAAAAATAGTCAAAGCAGCCTTCATTTAGATAAGAATAAGCTTTTGGAAATAAGGAATGGATTGTGGAATTGACAGATGAACTAATCCCAGGATTTGCTGGTCAGTACAAAGAACCCTGTCTCCAAAAGGGAAGAACGAGGGTTTCCAAAGGCACTTTGGCAGCGCCGGGGTCTGGAGACGAAGGGATGTGGTGGGAGCAGGGGTCTGCCCGGGCTGGGGGAAGAGTGGGGTGTGCTCAGTTTGCCACCCAAGTGTGCTGGTTCGGCCAAATTAAATTTCCCTGCTTCAGGCTAGTGGGCAGCTGAAATTTCTTTACAGATTTTAAACTCAAGGAAATAAAATAATTGTTTTGTTTAGAGAAACAGCTCTTTGGCCTGTGTTTCCTTTGTTCTTTATTTTGACTTAAAGTCCTGATTTTGTTTATAACGTATTTCTGCAATTCCTTCAGTCTTATTTAATCTCTCGTGTGTAATTTAGGAAAGTCTCTCACATACAAATAATGTAACAAGTGCAAGACAAAACTTGACTTGTGCCATTATTGAAAGGCCTTGTCAGTCAAGGATTCTTGAGCTTTTTTTTTTTTTGAAAAAGCTGCACTACAACAACAATTTTGTAATTTTCAACAGGGAGAGATTTTTCTTTTCAGAAGCAGCTGGGAAACCAGATGGAATGTCTGTGTTTCTTATTTTCTTTTTTTTTCGTCTTGCTTTAACTAAGTTCTCTGCCATTAGAGTTGGTTCCTTTTCTTGGGAAATAGATGTGGCAGCTATATTCTCAGCATGAGATTTGAACACTTCCTCCTCTTTTAGAAATTCCTGTTGTGTTTCAGAGCTGCTGGGTCAGTGCTGAGTTTGTTCACCTTTTGGAACAAATGCACACAGTGTTCCATGTGATACCAGGTGGTCACAAAGGATGTGTGCAGGAAACAAATGGGAGTCAAATTCTGACTGAAGAATACTCCAAATAGACCATTTTTCTAGAGTGGGCTCCCAGTAAAGGAGCATGTCCCAAGCCTTTGCCTGGAATAAAATGATTTGTCTCTTCTAACCATTTTGTGGCTTAGAAGATGTGATCAAACTCATTCCATTTGGTTCCTTCAGCTCCCTAACAAAACAGAGGGAATTTCAAGAGTATTCTTTCAGTCAAATAGTTACCACATTTTCCAGCTTCACAACTATCACACCATTCTCAGTCTGAGCCACAATTTAAAGTTTTTCTTTTTTGATGGTACCAGTTGAGTCCTAAGGCTTTCATTTTCTCCCCTTTGATATGTCAGTGACAATTTGGAAAACAAAACTGTGTGTACACACTTACCTCTCCTGGTGAAGTTAAATAGTACCAAAAGCTCAGTACTGAGTATTTGTGTCTTATTTAGAGCTTCAGGTAGTTCTGGCTCTGATATTTCTAACTTAGATGTGCTGAATCACTGTTCTCAGTTTTAACGAGACACGTAAATATGCTGTTTCCTGATAGAAGTACCTCCACTTTCCTTTACAGTCAACTGTAAAGTCAAACTGAGCAAATCTGCCTTCAGAATTTTCAAATTTGATAGAAGTGTAGAAAATGAGAAGTTACTGTTCAAATAATTTAAACTCCTTTCTTCTAGCGATACATTCTGCGAGAAACTGACATTTCTGGTAGCCTTTCATTTAAGATGTTTTCCCTGTGGAACTCTTTATCCTACAACCTGTGAGGACGTGATTTTGCTGATTTTGGTTCAGCTCATATAATTTGTTCTTCATAGCTGGAAATAGCTCCTATAATTTTGAAGAACTAATATGAAAGAGCATCTTCACTTCACATTTTGCAGTGCTATTCAGCAGGGATTCTTTCAGAAGATATTCACTTTTCTTTACCTGAGGCATCAATTTAAAAAGTAAATTAATAAACTAATATTTATTGTATCTCAATAATTATCTTGGCTTTAATTATCATAACCATATAAATTCTTATGTACCTTTTCAAGCAATACTATCACCTTCTCTGCCCTTTTAATTGCTACCATGTTAAGTTGTATGTCAACCCTTATAAATTATTCCAAAGACCTCGTCTTTTACTAATGGGTTCATTGACATCACCGTGTCACTGACAAAAAATAGCTGCCTGTGCAGATGTGAATTCAGCTGTGATCATCAGCAGATGGAGCAGGTGTGGTCAGGTTATTGGCTGATTTTTGTCTCCAAAAGAAGAGGTTTGGAAAATCCCCTCCTACTTTCTGTTGAACGGTTTTTGATTCCATTAAAGAGCTGCCATTTCTGGGTGATTAACCCAGTGAACAGACATAGACCAGCATGGCTATGCCAGGTGCTTTGGAAAATGTGTGGGTACTTGTGGTAAGAACCACTCGCTGTCTGTGGAGAGCCCACATTTCTGTAGGACAGGGCCACAGGTGAGACAAAACAGGAACGTTTGGAAGGTCTCCAGTCTTCTGCATTTCCACACAGAAATGGATGTGAGGGGCAGCCTGCTTTGAGCAGGGTGTGGGGCTGTCCTGCAGCTCCTGATACACCCCAGGGATGGTTCCTGTTAGAGCCTTCCCTCAAGGGAGCATTGTTTTGGCCATTAATTCCTTAGCAGAAAGCAATGCGAAAACCCCATCCAACGCCATCAAGTGCACTGCCCTACCCAGAGTCAGAGTGTGATGTTTTTCTTGAACCTGACAGAATTCAATCAAAACCTGCTCATTTACTGCTGGTTAATCTTGTAGCCTTGCCCACCGAAGTCTGTATCCTCTCCTCACCAAGGCCATCAGTGTTTTAGCTGCCTGAAAATATGCCAGGCTCTGTTCACTTTTTTTTTTTTAAATTTTTTAAAAATTTTGCTATGGAAGGTGCAGATGGCAGGATATTTATTTACCTTGACCGATTTAAGAGGGTGCAATATAGGACTTAGGGCTTTTAGTTTTGCTGTTTCAAAGGCAGAGAGCGAAACAGCAGAGATGCTGTTCTGCTAGTCAAGGCAACTTACCAAATACCATCTGAAGATAAAAGGATCGCTGACATATTTGAGCAGAACAATATGTCTTGGCATTGCTCCTTGCCCCTTGTTTAAGAGCCAGATGGTAAATGTTCCCTTGCCAGGGTTCTATGTAGAAAACAGGCAAGTTATTTTGCTAAGGAAATGGCAGGCATGTCAGAATCAATAGCCTTGGAAAGCTCTCAGTACGTGCCTCCTCCTGACAGATCGAGGGAAGCCGAGGAGAGCGGTGAGCTGGAGCAAGGCACTCACTCAGTGAGAGGTGATTTTGTTCTGCAAGCAGGGCAATTTCCTAACGACGTATTACACGCTTCTGCCTTCTGCTGAGTGCTCAGGAGGAGCTGCTGGAGAGGGGGTCCCAGCGCTGGGCACCTCCGAACGCCTGCGCGGTGTCTGCGGCCCTGTGGCAGAGGCAGCTTGGCACCGCTCGTGCGTGGCCGTGGGGATGCAGTGCAGCTTCTCGTGGGGTGCAGCTCTGCCTGCAGAGCTGCTGGTTGTTTCCAGTGTTTATGGAGGTGGAATGGTCAGACCTGTGGAGAAATATTCAGCCATACCTGTCTGAACCTGATGGTTTTGACGTGCGGTCAGCGGCTCTACTGCATGTCAGGAAAAAAGTGCCAAGAGCAGCCTGGCTTATAGGAACTTCCCTCTTGTGTTGTACAAAAGGAAACGCTGGGAAGGGAGAATAAACCAAAGTGTAGAGGCAGATTTGACATTTAGTATGGCCAGGGGGCACCACTGCATTGGGGATTTTCTATGCTGTCCCCACTAATATAAACACATGATGGATTTATGTTGGCTCCAATTTGAAATTCAAGCAACATCTTTAAGAGAAATTACAGAGTCCCATAAAGCAGAAGAATAATGGATGGAAATGGTTTACATGCTTGGAGGGAAGTTGGAGAGTACTAAAATGTGATAAAGCATTGTGAAATGATTTACAGGATTGTTTTGGGGTGGGAACATTTTAAATCATTTGAGTTCTTATAGGATAATTAAACAGCTTACAGGACATGGTCTTTTCAGAGTGACTGGTCTGACTGCAACCCTCTATTACTGGATTTAGAAATATATTTAAACTCAGTTCTTGGCCATGAAGAACATTTTTAACAGCCTGTTTAAATATGGAAGCAAATGAGGAGATATACTAGGTGCCAGGCTCTCAGCCATGCTAGCCAGGGTTAGAAGTAAAACCATCTTGCAAACAGGAGTGTGGAATTAATTTTAAAAGATTTACCAACTCAAGAAACTAGACAGAGGGATTTAATTAAAGTCAGAGGAGATGAGAGGTAGCTAGATTAATCTTGGAGGCTGGATTAGTTGATGAATGGAACCCTTTTGTCTGTTCTTAGTTGATATTAATTTCTGGTGCTGTACTCATTTTTTATAGACTTATGCCACGTATTTTAAAGAAATCCCACTGCTTGGACTGGTTAAACACCTTTCATTTCTCCTACTTTGTTATTTAATATATTCTGTTAATGGTTTATGATTGTCATCTAAGTTACAAGATAACCTTACCAGTCCTTTACCTTAGATGACTCTTTTTTCAACAGAAAGCGTTTTTAAAATCATTCCCTAAATGGAGAATATCAAGCATCAAATAAAATAAAAGCATGTCATCAAAAAAAAGCACCCAAAATTCCAAGCATATTAAAAGTTTAAATAAGAAACCTAAGAAACTAATCACACAAGTATTTAAAAGAAAATTCAGTCACCCCAATGCCTCAATGTTGAGTGAGCCATATAAAAAACTAAAAAACCAGCTGGATTTAAAATTTTTTTTGAAATCTAAACAAATCCTCAGGAATCCAGAAACAAGTCTCCTTGAAAACAAGCCCTGCATGTATCAAATGTGTTAATATTTCCTGTGGAGTCAAGTGTCACTGTATGCCCTTGACCATGCAATTCCATTTTCAGGAAAAGGTCAAAATCTCTCTTTATTTTTTCCCGAAGTGGTTGTATCTATCCTTGATGGGTAACCAAAATGGTGTTATTCAGTCACAAAATAAAAAAAAAATGTAGCCACAGTAGTTTCTTTTATTTTGTACACTTCTTATTCATGCTGAATGTATTTCAGCTCTGGAGCAGGATATGGACAACTGTAAATATATTATTAAATTAAAGAACTCAATTAATTAATAAATACCTTAATCCAGAAGTTGTCAGGAAAACCGCAAGAGGCAAAGAACTGGGAACAAATCAAACAATAAATTATCTGCTGCCTAAAGAAGCAGAAATGTTGTAAGTTGGAACCATGACTTTGACACAGAGATTATTAAGATTATCATATTAATTATTCTGTCCCTGTCAACGTCCTTTAACAAGTTTTTCTGAATATGCTCTGTTTTCTTATATACAATAATAATTTTGTGCTTTTTATTAGAGCTTTCATTGCTTGCTAAGGACTTAACATCTAAGAATATTTTTTAATGGGATTTTTCCAGATGGTGCTCTAAATTTGTGCCTCTTTATGTTCCATGTTGTCACAGTTAAGCAGAAGGCAAAAACGGGTTTCTGAGATTGGTATGTTAATTTTTCAGTATTGCTATTTATATTTCAAACATAGTTGGACATGCAAAGCTTATGCTGACATATGTGTGTGTATGCACACTAATAATTATAATTTCTCAAGGTCAAGTAGAGCTCGTGTCCATTTGGAGTGACATTTCCCATCCTTCCACCATCTCTGGCTTTACCAGAGGGGCAAAGCTAAAATTAAGATGGTCAGGCTTCAGTTAAAACTAGCAACTCTTCTTGGAATATAATTACATACATTGAAATACATTGCAAATTGACCTTCCCTAACATTTCTAAATGTATTGTTGGTGGCACAGAATGGTTAAGAATGTAATTATTTGTTAGACTCCATTTCCAAACTTCTCAGTGACTGGCAGCACTGAAATGCAATAAGTAGGAGTAGGAATATTCTTCTCTTCCTGCCATTTGCTCCTTTCTCTTTTCCACTTTTGCTTCATTAGCGTTATGCTTATCAATGCTCAGTGAAGGATTTAAAGCATCAACATGTAGATTTTAGGGGAATATTGACCAGGTGTCAAGGATAAGCAATGAATTTTTATGTGGTAACTCCCGCTGTGGCATTACAGTGTGCTCGGGATGAACAGATTTTTCAGCTGGGACAGAGGTTGTCGCCTTAGAGGTTCTCTGCTTCAAGAGCTCCCCGAGTTCCTGCCGTTTTCCCAAATGATCTGTTTGCAGTGGGCATGGGAAGCAGCACTTAGCCCATAGCCCATGACTCCCATTTCATGCTTCAGTGTTTGACCATTACGTGCACACTCAGAGTGCACCGAGTGCTGCAACGTGGGTGCTGACAGAGGTGAGAGAATCTGTTCAGGAAGATTTCATTTAAACTCTGTTCTCTTCAGCAAGAACATTACATGAGCTGCTTGACTGCGAGTGATAGCAAATGTGCTACGCCTGCATTTATTTTATTATATTTTGTTTTATTTTTGGTGCTGAAAGGGGCTTAGCCATTCAGAGTGGGTATTTCAAAGCAGTTTTTAGGCAGCTCCATGAGCTGTGAGGGCTGTGCCTTCCTGTAGCAGTGTTGGTGTGGGTTTAATGGAGAAGAATAGATGACAAGCAAGACTCAGGAACAGGCTAAAGGGTTTTGTAGGAGTAAATTATGTGGCTGGGAAAAAATTAATTTTTTTTATTCCCCAGGATATCTACTCTGTATTACACGTGTTAGATAGAAGCAGCAACTTTCAAAGCAAAGGAGAGGTTGAGGACAGTACTTTGAAAGCCTGACTGGATTTGTGTTTCTGGACTCAGGTAACTATCCAGGCAAAGAGCTTGTCATTTTAAAAGTAAGTTTTTCAAAGTGTACTATGTCTGCCTAGGAAATGAAGCCAGTTCTCTTGTCTGCCTTTAAATCTCTTTACTGCTATTTCTGGCACCAGAAATTATGCTTAATTGCCAGTGATGAAGTATGGCTGGCATCATTTTGCTTTTCATAAATGGGTGATTCGGGTTCATTTTGTTCTGAGAATTGCCCTTCCTCAGCCATTGTGTTAAAGCTTGGAGAATGAGGTGATAAAAAGTGATATTAAACATCTTTTAAAATCCTTAAGACTGAGGTGAGAGACTGTGGTGTGAATGGATAGACTTGGAGGGACTTAGCCACAGCTTTGTAAATATGTACTCAGGGAAAAGTTACTAGTAAGAAACTACACTAGCAGAAGTCTATGTTCAGAAGAGGAAGCAGCCATTTTACCAGTAAAAGTACTGCAAAAATCTTAAGGCTAATGCTCAAGAGCCACTGTCACTGCCCAGAATTACATATTAAGCTTGAATATAAACGTATCCTTCTACCTTCTATCTTTGCATTTTCTGGGTCTGAAGCAATAAATCTCAGCTTGAATAGATTCATTAAAGAGGAGAAAGGAAAAGACAGCAGTATTCCTAAAGAATGCAGGGAATAAAGATTATACTTATTAACTGATATATTAAGCTGCAACATTTATTTCTCTTACAATGTAAATCTATGTAATAACTGGGATCTCTTGTCTTGGAACTTACTCTGAATTCTATCTTTTTGGTGAACTTTAGAGGCTATGAACCAACTTTTCAGAGAATTGGAGCCTCTGTACCCAGCAGAAACGCAATCAACCACCAAGGCTTGGCTCCAAGCTATTAATGATTGCTACAATTAACACGAGAAAACATTTCCCAGTGTATTAATCCATCCCTGTAGTCCAGGATGTCCTGGGAAACGAGGACAGGAGATTCACAGGGAAAGATGGATAGCAGACTATAGCTTACTAAATATTAATTAGTGTAGTAACAATACACTATTCACTTTCCTACCTCAGGCCCTCATTTGCTGTGGCCTTACACAGAGACAGGATGTGGGCTGTGTGTGATTCATTACAGATATTTATTTGTCCTGGCAGTTGTCAAGGTGCCATTTTCATGTTGTACATAACACTAATCCCCTTTTAGTGGGTGTATTTTCTCTCTGCATCTGTCTGTCCTTAAGGTGTCATTTTCAAACACATTTAGCCTCTCTGGTGTCTTTAGGAGCGCAGGGGAAATGTGTTGTTGCAATCTCACGTGAGGTGATTACTGCAATGAGATAATTTCTTAAATATCTGTAATTCTAGACATGAAATTGAGGCTCACTTACACCTAACAGAGCAGCCTTTTAGAGCATAAAGCTGTTAAAAATTGCACTGTTTAAACCCATGCTAAGAAGAATATCACTGGTCATAATAAAGGATATAATTCTAATTCTAGGCAGGTATTTCACAGGATTGTTTAAATATTCATTATGCTTAGGCCTAAAATGTCAGTACATTGTCTTAAAATTCTACTACTTGGGCTTTCAAGGTCCTAATTAAAACAACCATATGATGATATCTTCTCTTCCTATATTTACCATATTCCTGCACTGTATTTGCAGTAAATTGTTCCAGGCTATAAGAAAGGTGAAAGACTTGCTGTTTCCTGACAGCATTTTGTAAAAGCTGCCTTATTGCTGAATGAGGAATATGTAGCAGTGCCAGTTTGCTTTCTTCCGTGGGCACGTTGTGCATTTCCTTCAGTAATTTGTTATTGTTATTACCTTTTAAAGCCACCTTACCTTGGAAGAGAAGCACTGTGCTTAACTTTTGCTTGAAAAAATATGAAAGAAGGAAGAGGGAAAAAAAATTCTCACTCTTAGCTGTGTATTCTCTCTACATTGATGCAGAATGAGACAGGGGTGACGGAAGCAGAATGTACACATATGAAGCATCTTATCCCTGCCAGGCAAAGTTTAGGGCTTTGTAGCATCACAAAGAACCGTCCCCATCCTGACAGCAATTTGAAGATTTTCCTCTGGGATGACTGCATTTAAAAATGAACTCAAAGCATTGTAGACTTCGAAAAGAGCCTCAGAGACTTATTCTGTGACAGAGTAAGTCCCACTTGGCAGTCACAAACAACGTTTGTGGGATTTGAGGACCTGCCATGCCATCCTAAGGGAGTGGTAAAGCTTCCAGGGACTGGTGCAGGAAAGGAGGGTGAGGTAACTTGTGAAGGACAGCACTGCCGTGCTAAACACCTATTTCAGAAAAACAAGCAAACAAAATTGCCTGAAAATGTTCTTTTCAACTATTTAAAAATATTTGTCTTTTAATTAGCTCAGACTTGGTTATCTCAGCTAGTGTGTCATGCAGGCAGCTCCCAGGCTGTTTGGAGCACTGCAGTCCTGCAGGGTGGCACTGTGCAGTTGTGCCTCTCTTGGCTCTGAGGAGCTGTCCCAGGACGGGCCCTTCCAGTGCAGCCCTGGGCTACTCCAGCTGTGGGGAGCAGGCTGCTCTCCTCACGGGCTGCCTCTGCTGCTGGAAATGCTGCCAGCTGCTTTGGGTGTCTCTGTCTCAGCGTGATTCCCCTGTCCTCACACCCTCGGTGCTCCTCTGGTCACAGCCAGACCTGTAAGTCTGTGTGGGGATGAATTAGTATAATCTGTAGTAAACCACAGCCTTTTTCTACCTAATTAAAAAATGTGTATTTCTGGACTTAGACCTTCAGACACTTTCAAAGAGTAGTCAGATATGTTTGGGTCATTTTTTTTTGGATACTTAGTTTTCGACCTGAACTAGGATTTGGAACCATCTGAAAGCTGTTAAATGCCTATGATCTCAAACCACCACTGCTCCATCCAACAGAGCATCTCTGCTGGATTTGCAGCCCTCCTGCACATACAGATTTGGTCCTGAGAAGAAAGAGAGCAGAGGGGTATGATTTACTGTAGAATGTCTACGAGCTGTTACGCTGTGGTAGAGTTCTTTACTGTGGCTGTACAGGTGATTCTCTGTGCCATGCACGGGTGCAATCCCAATCCCCTCCTACTGCAGTCCCTCTTTGTTGTACTCATCACTTAATGGGGGGAGGCTCCCAGGCCTGTGGTCAGAGGTGACACCTAAACTTTTGGGATTTGGTTTTGTAGAGTACAGCAGACATGGCAGCACCTGCTTAATAGTCTATCTATGACTTCAGGCAACAGAAAAAAGTAATTTTTAGCTTAAAAAGGGCAATTTTGGAGCAAGCAAAGCATTAGGAATCTAACCCTATGGCTGCTGCAAAGTTCCATCAGGCAGCAATGTTGGTCCCTGGTGCTGGATGAGTTGTTAATGGAAATGTGCAATTCTGCTAAGAGCTGTTCCAGTCTATTAAAAATCATTCTTGTTATTTGAGAGACTAAATACAAATTTAGAGACCATCAGGATGCTTCTGGTTTTTTTTCTCACAGTTATTTTGCTGTGAGTACTTCATTGTCATGTCAACATGATACCATTTAAATTTTCAGTCAGATAACAGCAATGTAAAGTTAGCTTTTAATGAAAAATAATCATGAAACCTGAGTGAAGCACATAGATAATAAAATGACAGCTGATGATTAGCAAAAAACCCCCAATATCTTGGGAGGAATGAACTGCCCATTCACCTCCATTGGGAAGTCCATTTTGGAACCTGTAAAGTAACACTGATTTAATATTTTTGTGCCCTTCTCCTTAATCACCCCCATTTTATTGTCCAGAGGCTGCCTTTGTTTTCTGTGCCTCAGCAGTCCCAGTGGCTGTAGGTATGATTATGTCCTCCAAATCTGTCCAATATAAATATTATTAGATAGAAATACAGACACATGGCAGAGGCTGTGCAATCAGTAGAGCTATGACAGAAGCAATGCAGGTCCCTGATCTCACCAAAACATTTATTCAATTTTGAGAGTCAACATATACCTGTACCATAATGACTTATCCATCAGTGGGGTGGTGATCAGCAGTTACCCAGTTTGATTCCATTCCCAGTAAATAATGAGAAAAAGGTCCAGATCTGAATCTTACACGTGAGGTCAGGACCACACAGTTTCCATATTTAACTGTAGAAAAATCCATCACGCCTTGCTTCAGTCGAGGACAACCAAACATGAGTAATGAGGAGGGATAATTGAGAAGTCAGCAAAAGTCATAAATTCTACACCAATCATTATTCCCAGAAGTCAGCATGGTCACATAGAGGAAATGTGCCTTTGAGAAGGTGAATCACTGAGTCTCTTATCAGTGCTGTCACTTGTCCACCATGGGAGATGGTTACTGAACATGACAGAGGTGGGTAATAAATGTATTAGTTGTTAATTTAAAGATTTGTGTAACTACATGTTTTAAGAAGCCATTTTGGTTAAAATTACTGTTACTTGCCAGTTGTCATTTGGATGCTGATGGAAGCCCTCCTGTAAGGGTGAGATTGCCCCTGTGCTGCCCAAGGAGTTTTGCTGTCAGAGTGCACGCTGGGTGCCAGCTTTCTGAACAAGCTGAGTCCCACAAAAATGGGCTGAATCCATCAGTCCTGTTGTGATGGGAGCCACAGGGCATGAGCTTGAGTGTCTCTTCCTGGGTGAGACCAAAAGAGGAAAGAAACCCTATTTTTCCTCTGTGTTCTGAGGATGGCAGGTGGAGATATGTGTCTGAGTGACAGATAAGCACAAGCCTGGTTCCTCACCTGTCTTCTCTCTGAGTAACAGAACTGCTTGACACTTAGTGATGGCTGATTTATTAACTGGGTTTGACCTGCGTTTATTGAGTTAGCACAAGCAAAATAACATCTGCCAGCTTCTGCCACTGTCAATGAAAGTTAATGTTTTAATGTGGGTACCTGAACCACAAACATCCTAAATCTTTTAATTTCAAGACTTGCCCATGCCTGGAAATTTTCGTTATTGTACATGGATTGTTTTGCCAATTTTATTTAAGTACATTTATGTGTAAATGCAGTATCTAGTTCTATTTATAGTGTCTTTAAAAATATATATGTGCATCCTGGTACAGAATTGCAAAGCTGTTGATAGAAAGCAGTACAAATATTTACAATCCAAATGAGCAGGAAAAACATGTGCTGTTATGCTAACTTACCATTGGAAGCGTGTCATGCATGGCTGAACAACAGAGCATTAAAAGCTGAGAAAATGCTAAATGGTACTGATTAAAAAAAAAAAAAAGAAAAGGTCCCTAAAGGCCAAGGACTCAAACAGATTTATTCCATGAAAAATGCAATCTGTTTTCAGACCCTTGTACAACAGCAGCCTTAATCTGTTAATCAGTAAGACTTAAATAATTATTTTTATTTATAACAGCACCCTAAATGTTTAAGCTGTGTTCAGCCATATGGAAGCATAATGTTTAGAGACATCAGTCACTTCATATATTCCACATGGGAGGAGGATAGATCAGAGAACACCAGCCAAACACAGGATCGTGGAGAAGAGTGGTGCTGTGCATCACATGTGGAGCTAAATCAAGAATTATATCTAGAAAAGGCACAGGACTGTGAGACAGCAGTTCTGGATTTCATTCCCCTCTCCCCTAGCAGTGTGACGAAGTTCTCTGATTTTCTGCAGTTTTCTTTCTTCCTAGTCCCTCTGTATTTTGCAAGCTTTCTGTAGCAAAGCCTGTTTGACAAGGAGTGTGGGTGAGCTTTTCCAAGCCGAATGGAAACCAGATTCCGGCAGGACTGCTGGTGCTACTGCATTCCTGTATTACAGAAATTATCTTCTGCTAAAATACCACTGTCCTACACTTCCCAGTCCTAATAAAAACGCTGCAAATTGGTGTTTAGTGAGTACCATTTGTAATCAAAATGAAAAATGAGTTTAGTTTGGAGTACTGCTGGTAAAAGTAATTGTTAATGGCACCCCACAGGGACACTGAAATGAAGAAAAGTTTTGGTAAAGATTCCCAAATTAAGGTGGCATATCTGCAAACCACAGCTGGTAAGAGGTAGCTGAGATTTTCATAGCTATCCTGGATAAATAGTACAAGTCTTCTGTATGTGTTTATTCTGCATTCCGAGACTGGTTTGCAAACCCTTACCTACTGTAGCAGAAAATCTTAAAAGAAAATTAAGTTTCTCTTCATATGTTTAGCAAATGAAGGTGAGAGGCAGGTGGGACCATTGCCTACTCGGCCTAGGTTAAAAATATATAAATATACTCAGTAAGAGGTTTTGACCTCTTAAGCAAGGGATGGGATTTGTTGGTTCTTTCCCTCAATATTATAAAAAAATCTTTTCTAGAACCATGAAACAAGACTGAAATAAAGGATGTATTCTATTATAATGTCATGTATTGTAATATAGGAATATTTAAAACATCTTTCTTTTGGTTTGGCAGAGTTTACTAGAGATATAACAAAATGAAAAGCATTTACTTGAAGACCAATCTCCTTCCTGAGCTCCAGATAGGTGGGGTTTTTTTGGTGAGTTTGACTGAAAAGAGAACTTGTCATATTTAGGTATTGAAAAATCAAATCCAATTCTCATTCTGTACTCCATAAGAGATGATTAATATGTTGTTGCACAATACCACAATGCTCAGCTTCCATGTTACAATGCCATTACTTTTCCTCTATTGCCAAACACCAAGAAGCTGTTGTTCTCTGTCTGAATGTAGCTGAGGCTTTCTGGCATCCAGCATCGTGTTTTCCATGTGATAAATCTGCCATTTTTACAGAGAGCCTGTGTAAGGTTGCTATATCTCATTCAAGTGTTTAAATATTTTATTCAAACTCAAACATACAAGGTAAAGAGGAGAAACACAAGGATGGTGTGAGCTGAAGTGCTGCATTGTCAGAATGAAAAACAATAGGGAAAACAGAGCTCAGAAAGGTTAAGATAAAGGTCAGGAACACATTACATATGCTTTTCTTGTATACCATAATGTTTCTGTTAACTAGAAAAAGCTATGAGCGTGCTTGAAGCAAACCCCTTGGGAAAATGCAGAGTTCAAATCACAAGAGATGGGCATTCTCATGAACTGGCATTCTGTAGTAAAAACTAAGGGAGTTTTTATTTAATTATTCTTTTTCAATAAACAAAATGTCAGAGCCATGAATGTGCCCTGTTCTGACATCAGGAAGTCACCCCACTGGTACTGCAGATGGCCACAGAGAAAAATTAGAACTGGCCAAGATCTCTAAAACCACCTCTGCTTCTTTGAGAGAGTTGCAGTGCCAATTCAGTGGCAAAAAATTCACCAAAGGCTAATCAGCCCTTACTTTTCAGAATTTCTCCTTACAGAAAAAGATGTATTTTTACTTTTGTTTGACTATTTTAAGCCAAAGTTGGCTTTTTTTTTTTTTTTCTCCCATGTTGAACAAGCAGGTGTAGAGCTTTTAATGTGGTTTAAAAGGTTTAATTTGTGATGGGCCACACATTTGGAAGTATGTTGTATATTCCAGCTAATGTCACTGAACTCAAAATCTATTGCTATTGTGTTTATGACTGCTAACGAGTTATGGTTTAATTAGCAATGAACTGTCATCTGCAGAGTGTATAGGTGTGATGTGCCTGACTTTGCATGAAAAAACACTGAGGTTACTGCTGAATGAAGTAATTTCAAGTTCCATCCCTTGGCCAGGGTAGACATGTTGTGTTATCAAGTTGTCAGAACTGCTAGATGGTTTCATTTATTTTCTTTGTGGTTTCTGAAAGTCATGCCTGCGTCTGCTGTTATGGCTTAGTTCCTGCATAGCTCTTTAATTTGTAGAGGTCTCATTGACAGCAAGAAAAAGTAATACTGGAGTCAGTGGAATACATAATGCCTGCCTGCAAAATGGTGTCTCATCACATCCAAACAAAGTTGGGAAGGTGAGGGGAGACATAATTCCCCGGGAGAACTGCACTGGAGGATGCAAATGTTCGTGGTTAAAATAAGAGCAGTGTTACCCTCAGTGCTACAATAAGGTTTCACATAAACTTTGTGTTAAAACTGGGCTTGTAGGAGGAATTTGGATGTATTTGGGGCATTATGCATCTGAGGTCTGTTTGATTAAGATTTAAACGTGTATGTGAGAAGCTGATAAATGTGAGTCTCATGTGACTGGAGGGAGAGAAGGGCAGCATAGAAACGAGAAAGCAAAATAGATAAATACTGAAATGAATAATGTAGTACCTTGAAGAAGCCA
The DNA here is from genome assembly GCA_013397915.1 of Daphoenositta chrysoptera. Lineage (NCBI taxonomy): Eukaryota > Metazoa > Chordata > Aves > Passeriformes > Daphoenositta > Daphoenositta chrysoptera. The sequence goes on from VZRO01000762.1 coordinate 212,267, forward strand.
AGAAAGTGAGAAAAATATATGAAATGTCTGTCAAAAGGGAATGGTGCTGTTGTATTTCTTTCAAGGCAGGGAATAACAGGGTTTTGAAATTACAGCAATGATATTCAGTAAATGTTTGTTGGAATATTAAAATATTTGTATGAAACTAGCTTTGGGGTGATTAAAAAGGTCTTTTCAACAAAGTCTTAAATAAATTTCTCCACAATCTATTTGAATGGATGGGAAACAGAGTCACAGAGTAAGAAATTTGCCCATGACCCCTGAAAATGTAAGAGAAAGAGCAGAGAACACAGGTCCCATTTCTTGCCTTGGGCTTTGCCTTTGAGAGTGCACATCCCTGCTTGTTTGGGATCCTGAAGTTCTAGTTGTATTTTTGACAGAGCTGTTTTTTTTTTTTTTTTTACTTTCTTCTGGGGCATGCAGTGATGGCTTCTTTTGACAGCATGCTCGAATAATTGGATTAAGAAGGTGAACCACGATACTTATTCTCATTTTCCATTGAATAAGTATTTCCAAAGCCTGCCCAAGGTATTGCTCCATCTGGTTCCACCTGGCATTTTGAAACACGTTTCATTTAATGTGTTTAGTATAGATTTACAAACACAAAGCCAAAAGCAGAAGTGAGACTAAATAGGTACATAATTCATCCCACTTTCTGCCATGGAGGCTGTGCCCTTCAGCTCAGAATTGATTTCAGTGTGGAGAATCTGAACCGTGCTCTATGTGTGACAGCGCCTTGGGAAACCCAAAATTTGCTTGAAAATGTGCACAAACCAAAACAATCTTGAAGTTATCTAAGAAGATCAAGTGAACGCTGATATCGTGGGTTATTTAAAATTTTGTGCTTCTTTATTTATTTTAAAAAGCAACATAACTCACTGTATTCAATTCAGTTTTCCTCAAAGCCTTCATTCAGGAATAATATATTAGTAAATAAATTTTTTTTAGAATTATTTCATGATTTCATGGCTCTCCCACTTGGTTTATTTGCTCAAAGAAAAAAAAAAAAACGAAAATAATTTGCTTCTGAGTTCCAAGATTTTTAACTGGACTCCATGGCCTATCTCCCTCTAGTACTAAATTACAATTGCATATATATAGTAAAGTTATTTATCAGTGTTTGCATAGCACTTCTCATTCAGAAGGATCCAGAAGTACTCCATAACCTTGAAAAATTATAATACAAACTACACCAAGGCATATTTTCCCCATCATTGAAATGCAGGCAGGACGCTGCTCCTGACAGAACAATCTTCTGCTGTGATATGGTGCATCCTGCATTCCTGTGTTATTGCAGGCTGCTCTGGGGAGGGTATGCACAGAATGGCAAATGGAGCATTGTACTTTGTATGTTATTTTTTATTTGGTGTTGTTAAATATAAATATTGCAAAGCCATTTCTGTCATAAGCTTTCTATACTGTAATCATTTCCTCTGCTTGACTGGAATATTAAGTGTTTGGCTGGAAGTATTGTAGGTCATTTGCAGTGACTGTTCAGTTAGATACAGACCTGACCTTCATCTGGTTAATTCCCTCCTTCAGCCACAAGCAAACGCTTGTGGAGATTAATGAGAGTTGCCTGTCACCTTTCTCTGAAGTACTAAAGAATTGTTTTATTAAATGAAATTGTTTATGAGTTGCATTTAGTGTCTTTACATGAAGCATCTTCTCATTTTAGTGATTCCTAGAATTAGGAGTTCAATGTGATTTGAAATTTTCTTAGTAATATGTATTTGAGTGGACCAATGAGACGATGAATGTCATGTGGTAGTTCCTGAGCAGGTTCAGTGTGGGAGTTTGTCCATCATCCTGGGAAGATAACATTCCAAACAGGCTAGACTCTGAAGTAAGTAAGCAAGCATTTAGCTAGGTTGCATACAGCTAACTTTTTGATACTTAAGATGGGTTTATTTTTGTTTATCACTTCCTTCTCCTATGTTTCCATAATCTCTGTGCAATTGCAGAGCTCACTTTTCCTGTGCTCACTCCAAGGAAAAGTAATGCAGGAGCAATAAGACAGGCATCAATGACAGGCAGTGTCAGCTCCTTCTTTCAGACATCAATCATCTCTCCCAAGCACCTCAGAGACAGCAGGCTTTGGGTGAGCAACAGCACTTCATTATTTTCTTTGCTTCCCGCGGAGTTTCCCCTGGTTAAACAAGTCCAGGCAGAAGTAACAGAGTCCAAATGGATATTTGCCCCTTCCTGAGGGCTTACCCTGCCTCTTCGGTGAGTGACCTGTATTTGGTGAGCTGAGCCCTGGGGGCTGGTACGTGGCAATAAAGAGCTCTAAAAATGAATGCAAACTGTGTCTGTGCTCTGAGGCACTTTGCATTTTCCTGGGGGCTACAAGACCACACGTTCTATTGCAATTGCTCCCTGTGGGAGTTTTTCAGAAAGGTGCTGCGTGTTTGGGATTCTCAGCATGTCCAGGTTTCACCAAACTGACTGAGGCTTCATTTAGGCAAGGGTGTTTCAGAATTCAGTTTTATGTACCTCCAGTTTCACTAATGGTGTTACAAATGCCTTTGGATGCAGGAAGTGGAATGGGACTCCCAGATTTTGATTCAGTTCTTTGCTTTGCTGAATCACCCTGTCTGACCCTGGGCACGTCTCCAAACCTCTCTGGGTTGGATTTATCCCACCTAACTTCTGATATTTGATGAGACACGAAGTAGTTATGCTGCTGCCTAAGGCTTCCTGAATAGTTAATGGACAAATGTGTGGCATTTCTACATAGCTGTACATAGCTCTTGCCCTTGAATATACAAAAAGCTTCAAGCTTCTGTACTCTCAGCTAAGGTAATTCAGTCAGTTTGTCTGTATTTAGGTGGGATGAAACCACTGAATTCTTTGCTTTTGCTGCTGTCTATAAAATGAAGAGTGCTTGCTTTTTCTCCTCTTTTCTCATCCTAGTTATTCTCTCAGACAAGTATTGTCTGCAACAATACAGGTCTGTTCAAATGCAGCCTTGATTTCCATTTTCCAAATGCAGTGGTAGGGCCTTTTCATTGCCGTAATAACACAAATAATAACAGAAGCTCTCCCTGTTTCTGCTTTGCATCAGTCAGATTTCATTTCCCCTGCCAGACTATGGGGCTATTCAATTTGCATTAACACAGGGGCAGCTGTTAATGATTTTGGAATTAAATGTAGCACCTTATTTCCAGATTGAAGTTAGTGTATACCCCTGGCAGGACTCGGAGTGACAGGAATCTGTCCAGCAGGATGATTGGCACGTGCATTAGGTGGAAGTGATCCCATTCTGTGGGTGTTGCTTCCCTCCCTGTTAGCAACCTTCAGTCAGTGTTCAAACCAAGCCTCTACTGCTGCTGCCTTTCAGTTCCTGTTACTGGCTGCTGAGTGTTGAGTGCTTTCAAAAGTTCCTGGGAACATGTTGGCTGCCTGTATAAACTTTGCTCTCATGGAAATACATCAAATGAGTGAGGCAGGCTACCTGTAGAGTTCAGAAATACACCCCCCACAACCCTGCCCCCATCCACCCCAATTCCAGGTAGAGTTAGTTAGTGCTTTGGTTTTCAGAGTTCCGATTCTGAAATTTCCTGATTTATTTTTTCATTAACCCAATGTTATTAGATTTTTCTGTATCAATTTAAGTACAAGAGTCTCCGCAACTTGCCCACACTCTTATCATGCCTGAAAGCTTAAAAAACCAACAGGAATTTTCTGGCAACACAACAAAAGATTTCCTTTTCAAATGTCACCTTCCCTCAACAAATTGATCCAAACTGTGTGATTTTAAATGTTTTGTTCTTGCCACCTTGTGCTGTTTGTTTTCTCCCAGTTTTTACAAGGAGACTCTAATGCCATGGCTCTCTGAGGATGCAGAATGCAGAAAATGACCATTGTACCTGCAGTGTTTGTCTTCAGACCAGGCTGACTTCTAGACAGTGTTGTCAGGCATAAATAATATAGTGACATTTTCATAGAGTGAGCCAAAAAGATTCCCTTATTTTAAGACAAAGGAGAATGACAGCTGCTGGTCTCAGAAGAAAAGCTTAATCAAAGCTTAATTCCCTCTTAAAATTAAGTCTTCAAAATTGATACATGACACATTCAAGCATGGCATTTTTATTTTAATTAATTTTCTAAGGACTAGAAGACTAACTCTGATTAAAAAAGTACAGTATGCCAAGCAAAACTTCCAGAATCAAACCAAGAATTCTCTGCTTGTGATGCTGCAAGAGCCAAGTAGGCCCTGGAAGTTCCAGCAGCACTACAGTAGGATCAAAGTGTGACCTTATCAATGCCAGGCTGGTTCTTCTCTCTGCATTTCCTTGAGAGTTGGGGCTCAAGGTTACACGAAGGAAGACAGGAACTAGACCTTGAATTGTTGCATTATCTTGAATTATCCCTATTTGAAAAGAGGTTCCCACTGTTGTATTGTATCTTCCTTGTGTAAGGCAGAACGGATGTCAGTGAAAATAGTTCCCAAGGATGAATTTTGTTCACTCCTCTGGTTCTGATGCTTGCTGCCTTTATCTTTACTGCCAGTTCAAACAATTAATTGAGTACCAAGTAAAACAAATCCAAGGTACAAATTGTGTGATACACATCATATGCACTATGTTCAGAAGTGTTGTCTGGGTGTTTGTGTCCAGAAGTTCTCCTCCTGCTCTCAAGCACTTTCCATCCTGTCCCACAGCTTGGTTAGGTATTTTGGTGCTTGTCACCTCATGGAGACAGTACAAGGCAAAGAGGGATGGAGAGAGTGCATTAAACCAGACTGTGCATTCTGCATCTCTTGTGATGAGCTTTATAAAACTCAGTCCTTGTAAGACAAACAGCCAATCTTCTGAACTGGGGAACTTCTATGGGGTCACAGTGAAACTGCATCAGGAGTCATTTGGAAGCACCTTTAGCTCACCTATCCTCAGTTTAATAATTTTGTGCCTTTCCAGCAGGTGTCCCCACGTGGTAATTCCCAAAGCAGGAAAGGATCAGAGGTTGATGTTGCTACTCTGAATCCCACAGAGCTAATGCAGGCTTGTCATAAATGAAATGTAGGCACAAACTGTTAGGGGTCATATTGTTACCAGTCCTCCCTGTGTCAGCATTATCAAATAAACAATTTCATTAGGAATTTTGAGACAACAGGCAGAAGCTGTCTGAGTGAATTCCTTTCTCCTAGATTCTGGAAAATTTCAAATATAGTCGTCTTTATTTTGAGAACACTTGCAATGCGTGGTGTTTCCTTGAACTGTAAGGTGGTTTTTCTTTTATTTTTTAGATGTAGAGATTTTGATTCACATATTGATGTAATATTTATATATGTTTTTGTAATGCATTCCAGGAAAAGACTGTACTGTGCCTAGAGCTCACTAAGAAGAATCATTCTTTGATGAACAGATATTAAGTGCACATTCTCACAGGAATTGCTTCAGGAATGTCTTTGGTATATCCTGCACACTGATTTCAGAAGTTTCTGCTTAAGAACTAGACTCTGCAGGTCGGTGACAGTGCTGAAATGAACTAGAATGCTTTACCAAAGATTTCTCTAAGTTGATTCATGCAGGTAGAGGTACAGTTTGTTGTAGGTAGAGGTATAGCTTGTTCTTATATAAGGTAAACAAGAGCATTTGGGTCTCAATTTATTGGAAAGAACTGAAGCATTAGAAATCCAGCATGGGGCATGGGTTTTACAAGCCCACATAACTTTGAACACTTGTCTCGCTTTTTTGATGCTTGTACTTCCATTTCTTGAGTTACAGACAATTGAGCATTTCTGCCAGCTCCCTTCAGAAGAGGTAATTTGTGTTTTGGTGCTACACCCTCTGAACAACTGCAGATTCTGTTAAATTGCTGGAAAAACATCTTTTGACTAAGTGATATTTTCCAGTTCTAGTTCTCCCTTTTGATTTAAGCTATCCTTCATATTTTCAGGATGTCTGTGATGTGATAGCTCCCGAGTAAATCTATGTATATTTGTGTTCTTGGAAACATTAGAAACAGTTTCAGGTGATAATCAGAGGAGAAATGTTTGCAGAAAGGAATAAAACCACTCTGTCTTAAATCATATTTGCACGTGACTGTCCTCAGATCAAGGACAAATGGTGATTTTATGGTTGCAACACACAACCCTGTGTTCTCCTGGCCTGATTCCTTGGAGGAGCATTAGTTGGTGTTAACTGGTGAGCAGAATGAGACATGTTTTTCATTGCCAGCTTGGATGTTGCTTTCTGCTTGAAGGTTCTGCTGCTTCTGGTGAGCGAGAAGAGCTGCACATACCCTGTGGTCAGTCTCTCACAAGAAGTTCGGTTCTGAACTGCTGCACTTGAGTTGCTATTGTCAGTTGTTACAATCCAGCTGATTTTTATGAGGGGTAACCACTCATTTCTGTTGCAGGCACCTCTCCCTAACCAGTTAGCTATTTCCATGGTAAATTTCTTAGGATAAATATTTTTTATTTTTGAGGCATCTGAGACTATTTCTTTCTTTTTTTTTTTTTTTTTTCAAATCAGGAGCAAAAACTTGTAATTATTCAAATTTTTGAAAACTGAATGCTAGGTTGGCATCTTTTACTTGGTTTTGTTCACTTGTATGATGAGTATTTCATAAGCTGTGCTGATGTTACTGAGAAACACAACTGGAGCAATGATTAGATTCTGAACCCCTGGTGCTAAACCTGGTCTGTATTTTAAGACCTCTGGGGTCACAAGTACCAGCAGATTTCCATTCTTTTGTCACAGCTGGGTCTGAGATCCTTTACTCACAGGAAGATTGGCAGGTAAATATATGGTATATAACTTTTTTTCAAATTTTTCAAGAGTTATCAATATTGTAGAAAGTTGCAACATTGAACAGAGCCTTCCCCATCCCATCTCCCCTAACTGACGCCTCTGCAAAGGGGTTTCTTTTATTTTTCCATCCCAAAGTAACTCTGATTCTTGCTGACAGGTTGCATTCCCTCCCCTCCAGCACAGCAGCTCTGGGCCAGATCAGCTCACGGCTGCATGGAACGGCTGGGAATGCTCCACGGAGCAGAAAACAAATCCACTCTGGATCTAATATCCACACTGCCAGTACAGTGCAGCTTTGAAGTATTGTTTGGTAATTCTGAGCTCATAATAAAGATGTGGCATAAATGCAGAATGCATTTAAATGCCATTACCTCTCAGCAGTAGTAATTTCGTTACTTGGCACGTGGATCCTTCCTAATTTGGTTCAGACCTGCACAAAAGAGGTCTTTTGCAGAAGTCCAGGGGAATTATCTCCAAGGGGATTTAATTCGGAAGCAGTCTGAAAGGAATGAAGAAAGAAATTCTTTTATAAATATACTTTTGAAATATGGCACCTTTCCATAACTGAAAAAATGGTACTAGAACAATTAATAGGGGTTAAAATCAGGTATATTAACATGAAAGTAAAGCTCCATCAAAGGGAAGATAAAATATTAGCTGTTTGCTGGGACTTGCTATGACAAAATGTATTTGGACAACAAAGATCATGAAAGGCTTCTGGCATTTATAGAAATTACAATGAATGAATCAGCTGCTAATCCAGAGCTTGAGGCACTCTGGTGGTACAGCTGACATTTTGAGTAACTGACAGTCATGTTTAAACCACATGGACTACAGTGAATTTCCTATGGAACCTTTTTCCAAATATTTTGCTCACCTTGCAGTAATCCACTGTCATTTTGGATATATATGCATTTCGCTGGGTCCCAGACAACCAAAACATTGATAAAACACTTCTAAATTATTATTTCTAAGCCTTTCTGATGACTGTGAGAGTGTGAAATAAAAGCTTCTGAAACTATATTTATGTACTCCACTGCATTCTAATAATGCTGGGCAGCTCTGCCTTTTTAAATGTGTCACTACAGCTATTTGAAAGACTATTGCACTTGAACATGTAAAAGGTCAAGAGAGGAGAAGATGAAATCATTCCATAACAGAAATATCAATTGAAATAATAGACTGTTTTTGGAAGTTTATATAAGTACCAGTTTAACAGTAGCTGCCCTTTCAGTTCATCTCAGTTATGACCTGCTAAATAAAAATGCTGTCTGAATAGTCTAGAGATTATGTAATTTCTTCCAGTGGGAATTGAGGAATTTTTTTTTTTTTAAGAGGAACCTTCACAGATGGATTTCAAACCTCATGGGCAAAAAGGTTCATTTTAAATTTCCAAGTTTCTGGCAAATATATTGAAATAATTCTTTATGTTTTATTTAGGAAAAAAGAGAGAAAGAAGCAAATAAAACCTTTATTATTAATTACAAATATTCTTTAGAAAGAATTTTTGTGTAGAAATTATTTTGTCTGCCGTAGAGGGAACAAATTGAGGGCTGGTCAGTTTGTGCAGTTTTAATTCTTATATTTACTGTATATCTTAGAAAGTAGACCATAAGCTTTCAGTTCTTAATTCATGGGTTTGACTTTGTACATCTCAGTTGAAATGATGATCACAGTAAATTTGGTGGCAAATCCACCAATGAAAGCAAGAGCTCACCCTGCATTTTGTCCAGGAAGTAAAGGGAGCCACTGCTGGGAGTGAGCACATCTGGGTCTTGAGGTGACCTTAGTCATTGCTAGAATGTTTCTGTGGAAGTTTTCTTACTGTCTTATGAGCTTAGATAACGATATTTTCTGTGAAAATAATATTGTGGTTAATTATTAATAATGTTGCACAGTGGTAGTATCTCTTTCATACACCTTTTATTAGTATTTTTTGAATTATATTGTTTTTCACCAAACCCATTTTTAAAAAACTTTTTGAATCACAGTTAAAAACTAAAAGAATAAAAAGATTTGCTTGAAATTTGTTAAGGTTGTATAACAGGTTTCTGATCCTTAGAACTTCTGAAAGAGTTCAATGAGAGAACTTTGAAGTAGGCTTGAAATATGTTTTAAATTAAAAGTCTCTAAGTCAAAATGAGGTCAGTTGTGTGCTTATTGAACAGCATTTGTATGGATAAAAGACTAAGCAATCAAGGAAAATGCACGCTCTTTCTTGTAAATAATGAATTCTTTCATATTCCTAAACTACTGTGTCTCTCTTCATTTTTTATATCTGAAAGACTGCACTTGTTTACATTGACAAAATAAATGTAATACAGTCAGATTATAAAAATTACATGAAATATGGACTATTTATTAATTTTAAGTAGTGTTACTTGAATGATCTAAATATTTTATCTAGTTTTAGATTAAAATTTTGCTTGCTCATCATTTTGGTTTTGTACAAATGCAGATTAAACTTTGAAGTTCTGCACTCCCCCAAGAGAGTGCAGAACAGACTGCATTTACCCTTTCAGTGCTCAAAAAGGCTCATTCCCAAAGTACAAAAAAGCTGCCAGGCTTTTGTGGTTCTAACTTGGCTAAAGAGTACCTCAAACAGCAGAGCATGAAGCGATGGCAGAGCACTGCCGGGAGCTCTCTCTCAGCTGCCTGGGCAGGAACTTTCCATCCCATGCATCATTCCAAACTTGCTGTGGTGACCCCATGAAGTCACCCAGGAGGCTTAAAAGAGTTAATGGGAAAGAAAAACTTCCTCTTGGGTTGGGTTAGATTTTTTTTGTCTGTGCAGTGTAACAGAGCTCAGTTGTTTATTGTGTGCCTCCTCCTAGAAAACAGTGAATTTGGTGGAAATCAAGGACATTTTGCAGGGGGTACATTAAACCCACTGACTCTCCCCTGAATTCTGCTGTGTCCTTCACTTGCTGAACCACAGCACTTTCTGTCTCAGCTTTACTAAAAATTTCATTTAGCAGTTTATGGGCTGTATTTTAATTTTGGTAATGTAAATAAGTTATGAACGAGCAGCTGGATATCTGTCTTACTACAGAAAGGATATACAGCATTAGGAATGCCAGGGAACATAATTAATAGATTTCTTAAAACCCAGATCTGTGAAAATACTGGGTTCAGAAGGGAGTAAAGCAGGATTTTGCTGGATGTAGAGAAATATTAAATTCCTTAAAGTTGGAATTTAAAAGTCAGTGATTCAGAATTTGACCTAAATCGTGCCAGCATAAAAGTAGAATTATTTCATTGAAGCTAATGGGATTTTCTGGAATTAAAGTACTGTAAATAAGTTCAGTATTTCTAGGTAAGCAGTTAACTTAGAACCATCTTCTTCTTAAAAAGAAAAAAACAAAAGATGTCTGGAGCTTAATTTTGTATAGCAGCGTTACCTTTTTCCTTTCCAAATCCTGATGTAAAGTGGCCCCAACTTTATACATTGGGACTGGACAGGAATGCAGTCACATGTGCCTCTCTATCAAAGCTACCTATTCTGCAGGACAACAATCATCCTTATGGCTCTATTGTTCCATAATTTTTTAAACATCTGTATCTGCTCATCTCTTTTTAAAAAAAAAAAAAATTAAAAATAATTTGCTCCTTTTGCAGATGCATTTTTTAAAAATCCTGTCTTTGTGTACAGATTTGTTAGGATTACGTGTGTGGAACACAGGGAAAGCCAGGCATAGGGTGCTCAGTGTTTGTATGCTGCAGAAATTCACCAGAATTTAAAAACAAAAGTCGCCATAGAATTTATGAATTTATTTTGGCAACTTATTTGACAGCAGTTAATTATTTATATAAATGAGGCAGAATTATTGTGAAAAATCCAATAAAAAAGTTCAATTAAAAACCTAAATTATAAGTTTAATCAGAATCTTCAGCAGCATAAAACCTGATTAGCATACAGTCTCACTGAAAAATGCTTTCTGTAAGATGAATATTGCACTTTTGTGCAGTCTCAGCTCTATTAGTTATTTCTGCTGCATAAATGATCATATATCATTTTATCGATGGCAATTTTCTCTGCAGCTGCAGTTCCTGTAAAAAAGAAATCAACTCTCCCCCTTTATACTGAGAATTCAGTAGGTTCCTCTTCTTTGTGCATGAGCAGTAAGTGAATCAACACAAATTGGAAAATCCAGGGTGTTCCAAGGGGAAGCTGTCCCTATCCATCCATTTCCTGTTTAGTTATACTGAATTGTTTGCCTGCCATCATAAAAACCACATTACTGCAGTAATAGCAAGTTTCAGAAAAGCTTTCTTTTTATGAGTAAAAGCAAATAAATCTCAGAGTATCAACTGTGCTATAGACTGTGTGGGGAGGTCGGTGTGCCGGGGTGACAAGGGAGACCTCACAGGGGAACGGATGCCATTGACTGTGGAGGGAAACTGCACTGGAAAACTCCACTGATGCCTTTCCCTGGTCTTAAAATTCAGAGCCAAACACGGTGAGAAGGGAAAAAGGGTTTTTCCCTGGGTATTTATGGCAGCCCCTCAGGTGCAGCCCAGCCAGGGGCAATGCCCCAGAGCACACGGAATGCACACCCACGGGCACTCGGGATCACATCCTGGGCCTCACAAATGAACACATCCAGCAAAGATTCCCCAGGGAGAGGCTCCAGGGAACCCCCGCCCCAGGACCCTTCCCCTGGCTGGGCCCAGCTCAGGGTACAGGATGTGTTCTGGAGAGGCCCTTGGTGCCTGGGGCTCTCTGACCCCTCACTGCCAGCCTGCCAAGGGCTTCGGGCTCTGGGCTTCACAAAACATTCAGTCTGAGAATGTGGGCAAGAAGCACTAAGGATAGAGAAAAAGTATATAAAAGGGGTATAAAAGAAAAGGCAAAAAATCATCATGGCATCACCACCTCACTTGATACCTCCTTGCTTATTTAGGAGGAAGTGTGAGGTTGTGAAAGAGAGAATTCAACCCCCAAATGGTGGAATGGCACTGGCTAAACTCTACAAGAAAGCTTCTTTTAGCACAACAGAATAGTCAGAACAGGAATGTTCTGTGGATTGACATCTTCAGATTTTGATGTGGTTTTGTTTTCTGGTTCTTTTTAATCGTTTTTCTCATGCAGTATCCTCAAGCTTAATGTTTAGATCTCAGTTATGTAAACGTTACATTTATTGAGAATGAGAACAGCGAGTCAATGGAGACCTTGATACACAGATGGCTGTACATGACTCTTTGGTTATTCTTGTGATCAGGAAAGTGATCTATTTAAGAAAAGCATTTGCCTAATAATGGTTTGTGAACAAAATAAGCATAATGCAATAAGTGAAAAGTGCATCTGTATATTCATACTTATGTGAGAGGTTACTTATTTCAGGATGAAGAATTGCTCTACAGTGGTTGTGGTTTTGTGTAGCAGAACTCCCTGCATTCATTCTCCAAGGAGGAGTCACTGAGGAACAGTGATCACTACAAACTCCATTTTTTTGTACAGCTCTATGTTCCATCATTCAAATAATTCCACGGCTCCCATAGATAAGCTGCCGAGGAGGCGAGAGAGAATCACTCTCATCTCTTTTCATCTGGCAGCAATGCAGCAGGCTTGGTGATCAACGTCTGTAATGAGGGCTATAGGAGAGCACAGATATTTGGATCAAAGGGTAATCTCTCTCTTTTATGTAACTGCAGAGCCTCACATATCACTAGATTGTTCTCTGCACTTGCTGTAAATAATTCTCCCCATCAGAGCTAAGCACTTTGCAACCATTGCCTCTAAATTATAAGATGATCTACACCACCTCCACCTCTGTGCAGTTCCCTGACCTAAGGTTGCTTATTTTCACTCAGCTCCAGCTGCAGATTAATGAACACAGGATTACATTTTCTCTCAAAGGGACATTTTTCATATCAAACCAGATTTGTTTTGTATTCAACATTTCATCATCACCTATTTTCATTACTATACTTTGGAAAGTGTGGTGAAAATATGAACTTATCTCTGCTTATTCAATGAATAGCTTAGAGCTGTAGCATGGGTGGGAGCAGGTGTAGTTTCCTCTGGAGGAGTTTCAAAGGGAACCATCCTGTCCAGGTTGTCTGTGTGCTCAGTTGCCTCTTTAGGTGACCTCTGACATTTAAGGTGGAGAATGGACACAGCCTCAAAATCTTTCTTTACAGATGTGTCCATAAAGACACTGGAATGCTGTGATATTGAATCTTTAGACATTGAACACCTTGGTATCTAAAGAAGTGCTCAAGGTTGTGCATTACCGTGTGATCCTGACTTAGAGCCCACCCTGGTAGCTGTGCAGCTGTGGGGGCTGAGCTTAAAACAGTGCTGCAGCTTTCCATCATTCTGATGTTACCCCACAATGTCTAGAAAGATGCATATGGCAAAGGAATCCGGGAAAGGAGGATTTGTGAAGGCCCATGGAGTAGCTTCAGAAAATCTAGAACTCTGTTTTAACCTACCCAAATGGCAGCGTTACACTCCTCTAGAGAAAGGATGAAATTCATTAGGAAAAATCAAGCACAAACCAGCTGTTGGTGTATGGCCGGTGCCATAGAACAGAAATAACTTTATCTGTCTGAAAACTGAGAGTAGCAGGGCTCCTGGAATGTCCTGCCTGTTCCAGGGTCAGCATGCCTCAGGGATGAATAAGGTACTAAGTTTTCACTTTGCTCATTCTGTAGGAGCAGATACCCAGGAGAAGACAGTTTTGTAATGTGCATTTCCAGCGTGAGTGTTGGAGGGGGGAATGAAAACAGCAGCAGAGACCTGTGCCTGCCTTTCCTTTGGTTCTATTCTGCTTGGTTCTGTTCTGTTTTACACTTCACACACGTGGTATCACTTACCCTGAGCCCTCTGCCGTGCCCCGGACACCTCGCCAAGCTTCTGTCAGGTTCATTGTAATCATCACCTGCCGCGGTGAATTGCCTCCAAACACACCTTTGTGTCAGGTTCTGCTGAGCAGTTTCAGATGTCATCACCCTCTTGTGATGGGCACTGTGGTAATGAGAGAGGTAAAGGGCAGAGTAGAAATTCAAAGGGTAATGAAGGGAGTGAAATACAGAGCAAACACCTCACCAAAGGAGTGAGGCTCTCTCTGTTGTGACAGAAGGAATGCACTGACAGGCCAAACGGAGATGAACCTCTTAATGCTGCAGCTCTAGTGGGGCTGAGTGGTCATGATTGCTAAAGGTCTCTTAACTCACCTCTTACTGAAAACAAATGCACTTGGTTCTCCTGATTGTGTCTATTCACACAAGGGTCAGTGTGCCTGCCGGGGAGAATTCTGCAAAATGCACACCGAGAAAGGGTGCAGAGTCATTTTTTAAAATAATCTGGGAGCAATAAGATAGCAGGGACAAATTTCTCACAAAGATGCTGAGGCAAAAATAATTGTGACAAAATTTCAAAAACAGGAATAAATTCAGGAGAACCATAAAGAATTAAAAACTCTTTAAATTTAAACTAATGAAACATTTGATGAGTTGCAAAGAAAAACAGAATTTGCTCAGTGAGCAGAAGTTTAGCTGAGGTGAAACTAGAGGTGCTTTGCTCATAGAATTGGTTGAGGATATGTTAGAAATGAACATTAAAGCTTATTCCACTGATGTCATGATGACTTTTTGCCTTTTCTTTATACCCGTTTTATATACTTTTTCTATATTCTTAGTGCTTCTAGCCCACATTCTTAGACTCAATATTTTGTTAGGCCAAGAGCCCGCAGCCCGTGGCAGGCTGGCAGTGAGGGGTCAGAGAGCCCCAGACCCCAAGGGCCTCTCCAGAACACATCCTGTACCCTGAGCTGGGCCCAGCCAGGGGAAGGTTCCTGGGCCGGGGTTCCCTGGAGCCTCTCCCTGGGGAATCTTTGCTGGATGTGCTCATTTGTGAGGCCCAGGATGTGATCCCGAGTGCCCGTGGGTGGCATTCCGTGTGCTCTGGGGCATTGCCCCTGGCTGGGCTGCACCTGAGGGGCTGCAATAAATACCCAGGGAAAAAAACCCTTTTTCCCTTCTCACCGTGTCTCATTTTAAGACCAGAGAAAGGCAACACCACAATGTGCTACTTATCACAGAGGACGAAAGGAGGGACAAAAATCTATGGAGGGAAACATATTGCCTACTTTGGGCATCGCATTGAGTGTTTTGAATCACACTCCATGGATGGAACATGAGCTTTTAACCGAGGTTTATGGAATCCTAAGTTGTATGTCTCAAGTAGCCTAACAAATGCCAGGCACACATTTGTATTTTTAAAAACAGATTAAAAGCTTTAGCTGGTGAAAACTCAAAAGGTCTGGTAAGACAGATCAGAAGTAGCTTTTGAAGTTAAGTAAAGTTGACAACATACATTTACAGAGTTCAAATGGCAAATGAAAAACATCTACAGTGATGCAAAAGGAAGAGACCCATCTTTCATATATAATTGAAATACCTGAAGGTGCAATGTTCAGACAAGAGGAAATAAAACAAAATGCCAAATGTAAGGGATATTACCTGAGACTTTACACCACCAGATAAAGAACTAATATGGACAGGAGGGAAAGCTAAGTCATGAACAAATTTAGTTCAATATTTCCACAACTATAAATGATGCTGGATTTTGCTGATTAAGATGGTGACATCATAATTACCTTTTTCCTTCTTTTGTTTACATATTGTTGATTGTGACTTTGTGCCACAATGTGCGTCTGTCAAGCTTTGAGCTGGCAGAGCATTCTAAGCCACACACAGTGGCAGACAGGCTTCACATCTTACTGAGGGATGATAAGCCATAACAGACTGCAGAGCAATGCCTTAATTTCTGAGTTTGGGGCCTTTTATTCCAGCACCCTTAGCATTTCCATGCCTGTTGTAACACAGGAATAACACAGCCTGTGAGGCCTCCTCTCTTACAAATGACCACCAGCCAGCAAGGTCTATTCTTTGAAAACACAGTTTGTAGTTTTGATCTCCCCATTTTCAAGTGGTTGGTTTTGAACCTGCCACGCTCGGGTGGCACAGCAGCACAGATTTGTCCTTCTGGGGGGAACTTGGACTGAACCTGCACAATCCAGAATAGTGGAGGAGAGCAGGAAGGTGCAAGTGAGCCTCCCACAGTGTTTTCCAAGTGCTGTGCTGGTGCTGCCAGCTGGATCCCTCTGCTGAGTGGGATTTGCACCACCAAGGGCTCTCCATGCAGGAGAGGAGCATTGCACGAGCTGGTTGGAAAGGGTCTCTCCACATAGCTGTAATTGGGAATTTAAACACAAAACTCAGCTCCTGTTGCCACTGCACAAGGCATATCCTGTCAGTTTTTCGTGGAAGCATAAAGGGAACTGTTCAATGTCTGCCTAACAAGTGCTTTTCTGTTACTGTTGCCCAGTGGATGATGCTGCCTGATTCAAGGCACCTGAAAGGTTTAAATGATACAGCAACTGCAAGGGTAAAATGTTGGACAAGACAGGCTCTCTAATTAAAGTGGTAAATGTAATATTTTAAAATATTAATGAAGAGTGGAAAGGCAAAGGATAAAAGGACAAAGGAAACATTTAGTCTGGATAACAGTCACCCCAGAAGAGGTGAAAAACGCTGTGTCCCTGAGCTATATGAGAAATCAAAACAGGAGACAGGCCAGCTGCCTCTTGGGATGAGAGTCTTACACACTGTCAGTTGAAAGGAAAGGAAATTGTTTTTCTCCATGTTCAGAATACATCCACACATGATAGTCTAGCTGGTGGAGGGGACAGATATATGTAAGTTCTGCCTCAATTTCATCATTCTTTTCTGCACAGAATCAGGTTGGACAGTTTTAAAAGTTTGTCTTCATTTAGCTAATGCAATGAAATTTAACGTCGTAGAAGTTACTCCTTGAGCTTAGACATGCTTAAATTACTTCTAAGCAGACTGATTTTATCTGTCAGTTAGGAATACATTATAATTGGTAGTTGGCTCATATTTTTTAGCAAATATCAAGTAGAATCAGACCTTCTTCCCTTCAGAGATTAGTTCAATATGTCTTTGATATTTCTGATTGTAGAACTTTGTGTTGTTAGTTAGCATGCAAATTGACATTTCAGCCCTCTGTAGCCTGCCACTGAATTTTAATGGAGTCCAAGCAATATTTCATGATAAAGTACTACAAGAATAAAGGTGCATGAGTAGGGAGAAAAATTTTTCATAAGCTTTTGCCTGGATATTCCCTAGCCTGTGTCCTGGTGTGAATTGTACAGGGTGGTGTGGGTGGTTTTACTGTGCCACAGAGTGAGAGGAGGAGATGTTTGTGATTTCACAGTTCAGCAATCAGAGGATACCATGGCAGCCATCAGCTGCAGACCCTCTCCCAGAAAAACACTGTGCCCGTCAGCCTGGATGCTGGTGTTGCAACCAGTATGACCAGACACTGCTGGCCTGCCTTCAGTGCTTGTTCAAGATTAGATTATTACGAATGCTTGAGAAGCAGCATGACTCACATGTATGTGGTCTGTCAGAAATATTCAGTAATTTCCATCCTGATGAGAAGGGCAGAGGTTGCTCCTTGCAGAGGAGATTGAGTAATGTATAAATCTGTCAGGAAAACGTGTAGGAATATATTTATGTGTTTTGGTTTAATTTTCATGATCTAAAACCGGATTTCAGACACCACACAATATTTACATGTAGGCGTCCATTTCACAAACCAAAAGCGGTCCACACTTATATATATTGATTTCTGGAGATTTGGTGGGTAGGCACTGCAAAAGTTGCACACTGAACTTTAGGCAAGATAAAACTGAGCTTGATTGAAAAGCTGCTGGAAGGTCTTCAGAGTAATTTCTAATGGTAAGAGAGAGACTGTGTAAGGAAAATTTCAGTTGCTTGTAAATAAAAGACGGAAATAGTTCAAGGGCTGAATTTGACCCTAGCTCTTAGAAAACTGACAATAAATGAGGCCCAACCTAATTTGTGGTGTCTTATGAAGATATATTTTCTTATAATTGTCAGTAATGAGAAGCGAAATGAGGTTTATCTTACCAAGTGTTTTCTTTCCTTAAGATCTTTGCTAAAGCCTTAACAAATATTCTCAACTGAGAGGATCCTAAGAATATTCAGAATTTTTCTCTCATTCTGAGAAAAGGAAGTCTTCAGGCTTCTTCCTCTGGGTGTTCTAGATTTGACAATAAATTGAACTCAGATTCTTAAGGGTAAAATCATTGTGAATTTATTCTTCTACTGTTAACTGCTGTCTCTCACAATTTATGACAGTTTCAAATGTTTTGTTTTGAACTTAAGTGGATTAGAGGATAGGTGTTTGAACAGTCAGGATTTAAGTTTTCAAACACTGTCTTGTAAAAATTTAACATTTTTCTCTTAAGAGAAAGAGTTTTTTGCACAGTCCTTATGAGCCTCAAAAATACATTCTTCAAGAGGAAAAACCAGCATGTTTTGAAGATTTGCAATAAAACTGTTGGCTGTGTATTTGTAGTGTTCCATACAAGGGGCTTATGACTGGAACCACGCCATCCTTTTATCCCCAAAGATATAAAGACAGAATGTTCATGTTTTCCAGATACTATTTTCCCCTTTTCTCACCTGCCTGTCTCTTTCTATATATGTGTATTTTAAAAACAGACTTTCGAAGGGGAAGGAGTGGGGAAAGGCAAAGAGGAATTGTCTGGAAGATATTCACTCCTTTTTAGAATTAAGTTACAACCACAGCAATGAAAACGATGAGGAAACAATTACTGGTGTTTGCTTCTCCTCTGCATTAAACCAGATGTGTTTAACCAAGCCCAGTGCAGGGGGGATAATCTATCTTGATCAGCAAAGGTTCCACCAGCCCCAGGATTGGGAGGCTGTAAAGCTGTCCAGATGTCGCTCTTGGACATGAAAAGAAACACTCTAGACTCAAGTTCTGCCAAGTCCAAGCTGGAACCAGGCAAAAGGCCCAGCCGTTTATTTCTCTCATATATATATATATGTTTCCAGGAATAACCATAGATTGGAGGATGAGGGTACCACTCTTCCAACCACACTGGTCAACTGAACAGTCCATCAAACTTTCTCCACCTCAGGAGAAAGAATGAAAACAATAGAGACGGTTAACAAAACATGACTATGTTTACAGAAAGTGTGTGAGAAACTCTATCACAAAGTGAAAACATCGAAAGACTGCAAAAATCAGGGCAACAGTAAAGCCATTTTAGCATCCCCTGCCTGTGGTGATTTCCAGCTCTCTCCCCAGAGCTCCTGAGCTGAGACACGGTGCTGGGCTGACAGGGAGGCATCACCTCCAGCACCCATCCAGACTTAACAGCATCTCTAGACATCCTCTCTATAAGCATCTATACAAGCGTCTCTATAACAGCAATACTGTGTTGCCCAGGCATAGAGCCTAGCAGAGAATATGTGCTTTTAATGAACCAGCAGAGATGGGAAAGGGAAGGAAATCCCTCCTGTCTGCACCTGCTCTAAAAATTTTGCTCAGTGCTTTTTATAATGCCAAATAGCTCTCTGAGAGCTCAGGAATCGCTTTAAAACAATTGGCTTTTTGGTGTGAAAAATAAGCAAGCAGATAAAAACCATTTTTTGTTGTTGTTGACAAAATCTGTTAAAAAGCTGTGGTATATTTTGAAAGAAAATGTAAAAAGGACTCACTCATTTGTTTTGGTCAGAAGTCTATGTCATTAATCTACTCTCAAGGTCAGTTGGATGTGTGAGCAGAAAATAAACTCCTCGAACACAATAAAAATTCTGATACTGCCTTCCCCTGTAACATTTACTGTCTCCCCTAATGGAAAGTCACAATTTACATGTATATTAAAATAGTTTAATTTATCTCAACTTGTCTCAGAAGTTTCTGTATAACTAGGAGCTACTCTGGAAAGCAGTCTTTAAAAAAACCTTACTCTGGAACTTTTCAGGAAGCTTACAGTATTATAGAATATGTTTTACCAATTGAAAGAGATTTTTTCTTTTCTTTTCCTTTTTTTGTCAGGAACAAGCAGATAAATTGGATTACTTTTGCAGGAATAACCAGCTAAATTGGATTAACCAGATGAACTGATTAAATCCCTTCACGTTGCCACAATACCCAGGGATTTCTTCCTGACATCTCTATTTCTATTAACATCTTCCTTCTCCTCATTGTTTGAGATGCTGAAATGGTTTTCAAATTGCGTTGTGAAGTGACAGCATATGGTAATTTGGGTGGTATATGATCAAAAAGTTTGGTGACCCTTGCTCTAGGATATGGGGAAAGGTAAGGGTCTGTTTCCTTTGGTACTCAATATCTCCTACCTACCATAGGCATCCTTAAATAATGCCATCCTTAAAGAATGCCAAATCTTCCTTGTTTACCCATTGCTGTCCATCCTCCCTTCACCACCACAACAGGACTTGTTTTCCACCTCTGTCAGGTCCCGGAGCCCTAAAATTCCCTCTGCTTAACATCTGGCAGGATGTCCTTGTGTTGCTCTCACTCCTGTTTAAAGAAACTCATTACAGTTCAGCGAGACTCCAGTTGTCTCTTGGAGTTTTACATTCCTGGCCGGCGTAAGAAGGTTTCAAACCATTTGATGGTAAAATTTACAGTGTGCCAAGTGCCCTGGGAACATGCACAGGTGACAAAGCACAGCTGTACTCTGCTCACAGTGAGAAGCACCATTAAGTCAGTGGGCTGCTGTATCAGGCACTAAAGTTTTAACCAAAGTCTGCTTGTTAAGACCACCAGTGCCAGCCCCAGTGCACCCAGTGGTGCACACCTCCCTGAAGTGACTTTAGGAGTTGTTCCTGGGAAAGGCATAGAAAACAACCCTGTCCTGGGTTTATTTGATTGTAGCTGCAGCGATGTGACTTCAGAGGTGGGAAAGAACTGGGAATGATAGCTAGGATTACACACTGCTTCAATTTGAAATGCTGTGCAAAACTCAAAGATGCTATTTACAGAATATTAGCCCCTTTTGTTCATTCTTTCCTGTCTCAAAGGCATTTCTATTATCCAGTCACCTTTGAATTCACCCTCTACTTCACAGTTTTTCTGCAAGGATGGGGCCTTTCACAGAAAGATCTTTTTCACAATTCACTCTTACAACACAAGGTGAAAACTGATTTTCACAAATTCATATTCAACTCATGCTTGGACTGAATTAAAACTAGAGAAGGACAGTGAATACATTTTATTGTTTGTCTCCCTTTGTAGTAGTCTAATAGCATACATGAAAGTGTTTGAGGTGTGAAACCCATAACAGGGTATTTTGCTAAGTATATGTTGCTTTTATGACTGACTATGACATGACTATCTCAGCCTCATGCTTGGACTGTTGGTTGTTTGGGGATTGCAGTTTTTATTTCGGCCCTGTGACAGAGTCATTATGTTGTTATTTGTCTTTAAATAATGTCAAATATTTAAATAGAATTAAAACTTGGTCCACACTGTGAGCTACTTAAACATCTTTGTTCATTGAGTTCTGGGCTCAGAGTATGGGACATTGAATGTTGCCTGCAGCATGCATATAATTTCTTTTTTATAAGTTGAACCCTTAAAAAGCACAAAGCTTTTTTAGCAGAATTTCAGTGGAGGCTGTTTGGCCAGAGGGATTTTTTCACTGCCACATGTTACACCCTTCAGTAGAAGTACAGCGCTACCATTTCAATTTGTCCCATCTTTATCTGTTTGTCTCCTGTAACTGTGCAGACTTGTCTCTTAAATCTGTTGTCACTAGGTGCTAGTCTGGAACAAAACCCAGTTCCACAAACATGCTGTACAAGGAAAGACCAGGTAATAAGTAGTATAGGTAGGAAGTGGCACAGATCTTCAGGTTAATTTTCACCAGACTAATCTACCTCCCAGTCTACATGGCACAGTTTTTATTCAGTTATTGAAGGCCTCTATTGGTTCTCCCCTGCACATTCTCTTTCCTTTGTTCTTTATACTTTTTTTTATCCTCTTGTTTCTCTTCCTTTGACATCACCTCTCACTCTGAGGTGCCTACAGGTCCCCAGTTCCTCTTTGCCTCGCTGTGCATTGAAGTCAGCAGTCATTTCTTTAATGACATTGACACAGGACTCGAAGGAACACTAAGTTTGTAACAAGACTAAATTGGGAGAAGCTGTCAACTCCCTCAAGGGCAGCGGGGCCCTGCAGAGAGACCTCGAGATCACCAGCTGGGTGAGGTCTAACACGGGCAGGTGCCAGATTCTGCACCTGGGCAGGGCAGCCCTGACTGTGTTTGTGACTGGAGAATGCTCTCGGGCACAGGGTGCAATTGTTGGGCCTGTCCTGTCTGTGTTTGTGAGTGGGGAACGCTCTGAGGCACAGGGTGCCATTGCTGGGCCTGTCCTGTCTGTGTTTGTGACTGGGGAACGCTCTGAGGCACAGGGTGCCATTGTTGGGCCTGTCCTGTCTGTGTTTGTGACTGGGGAACGCTCTGAGGCACAGGGTGCCATTGCTGGGCCTGTCCTGTCTGTGTTTGTGACTGGGGAACGCTCTGAGGCACAGGGTGCCATTGTTGGGCCTGTCCTGTCTGTGTTTGTGACTGGGGAACGCTCTGAGGCACAGGGTGCCATTGTTGGGCCTGTCCTGTCTGTGTTTGTGACTGGGGAACGCTCTGAGGCACAGGGTGCCATTGCTGGGCCTGTCCTGTCTGTGTTTGTGACTGGGGAACGCTCTGAGGCTCAGGGTGCCATTGTTGGGCCTGTCCTGTCTGTGTTTGTGACTGGGGAACGCTCTCGGGCACAGGGTGCCATTGTTGGGCCTGTCCTGTCTGTGTTTGTGACTGGGGAGCGCTCTGAGGCACAGGGTGCCATTGTTGGGCCTGTCCTGTCTGTGTTTGTGACTGGGGAATGCTCTGAGGCACAGGGTGCCATTGCTGGGCCTGTCCTGTCTGTGTTTGTGACTGGGGAACGCTCTGAGGCACAGGGTGCCATTGTTGGGTCTGTCCTGTCTGTGTTTGTGAGTGGGGAACGCTCTCGGGCACAGGGTGCCATTGTTGGGCCTGTCCTGTCCGGGGCCAGCAGCTGGGCTCAATGATCCTGATGGGTCCCTTCCAACTCAGCCTATTCTGAGGTTCTGGGATTTCCTCCCAAGACTGGGCTGGGGGGGAAGGGGAAAGCACATTTGGCTTTAAGACGAACTTGTAGGATGGGTTAAGAAGCCACATGTAGACAGATTTGGACAAGACTGGGAAGCTACTGGGTGCTTTCCTTGCCCATTGATGAAATGAGCAGGTGTTACCAGTTTGGAGGTACTTTACCCTTCTAACCTGCCTCTCTTTAAAATTCTAATTTTAACGTGTTTGTTGAAAAGCAAGCTACAAAGTTAGAAATTGGAGGATTCATGTCATTATGCTGAAGTTGCCTTAAAGCTGGGTATTTAGTCTCTGCCAGCTGCCTTCAGCCACCTGTTTTTCTGTGAGTATCCCATCCTTAGTTTGGTTTCCAGGGAAATGAAATGTGCTGTCCCTGCAACCAGGCTTTGATGTGAACAAAGTAAGACTTAAACATACCTGGTAGGATTATATTTCCCATACTCTGAGACATAAGTTTTCCTCCCTAGCTTACTGACTCAAATCCAGTTTGATATCTATTTCTGTGCATTGCATTGTTTACAATATTTGCTGGCAGGTGATGGGATTATTTAGATAAAACAAGAAAATGTGTTTTATGCAAGTTTCCTGCCAGTATGGCCATGTACATATGACAGGTACTAGACACATGATTTTCTGTGGTTGAGATGAAAGGAAATCTGCACAAATAGTTTCTCTCACCAAGCAAAAGTGCAGAGCAAAATATTGCATTACAGTATTTTAGAAACATGTAGGAAATTTACTCTCAGAGTGTTGTGGATTTGTCAATTTTGCTTGAGGTAACTGACTTTGCTTTTGCTGAAAAACTACAGGAGCCAGAGATGGAAGTCCAGTTATTTTCCTTTTGCTCCTGCATGTTTTCACAGACCAAATGTTAGATGGAAGGTCAAGGCTGGGAGGGAACAAGTAGATATCCAGAACTGAAAAACAGAGAGATCCAGTTGGCAATTTAAGAGGCATTGTTTGAGAAAACAATGACAAGGCTATCAGAGGCTGAGAATATATTGTTGTCTTTATTTGCTAGTAACTTTGTTTCATCATTGCTTCACTAAGATGGAAACATGGAAGAAAGAAATGAGATAGGGAGTATTAGGGGGTTTATACTACAAGGTTTTTGAGAGGAAAGAGACACAAACATAGTGATTTGGTTTACATAAGCTCCTTAGGAAAATGTGGCTGTGAAAAATCTGTGATTGGTGAAATGAGGAAGGAGGGTTGGAAGATTAATTAGGCAGGGATTTTTATGTTGATTTTTTAATATTGAAAAAGTAATCGCAGGAAAATTATTCCATTAAAGAGGGCCAAATAGGGGAAAAGAAATGTGGTGGCAGAGCAACATGCTCTTGCAGTAGCTCCTGCAGCTGAACTGCTGTGAGGGGAAGCTCAGGCAGCCAGCAGGACCTGGAGGCACTGAGAGCACGAGCAGCTGAGATACAGGAGAGCAGCAGGTACGAGTGTGCAGAGAGGGGGTGTCTAATGCTGATATCATTCACATCAGTTAATGGCAGAAACTGCTCCACAGGAGGCAGAGGAATTTCACAGCTTAAACCTGGTGGGGGGTATAGGACTTTTGACTCCTGGTTGAAAAGAAATGTCCTGACTGAAATGTAAAGCCCTGGAAGTGAATTTAAAGAGGAATGATGACTCACACTTGGAAATGGTGCTGTGGATGCCTCAGGATGTGGCTATACAGTGTTCTTTTCCTGATTATTGTGATGATGACCTGAAACCTGCCACGAAGCCATTATGCAGCACTGGTAATTAATGAGGTTATGCTTTAGGAGTTGTGCTGGTTTTACTGATATTAGTTTATGAAATGTGACAAAGCAGCAGCTGGATCAGGGAGCCTCTGTGTAGAGCTGGAGCTGCTGTTTTCTGACATTCTTGGGGCTGCCTGGATAGCTGCTAGGCCACTTGGATACAGCAAAAAGGGGAATTATCCCAGAGAAATCTGTAGGTTACAGGACAACAGTCCATCTGGGAATTGAAGACATTCATGTTCTCTAATGCCATCATTATTACAGAGCTATCCTAGGTAATTTTTGTTGGAAGAAGTAGTAGCAATTCTTATTCTTAGGCTGCCTGCCACTTCATATTATAGAGGGTTCTTGTAACCTTTATCTGAATGTTTTCAGCACCTCATCTGCTTGCAAAAGACTTTTGAAATTCAGTGAAGTGGAAGCCTTCAGGGTAATAAATGTTCACAAGTAGAGTCACCTGGGAATGTTCTGTAAAAGATGTAGAGGTTTTCTGTTTGAAAATTGCTGAATGCTCTAAACTGAATCTTGCCTGATCCCAGACCTTGGACAGATGCAGAATGGAAGACCTGGTCAAAATGAGAGGTAGAAAAAGACATTCACCAAATGGCCATTATCAACAATGAAAAGGAGACAGAAAATCATCTACCTGAGAAGAGCCAGGCACTTAAAATACTTAAAATTCGTCGTATGGGAGGCTCACATTTTAATTGCTGCTCTAGATTAATAGCCTGAACCTGTACTTCTAATGTGCTAGATGAATACCATAGTGTCTGAGCTCTGGGGTTTGTGGTTATTCCTTCTCCCCTTCATTAGAAATGAGAATTTTATCTTTGACACACATGAATTTGTTAACAGCATGGAAACTCCTAGGCAGCTGCAGGTGCCTTTGCAGGTACAAAAACATTGGCAGAACTGAAAGGGGAAGTTTGACCTCACCAGACTTGTAGAAAAGTTTTGCCTGACCAAAAAATGCACTGAATTACATAGACCTGAACCATGTTGTCTCAGCCAAAACAATTTGAAATCAGCGTGATTCTGAAGTTGGAGTTACTGCAGGACTGGATGAGCCACAATTTGTAATGCATGTGGCATACTCAGCCCGGCCTGGGTAGTCTATTTTCTGCACAGATAGCATAGTTCTTTCTGTGACAAGATGTTTCCAAAACAACTCATCTGAAAGATGAAGCTATTCTGTAACTCAAATTACCAGTAGGTAAAAGTCTGTCAGTTCATAAAAGGTGTAACTTCTAAACTTCAAATTATATGGCTCTTAATAGACCGACTCTGTTCCTTATTGATACCAAAGTGTCCTCCTCTACAAATACTTGGATATTTGCACTTCAGTGGTTATCCCTGATAAAAAAATGAAATGGACATTTCTGCAATTGCTCTTTTGCAGCAGGTAAAATCTTTAATAGTCTGCAGTACCCTCCCACTGCAGCATGCCTGGGGATAATAAACACCCATTAGAAAACAGCAACAGACCGTTCTCTTCTGAGCTGTATTGTTCCCCGCAATCAAAATGTTGGTCAATAGAGGATATTTTGCCCCATTGAATTTCTTTTCTATTTGAGACGTGAATTTAATGGTAATGGAAAGTGTTCAGGTGATGGCTCTGTAAACTCACATGCTCTGTTATTTCACTGGACTCACACAAAGGTATTTTTGCTGCTTCTGGTCTGTTGGACTAACTTCAAAAGTAAATTTTTCATGCAGCTCCCACATCTCCTCTGTCCTCAGAAAAAGTATTATTATGAGGAGAGGAGACTCTTGTCTGTGGGGGCAGAGAATGTAATCTTTCAAATTGTTCAACAACCAGAAAGGAAGCTGAAAGGAAACTAACTATGATATTTATTTTTATAATTTAGTTTAATGTGGGAGTCACACATTCAAGTAAATACTCCAGAGTGATATTGATGCTTCCAAGTAATTTTCCCATGGAGTGTTTTATTTCTTCCTCTACAAAATGGAGGAAATGGCAGTTCCTTACTCTAAAAAGACCGAAAAAGTAATTATAACAGTGAAACACTACAAGAACTTGAGGGTGAAGAGCAGCATATTTTTTTCATTATGAAAGCTATTTGCCCCAAATTTTTATTTAATTTAATCCCACTCTTTGTTTATTAGATTTTATTATCAATACAATTTGCACAAAAGTACATGTAAGGCCCCCTTAAATCCTTTCCAAATCAGATCCTGCATCCTCTGAACAGTACTCAGTGAAACAAAGGTTCAACAGCAAACTAAATGAGGAAAACCTTCGCAAAATATGACTAGAAACAATTTCAAACCAACTCATATCTACAGTATGATGCTGATGGTTGCAGGATAGGTGAAACAAACATGATCACAGCAGGTAAAAAAATGCTGATTATCAGCAGAGGGTTTCCGTGTTGGCAGTGTATATGCCTGTATTTAGCTCAAGTTCTCTGGGAAAGAAAACTCTTAAGACAAATGTTAACTCATTTTGCTTCCCACCAGGGCGCTGGAGGCACAGCCAATTACACCAGGATCACCCAAACTGCAATGGGCTCCGCAGCTGAGCTGCTTCCCTTGGCTGTGTCCTCCAAGTGCTGCTTCTTTTCTGGAAGCCACAAAGCTGCGAGGGAAGGTCTTCACATCCAAACACTCTTTGTACCGACTGCTAAGTGATTTTCTCATCATCCTTTCAGTAAAGCTCCCTCTTGCTATTGTCATTTAAATGGCTGGCTGCAGACGCATTTTAATATTTCAAATAATTTTCTTTCCTTCTTTGTTTCTATTAAAAGGCAGTGTTTTCCCTCTTTTCAGAGAATAATAACAATACAGCTTTGTTGACACATCAAGTTGCCTTTAAAGGCCAGAACTTTGATGAAAGTTGGTGAATTCTTTTTGCAGTAAGTGTAGCTAAAGGTATTAAAAAAGAAAAAACAAGTAATAAAGACAAAATATTAAAATATAGAAATGAAATTATGCACTTTTCATGTTGTAATAAGGAGGTAACAAAAGGTAACTCCCTAAGTAAGCTTTGCTAACAAAAGCTGGATCTGGATGTCAGGTGCTGAGGAAACTTAGATGTTTGCAACTCTGGCATTTGCCTCTTAACCTTGGATGAAATGGAAATTCCCAGCACTTGTGTTTGATGTGTGTCTATGGATCCACGTTGGGACAGCAGTGTTGGTCAGGCTGCACAGCACTGGGCACTTTCTGTTTATTTTAGGTCAGGAAATGGTCTCAGAAACATGCTAAGTACCTTTTTTTTTTTTTCTCATATTTAAGAGTGTGAATTTGCTCATTAAACCATCTGTGCCTGTAATTTTGTAGCAATAAATTCTGAGGCCTTAAAACTCTATGTGAAAAGTTTATTTAGATAAATTTATCTTTGCAAATTGTTCACCTTTTTGCAGATTCAGTGGCATAAATCAAGTGAACTATGCATTTCTAATTGCTGGTTGACTAAAAAAATTGTAACAATGGTACTTTTGTTAGGAAATTCTAAAGGCCCAGGACTAAATTAGAGTTTTCAATGCTCTTTACTTTGAAAAATCGATTCAAAGAATACTTTACAGTGGTCTGTGATTTGCTTTTCATCTAATAACATTTAACATACTTGCTCAGATAATAGAAAACATTAAACATACAGTACCAAGATTGCATCTCAGGCAGAACTAATAACTTCTAAAAACTTTCATTTTACTATAGATATATTTCTGATTAAAATTATTACATTCTTGTAGCAAAATTATATGTCCAGGTTCCCCACTTCTTCTATTTTCTTTTGGCCTTTTTTTTCACCCAGGAACAAAATGAGATTCAGATTAAACCTGTAGTGGAAAGTAATCTTTTACTTCTACCTGCAAGTTCACTTAGCTATGGTGCAGAATATTAGCAAATTTCTTTCCTTGCCTGTATTTATCAGGCCAGATAGTATTGGTTAAAACCTTTATTTTTGTCAGATTTTATTTTCTTTTAAAGATGTTCTGTCTCTAGATGAAAAACTTTCAGTATAGCAAAGTATTTAAATTGTTTTGGGAGCTGAAATGTGGACTACAGGCAGATTTCAGCTGCTATAAATCTTTTTTAGCTTCACAAAAGTGAAAGGTTAGGTTATTTCAAAGAAGTACCAGGCAAAGAATGCTTTATATGAGGAAAAGAAAGATGAATTGTTGCCAGCACATAATTTTGTATGTATAAGTTATTTGTCCAGGAACTGTCCCTCCTAACCCATTAGTTCATAAGAAGGTTACTCTGCTAAAGGATCAATAAAGTTTGCTAACAATGTAAAGCTGTGCAGGGAATGTTCAGACAGGATCAACAGTGGCACTTTTCCAGCCCCTGCCTGAATCCAGGCATCTTTAGGAAGGTGCTGGCAGCTCCTCGTGCTGGCAGCCTCAGCAGCACCCCTCGTTCCTCCTGGGGCACCTGAGCAGCTCCTGACTGCTGTGGGACCAGGCTGGGAGTGCGTGGGACAGGCACAGCTGCCAGGGCAGAAATCACCCTCACCCCGTCCTCATCCTTCCTGTGGAGCCCTGCCCCTGATTTAGCTGTGTCTTAAGCCAGGTTTTCCCCTGATGGGGAGTGATTCTCTTAAATCAAGTTTCCTCTGATGGAGGAAAAATTTAGAGTTCTTGTAAGGAGTCCAATAGATAAAAGAAACTTGCAGCACTCTCTGCTTTAAGATAGTTTATTAAGTCTTATCGGAGAAGTAAAGTCGCTGGTCGGGCCCAGACACAGCACAGAGCAGAGAATGCAGCAGAATGAATGCTTGAGAATGCTGAGACTGCTGAGAGAATGCTTGCTTATCAAGATAACACGGCCTTCTTAAAGGTAAATCATCCAAGTAAAACTTAAAATGAGAGATATTTTCACTTTTCTACCAATGTTAGACAAATGCTCCTGTCACGTACACAGGAACTGTGGAATTTTTCACCCAATAATTTTAGACATCTTCTACTGCAGAATATGGCATACTAGAAGAAGAAGAAGAAGAAGGTCTAGAAACAACAATAATCCTCCATTTTGGAGTATTTGCATTTTATCTATTTACTACATTAATAAACCCAACACCTTTAGATTTTTCACCCTGTGATAACCTTACATAACATTCTATAATTTAGTTCACACTAGAGTAGATTCTAGTTCTTCCCACAGAGTTGGCAGTTTCTCCATGGATAAAGGTCCAAGACAGTGTTGTCCAGGGGGGTAGAACCCTTCAAAACAGGCAGGGAAATATTCTCTGCATCCAGTTCCTGCTGAGGGAGCTGACCCCAGCTGCTGGTGCAGGACACTGCAGCAGGGAGCTGCTCCTGAGCCCACTGACAGCCCTGAGTGCCCCGAGCAGCCTCCCCTGGGACCCCTGACCACACCTCCCCTGCTCTTCTCCTCTTCAGGAGCTCCAGTCACAGCTCCTACTCCTTTCCTGAGCTGTCTATTAGTTAGCCCCATTTCCTCCTGTCCCAACTTGCCAAATGGGGTTGTATAATTTACCTTGGACTTGGTTTGTTATTGCATCTTGGCAGATGATCGCTGGATGGCCAGCAGAGCGTGTCACTGTCCACAGCCTGGCCCTGCTTGGATCCTGTGGCACTGCACCCTGACAGGTAAGATTGCTGCTTGGTCAGCCTCAGCTCCTGGTCTGGCTGCCCTTGTGGAACAACTTTCTGCTGTTATCTCCCTGATATGTCCATAGCTGTTTCCCAATTGCAGTTACAGTGGGAAGAAGATAATGTCTCACAACCCTTGCTGAGCATAAAATGTTATCTTTGAACTGCAAAGTGCATATCAGGTGCAAGTGGGTCTGTCACACTTGTATGAATGTACTGCTTGAGTCTGCTTGCTGATTTACCACTTAAAATGAGCTTTGTATTTGCTAGAGGGTGCTTTGCTACTAAACTTTAGATTTTTGATTACCTTTGGAAGGTACAGGCTGCTCTGTTGACTCTTTTCCTGTTTGCTTGTTTGGAGAAAACTACACAGATAGTTTTCATCCACCCCATCTGAGTGGGAAGAATGGATCTTTGGGGGATCCAACAGAGGGTGGTGCTGAGGAATCCATTCAGTGCAGGTGGCCTGGGGTGGGGCCAGAGAGAAGGGGCCCTGAATTGCCGACCCTTTGGATAACCAGGGGCACCTGTGGCTCAGCCAGGTGGAGACACTCAGGGACGCTGAAACCTCAGACTTCCTCCTGCTTGAACTGTGAGGGGATAAAAGCCCAGGGCTTCCTTTGCTCAGGGTCCCTCCTCGGGGAGACCCCCTTGAGCTGTTTCTGTGTTACTGCACCAGGCATAAATTGTCTTATGGAATGAGACATCTGAGACTCAGCTGTGGGAACTGGGATGGATCTGGTAAGGAAACCTGGTGTGACTGTGAGTGTGAGGGACACACCCAGGGACCCACGGGGACCCCGCAAAGGGGTTTTGGTCCCAGCAGTGACACTCTGGGGTAGTGTGAGTGTGGCTGCCAGTCTTGTGAATGGTCAGACTGGGAAGTTTTCTTAAAATCGAATTGCCAGGATAGAGGCGAAAAGAAGGGTTTTTGTGTAAATATATTGAAGTCAGGAGGGACTAAATGAGGGACAGAGGTGGAGAGCAAATCATTCAACTACAGTCCAGAAATCTCTACAAAGAGAAGACTGAGGAGCAGGAGGAAATGGTTTTTGAAATGGAAGTGTTGATGTAAGAAAAAACTGGTTTATCAGTTGGACAACTGATTATTGAAATATGTGATAATTCTTGAAGCTGAAAACAGAGACTCAAGATGTGCCCTATTCTAGAAACTGTCTTACAAACTTAGGCCATTTAACATTAGTTTCACTAACCCAGCGTCTTACACTGAATTCATACTTGCTCTGCTTCAACAGAAATGGTGTAAATTAATCTAACTTATATCTAGGAGAGTAGAAAAGATAGGCTTGAAGGAGCATAAGAAAACATCAAATATCTTTAAAAGGAGCCACAGGGACAAGTGAAAAGTTTACTGATTTAAGAGTCCTGGGTTCTCACAGAACTCTCAAGGAAGTTCAGCATTGTGTTCTGGCATACAGATGTTAAACCTGCTGTGTCTCTTTCAGAACTGGACTGATAATCATTGACCTTTGTCATTAATCTGGCATTTAGAAAACTCTTCGACTTTTAATGCATGCTTAAATATCAAAATGCTTAAATTTACATATTTCATTTCTACGTCTTGGTTGTGAAGCTGTTACATTTAATGAGCTATTGACAACTAGAGGAAAATTCAAGTGCATCCAAATCTGGCCTCAATTGTCAGTGAACCCATGGCTGTTTCTTTTCTTCTTGCAGGATGATATAAACAGTAGGCGAAATTGTTATTGATAACAGATGTTTGCAAGACTGCAGGGTAGGAGTTGGTTGCCTTATTAGGTCTTGGCTGAGAAAATGTTGCTATTCATAAAATTGCTGACTTTTAGTAGGAGCTAGAATCGTCAGTGATTGATCTTCAGATTGCTTTCATTATGGGGCTTCCACATGGAAAGAACACTGTGTTTGGTTTCATTTTTTGCCTTTTTGCCAAGGAAGGTCATTTATAATGTTAGCTCATGAATAATGGCCAAAATAGATTACGAAGCTCAGAGAGCTTCATGCTTAGAGTGGTTTAAGCTCAGAGCACACTGAAGATTGACATTAGGTAAACTTCCCTATGCAATTCTTCTAAATTGTTCAAATGTCTCGCTTAATTTTTCCTCCCCAGCATTAAATCTCTCTGTCAGGACCTCTCCCATAAAACAGTATCACTGAAGATGAGTTAGCTCTAAAAGAAAATGCATTTATTTTCTGGATAAATATTTAGCATATTTCAAAAGAGGGATAATCTTTGCTCTGTGTGCTGAGAAAATGACTTTTCCCATCTGTTTGATCTCTTTCAGTAGTACAATTGCTACATTCCTTCACAATTGCTTAAGTATTGCGACTTGGTCAGTTTTTCAGTAGGTTTCATGATATTTCATTGAATTTTTAATCGTTGGTTCAAATACAGCTTTGTGAATTCTTCCTAGTCCATATATTTTATCATAGTAAATTTATCTGTAGAAGATTAGAGAGAGTTTAATACAAATAGTTGTGGTAGTATCCAGCTGAGTTAATTTCCCAGGGGATTTATCAAGAGTAGATCACATCAAAATTAATTACAAAGTCTTCTATAACTTATTTAGCAAAGCCTCTGCTTATTTGCAAATAACAATTGAGGTACTATCAATAATAGGACAACCTGAAGTCATTGAAAAAAACTAATTAAAAATTTGTTTACATTTAGTAACAGGAGTTCAGATCAGAATTGCCTTCCCAAGTGATAATTCATTGTCAGGTTTTTTCTTTCATATGTTAGCTAAGGCATGCAAGGAATGATTCAGGCTAATTCAAAATGCTTTTGAAATTCACCAACAGCTGTAACCAGGGTAACCTGTAATTCTAATCTTAGTTCACTTGAAAGTCTTAAGGTGTTTTTATCAGATCTTGTGGTGAACTCTTCCTTTATGCACCAAACATTCCTTTAATCAATTAATCTTCTGTCCAAGGAACTGTCAGGTTACTGCAACACAGTGGTGCTGTCTCTAGCTTGTAATTTTTGAGGCTTTTGAAATGTGTGTATTGTTTTTAGTTAGTTTTTCATCATGTGCTAGCAAAGCATTTCAATATATTAATCTGGTAATTGACTGAAAAAATACATTTACCCATTGTCCAAGTATGGGAAAGTGAATGCGAGAAGTTATAATAGTAGGTTGGAAACTGAAGCACAATAATTGATACATTTAGAAATGCAATTGTTCCCCCTGCTCGCTCTTCCTGGTGGTGTGCTGAGCTGTGGGGCTGATTCCTTGTGTCACTTCAGCTGAGGGATGGATGTGGCATGGATGTGTGCCCATCCATCCGGGGGCACAGCTTTGTGTGGGGCAGCACCGAGTGGGGCTGGGCAGGACCAAATGTGCCTCATGTGAGCAATTCTGCCCTGACTTCTGGAGACAGAGGTGCTGGTGTGCTGGGGAGGGTTAGTGTCAGAATGCTACAGCTACTATGGCCAGTGGGTGAAGATTGGGACAGACAGAAATTATTTGCTAATCTCCATCAGGAAAGCTTGCACTCTCAAAAAGAGCCCTTTGTGTAATGACTTGGTCATTTGGAGAAGCAGCTCTCTTCTATCTTTCATCCCTTAGTGGGGAGACTTGCCCATGAGCATCTTTATAGATGGATGCCAATATGATTTAAGATGGAAAGAATATTTTTTTTCACAGTATAGTTGATTAACTTCTGTTTTCAATATTTATTTTTAGCTAAATGAAAAAATGCAGTAGTGATTACCCCAAGTTGTTACACTGTTTGTGCATGATGGATATGCTATATGGAACACAGTTAATTTTCCTTCTAACTGCATATTGCACTTCTTGCAGTGTCAGTTATATTGAATAATAAAGTTAAACCCACTTTGGGATTTAATCTTTTTTATTAAAATTGTCAGCCACATGAAAAGGGAACCATCAGCATCAATGGAACCTGTACTGGTCCCAGCTCCTTGTTATTTATGTGCTCCTCTGGTGTATCACACATATTGCTGAGCAGACTCTGCATAAAGTCACAAAGAGACTTCCCCTGCCAGGGCTATTAATTGAGTTTTACATAGGAGTCAGCTAAATAGAACAGGAAGAGAGAAACAGTTATTCTAACATTTACACAGAATATATACTGCATTATTATCTCTCTTTCTTTGATTCTAATCAACTGTTCTGGTTTGTTCTAATTCATACTAAATTACTCTCTTTTTTCATAAAATAGAGCAACTATTTTTTCTTTGGATGTAGCCTGAAGTATAGGTAAGATTTTGTAAAAAAATTTGGTAAAAAATAAGTCTATGCATTTGAAAGCTTTCATTGTTGATGGTGCTGTAAAAGTGAAGAATGAAGCCCTCTGTGGGCTAATGTGTAAGACTGGGATAACTGAGTTTTTGTTTCTGTAAGTTCAACGTCTAGAACTTCCAGTTATGACTCTTTTAGGAGGACTGAAATGCTGATTCAAAGTCAGTCTTGATATTCTGGAGCATAATGGAAACTCGGGAGACCAACACTCAGCCAACAATGACCCCTCTGCTGGGACAATTAAATATATGCACATGGCCAAATGATGACCTCACTTCTTAGGTGGTGATTGTTTAACCTGTTTCTCAGGTGAGGAACTTTCATGCTGTTCACTAACATCTGAATCCATTCCTGCAGTGGAATCCATTTACCATTGTGCAAACATTCTGCATTAATTCTAGACCACACATGGATCTGAGTGACATTAGAGTAAGACTGCAGTAACCCCAATTAATTTCAGGAGGCTTATTCCAGATTTATCCTACTCAGAGATAAAAATGTGTGTATTTATCTCTGAATTGCATGGCACGGACTATTATGATGAGGTGCACTGAGCTCCATTCTCAGGATAAATTAATTTAGGATAGTCAGTTGAAAAATATTGTTCCACAGCAGATTGACAAGCTAGATGGTCCATTATCACTTCAGTTAAGGAAAATATGAATGTTGATGAATCTATTTTGTTCTATCACAACTTCTGAAAATAAAATTCTAACACCTATGGGGTTTTTGGTGGTTTGGTTTTTTTTACTTTTATTTGTTAGTGAGCACTGAGGATACTGGCATTTGCAGGAAAAGGAAATTAAATTCTAACTGGTTGGGCAGCTTTTTGTTGATAGGAGTAGGGTCCTTTCAACAGAACATTTCTACATTCCTTAAAAAAAAGTGGAGTCCTTTAAAACATTCATTTTATTGGTCTTCATCTATAAATTTTTGGCAAGAAAAGGTCAGTGTTGAAGTTTGGGTCATCCTCCTGCATTCAGATCTGAGGCAGATCCTTCACCTGTATTGTGTAAGGCTTTACCCTGTAAAGGCAATGACATCCAGCTGCAGTGGAAGAACATGCTTCTCTAGGAAGCACTGTTGTCATACACATTGACATAACTTCTGAAATAAAAATATATTTTATGGAGGAAATTGTCAGAGTTTAGCTGAAAACACATCCATTTCCTTTTTTTGTACCTCTGCATTCACATGGCAACTGAAAGGGACCTGGATGACTTCTCATTTCTCTGTGGTGTTTGCCATGCCCTTCTCGTGTCACAGGAATGTTTTGGCAGTCTCACTTGGGTGACAAATCCCATTGCATGGAAAGGATTCATTGTGCACACCATGGAGAAGATAATCAAGATACTCTGCAGTGCACAGTTCTGCCTCCTGCATATGTCCTGCTTGGTCCTGTCTTTTCTGTTCAGTCAGGGAAACATGTTTTAAAATGAATCAAACAACAAAAAAACTACTTGCAGTTTATGAAGGCAAATATCGCAGCCTCATATACTGTGCTGGGAGGTTTTTATATGGATGCTGATAGAATTGTGATTTCACTCATTCATTTTATTTTTTTTTCTAGATTTTTTTCACCTATCTTTTATTTTGAATTTCATCATGTTTCATTACTTGATGTTAGGTTGTGGAATGGGTGCCTGTTCTGTTTTAGGCTTGACAAAGTAATGCACAAAGTTATGGAGCTACTAGAACTACATATTGTCTCATTTTAATAACAATATAGCCTTTGGTTCAGATAATTTTATTATTTCAATAAATGCATTATATGGAATTGGTGCCTTTTTGTCTGTGGATGCTGTTTTACGGCCACTGAATAATCATCAGTTTTAGGAAAGAGAAGAAAAACTGCAATGCAGTACAGTATTCCTCTTCAGCTCTCTTTTTCATCAATTTGCTTATTTAATGATTGGATATCCAATTGATGGTCAGGTATTTCTTCTGAAACCTTCTTTGTTGTTCAGGGAAATTTGGGAAAGAATAGCATTTGACATTTTAATAAAGAAATGTGACTTTATGCTGAAGTCAGTGTGTTTGTCTAGAAAATAACCAGCCAGAAAGGGAAAATAATAAAGATAATTTTTTTAATGTCCTTTACCTTGAGTCCAGTAATCGGAAGAATGATGTTGTTCAAAAGACCTAATTTGAATATAAATTTGTAATTATGTTACTGAAAGCTTTAGTAGCTTTCTATTTAAATCCCCAGGGCCCAGTCTGCTCTCAAAATGATGTCATTGCTGTGCTGTGCCTGAGTGTTTCCAGTGCTGGAACAAATCTTGACTTATGACCATTGAAGGAGGAAAATACGAAACCCAAAACAACACCTTGCATTTATTGTAGTCTGACCATGTTCATTATACCAGGTATTTTAATTTTTCAGTTATGGAAGGAGATAGGCTTTAAAAACCGGGACAAATTCAACAAAGAGGTTTCGCTCAGGGAATATACTCTGGAGCACAAAAAGAAAACTCAGTTTTAAGACAAACTCAGTGACATTTAGTAAAGTTGACAAATTATGAAACAAAGCTCTTAACATCTGTTCCACCAAAAAGCATATTCTCATATATCAGAATGTCAATTAGTTCTTTCAGTTATGTAGATGATTTGCATAGGCTCAGAAAGCTTCATGAGAGGATAGAAAATTTCCAGTAAGACAGTCCTTTTAATGTGTTTTCAATCTGGATTTTTTTTTTTAAGAGTAACTTAGAGAGTTTTTATTCAACTTCTCTGTGGATTACACTGGTAATAATTAGGTATTGCAGTTCAATACATGTAGCCCCTAAAACCTAGATGATGTAAATCTCAAGGGAGGTGAGAGTGAGTCTGCTCCACTCAACATTTGCAGATGTTTTGTAAATCATCACTTTAAAATGTGGGATTATTAGTTCAGCAAGCTTGAGATCTCATGTATTTCATCCGGTACTGCAGGTAAAAGAGAGATGGTGGCTGTTTTGTGTCTAAACTAATTGGCCTGATTTTAAGAATTACTTGAATAATCTTAATAGGTAAGTATAGGTCTTACCTTTTGGCCTCAATGAGTTCAATATTTTCAGAAGTTCAATGAGTTTTCAGCTCAGATTTTTGATTTTGCTTGTTTATTACAAGGAAACCCAACACTTTATTTGCTACAGATTGTTTTTAATGCCTTCTCTTTGCAGGCAGGGGGAATTCCTATAATTATCACTGCCAGTCCTTAAATGCCTTACTGATGCTTGGTGTGCAATGACAATCAGCTCCAGCTCTGTGCTAGCAAGAGCCCTTACCTAGATTAGAGTTCAGGGACTTAGAAAATGAATTTTCTTAAACTTCTGCTTAAAAATGAAACAAAGACTGTGCATCTCATGAGTGCCAGACTAATCCACTTCACAGTGCAGTTTTTTTATGCACCTAGTAGCACAGTGTGGTAACCCTGAGGTTATTCTGCACTTTGCATGTTTGCAAACCTTGTCAGTGAGCGTAAGCTTGTGTCAGACTTGCGAGACAGCCAGCAAAACACAGTGAATTAAATTTGGCAAGCAATTCTTAATTTTGAATGCTCTTCAAGTTGCAGTTCTCTTGCATTTGTGTTGATTTGATGAAGTATTACAAAAATACTGCTTTTGAGGCCTTTTGTTTGGGGTTTGTTTTTCCCTGCATGAACAGATCTGTGAGATTGATATGATACTTTTTTTGAAACAGGAGTTTTGCTACAGAGTCTTTTCTGGAAGAACAGAAGGTGATGCTTAAGTTAAGTCTCTTTCAATCATCTTTCAAACTAATGAGAAAATCTTACCAATTAAAATCAGTATTTGATTAATTAGTAGTTGACTTACTAGGAAGGAGACGAGAAAGTCACGAGTGTTAGGATGCATTCAATGCAAATCAGGGGAGGAGAAAGTTACAGGAAAGAAACTATCAATGCCTCAAAGGATGCTGGTTGTTTTTCTGTAGGACTTCCTTCAGCAGACTTTTCAAGTGGATTTGAACAAACTAATGAAGAAAACAGCTATAATTTGTAAGTACTTTGAGGTTAATAAGAGCACCCATCCTTCAGCACGAGCATTATGTGTGACTGAATATATCATCTTGCAAATGGCAGATTATCACACCAAAATAAATGTCAAGGACATGTGCACATCCTCATACAATGTTTGAATAACAAATAGATTTGTTCAATTTTATTATTTCAAGAGGTATATTTTAATTTTCTCTTTTGGTACAGCAGGGACAACATTATCAGCTTTGAAAGTGGCACAGAGAAAGAAGTAGAACTTAGTTTTAGAAATTCTGTGTCCTGGAGACACTCTTATAAATGGGTACCATATTGCTTTTCTCCTTTGGTCTTCATGTGGCAGTTGTAGCATTCAAAAGAGAGTACAATACTCACCAGAGTGAAATAAATCTTTCATAAAATTTATGTGTAATTGGCCCCACAATATATTCATTCTTGCAGATAAATTGCATTTTTTGGTACCTTTTCTTGATCTAGAATCATAGAATATCCTGAATTGGAAAGGATGCAGAGGGATCATCGAGGCCGGCTCCGGGCCCTGCCCAGGACATCCCCAGGACAGCCCGTGTGCCCGAGGGCATTGTCCAAACGCCCCGTGAGCTTTGTCAGGCCGGGGCTGTGACCGCTGCCCTGGAGAGCCTGGTCCAGTGCACGACCACCCTCTGGGTGAAGAACCTGTCCCCAAAATGGGACCTAAACCTCCCCTGACACAGCTTCAGCCATTCCCTCGGCTCCTGCCACTGTCACCACAGAGAAGGGATCAGTGTCTGCCCCTCCTCTTCCCCTCGTGAGGAAGCTGCAGACCCCAATGAGGTCCCTCCTTGTCTCCTCTTCTCCAGGATGAACAAGCCAAGTGACCTCAACTGCTCCTCATCTGGAGGAGCAAAATAGAGACTTTTAAATAGGGCTTTCATACCCTGCTGATATTGTGTTGCCCAAAGCTGTCAGGCAGCAGCAGAACCATTCAAAAAACCTTCCATGTAGTGCATCATTTGCTTGTTTACTTTTGCTATATCATCACAGTCTAAATGTTATTAATAGCATGCATAACACAAAGCAGCTTTATAGTTTCTGAAATCTCCATCTGAAATATCAATGCAAAATGGCCTCAGCTCTAAGGGAAGCAAGTGATTGACTGCTTGGTTCCGGTTATTTAAATTAAAAATTTCAAGTAGAAGTAGCAAAGATTGTTGATATATTATCCAGAATTCAGAGGAAATCAATACAAGCCTTAATGGCCTTCCCCCACTGCTCTGTGGCTGCATTAGTCACATCTTGGGAGAGCACTTTGACCATCAATCAAAGAAAAAAATCACTTTGTTTTCACGTTGTGAACTTCATGGCAGCTTGTGTGTAATCTTGGCCAGCTATTTCTGAAATTCTGCAAGAAAAAAGCAAGAGGAAAAAGTTTCTGAAAGACTGGTAGGCTTTAAAGCATATACAGGCAGTAATTCAGACACAAGATAAATTTTAGATAGCCAGTTTTTATTCTTTTAGATAATGGAAGGATCTGGAT
This sequence comes from Daphoenositta chrysoptera, assembly GCA_013397915.1. Classification (NCBI taxonomy): domain Eukaryota; kingdom Metazoa; phylum Chordata; class Aves; order Passeriformes; genus Daphoenositta; species Daphoenositta chrysoptera. Next base: position 252,158 of record VZRO01000762.1, read on the forward strand.
AAGTGACCATGAATGTTTTTGTGTTGAGCACCAGAAGTAAGAGGAGCTGTGCAATCAGAGCCGTATAAGAGCAGACCAAGTAGAGCAGCTGCCCGATCTCAGACCCCGGTGGGTTACAGATAAATAAAGTACTCTGAATAATAGAGGGTTTGTTTTAAATCAAACCTCTGCTCTAATTCATGGTGTACTAGTGACCATATTGTTTTCTCTATGGGGTAAAGACTCCTCTTGTGTGGTTCTGATGGCACTGATGTATCCATCTACAGATTGGACTAGAAATATCCACCAAAACCTTGTTTCCTTTCTGAAAATGTGAGGAACTTGTGCCAGGGAGTGAGGTGGGACAGGAGGTTTCTGGAGCACCAGTAGCTGGCACACGAGCTCTTGAACTGTGCTGTCAATTGGGCAGTATTTTCCCTAGTCCAGCAGAGGTGGAAAAACAAATAGACTGTGACCCAGTGAGGGGATCTGACTCAGATCAGTTTCTTTACAAAATTATCCAGGAAAGCTTGGCAACAAATGATAACTTTTATTCTAAAGTTTTGTAAGAAAACCATACTTAAAAGCTCTTCTGATCTGTGCCTGTTCGTGTGAGCTACTTGTTAAAATATGTTTTCACAGAGAGAAGCATGTGAAATAATTACATCTATTTGCCAAGAATAGAGTATTTTCAGAAGGCTAAATGAGGGATTAGGCTTAGGTAGAGAATACTTAGAGAATTAAATACATCTTGAAAGCAAGTTGAATTAAGCTACTGTGATGTACAAAAGTATTTCAGTCTCATGTCCATCAAACAACAGAGGATATGATTTGGCCTGAGTGACTCTTTCAAATATGGTACAAGGAGGAAAATGCTTTAAATTTACTCTTAGCAGTCCCACCATGTCCAGGGAGGACTAGCAAAGATAAAAATTGCTTCAAGAAGTACTTAACAGATTAATGTGGGTCCTCGTGATCGTTCCTCATGCTTGCAAGATGGTAGAGATATTGCAAAGGTTAAGAGGATACAAACTCTATTTAGACTGTAAATTCCACTTTGAGGATGGATTTCTTTCTGTGCAGCTTCTCTGGAATCCTTAGGATAGTGGATTTTGAAATCTTGCTATTTATCTTGGATATTAATGTAAGACAAATTAGCATGAATAATAGAAGCCAAAGCTGTGTCTCCTGTTATACTTCTCAGTCCCTTACGGTGGGAAAATGATTGTAAACTGCTTACTCTGAAAATGAGTCTGACCCTCAGAAATTGAGCCATGTCCTAAACATAACATGAAAACAACTGAAGCTGGACAAATGCCTTCTAGATAGCACCTGAAATGTAAATTGTCAGGAGTACATGCTGCATCCATCAAACGGGACGGGGTGCCAAGACAGACTCTCTGTGAGTTTATATTATTTTATTTGCCTCATAAACTAACTAGAGACATTAGAGATAACACAAGCTCCCGCTGCAGGCAAAAAAAACCCGGGACCCCTCGACCACCGAACACTCTTAGAAGTTTCTCAGCCAATAGCAGTTGCTCTAGAGGTTATAGACAGCTGTTTCAACCAATCTTCTATATTGCACGTACATTTGTTAAAACAATACTTGCTTGTTTTATACCTTATATAATGATGCATAATATTCCATTATTAAGCTTAACTTTATTTTCTCTTGCTAAGCATATTTTTTGCAACTTCTAAAAGTTCTCTCAGCTAGGCCTAAGACCATGGCTCTTTGTTCTCGTGTCCTTGTTCTGATGTATAACTGTATCTTCTTTAATATTTTCTCAGGCGAAGCTGTTTCCTAAAATCTTTCCGCTTTATCCTTAAAGCCTGCTTTTATTTCTCACCCTTAGAAATCCCTTTACCTTTTTCTGTATGTCCTACAAGTATATGTGTTAATATTTTGTCCTGCAGCTTAACACAGTACTATTTAGTAATTCTTGCATTAAAACCTAAATGTGCAGAAAATAGACACGTTAATAAATTGAGGTCAGCATAATTTAATAATAATAATACCACATCCCAAAACACAACAAAGCAGTGATTTTTGCAAACTAAGTATCCTCTCAGCATTGCATTATGGCAGAGTAATAATAATCTGGCCTGAAATTGGAGAAGAATTACCTTAATAAATTCCCCCTTTAAATACAGCATTTGGTTTGGCCATAAGTAGTAAGCTAAGGCTAGTGTCAAAATAACAAAGTTGCATTTATTTTTTTTTGCAGCTCAGCCAAATAAACACTGCATAGTTAGGTTCCTCTGGCTCTTTCACTGAAGGGAACAAATTAGTCTTTTTCCTCTCTGATGGAATGGTGACAAACCAGCAGGTTACTCTGGGATCAAATTAGAGATCTTATCTTTGTTCCTAAGGGACAAGTGACCCAAATTTGACTGCACAAAATCTTCATTTTCTAATAAGAGCAATACTTTACAGTCACATTCCAGGCTCTGGATTTGACTGGGTGGCTGTTTTTACCTTTTTACCAGTGCATGTCTCTTCTGCAACTGATATGATATTTTTCATGGCTGTTTAAAAAAAGAAGAAGAAAAGCTATGTTAGAGTAATATTCTTCCCTTTGAAATTTCTTCGGTGTTCTAGTCTGCCTTTGGTATTCAATTTTGTCATCCTGTTTTGTTGTCAGAGCTGTTAGGAATCTGATGGATAAAGCATCATTTATGGTCAAACCCCAAAAAATTTTTAGGGGAAGATGTGATCAGTTAAAAGGTAATCTCGCTCTGATAATCAGTTTTCCAGAACACATAATAATGATTATCCCAACCTTCCCTGCACCTTTACTTTACTGGTACTAAATGCTTTAGCCTGTTTCAGGCAACTCTCGTAACTGAACTCATGAATTGCCATAATCTTTCTGTACCACAGTAGTTGCCTGTCACAGCATTTAGTACACTCAGCATAAATTCTTTGGGATCTTTTTTGTGGTGTCTGAAGAGTATTTCATGCTGTGTTCTGCTGATACTGCTGCAAAAGAAATAATGTTATTATCTATTTCTTCTAGCATAATGAAAACTGCACTGGACTCAGTTCATTATGCCCTATATTGCAGTTAAAGATCTATATAATTCATTTTCTCTTCAACTTCATTCCAGCACAGGCTTTTAATGTGGTGTAAGAAAGGAAGGTTTCCCTATCTTATCCAGAGATACAGGTGAAATTCATAGTTTCCAAAGAAATTTTGTACTGGTTACAATGATTAATGGCTACACATTTGCAGTTCCTATGTGCTCCAGTGACCTTCATCCATGATCTCTTTAACTTGCAATGTAAAATACCACCATCTCACTTTGCCTTTATAAAACTTGTTAAAAATGCTTCTATTTTTGAAGTTTATATTTAAATTCAACAGATAAAAAAAGAATAATCACAGGAGCTGTGCCTCTGCTATCATTGCAAAGGGGATGGATGCCACACGTGTGCTCTATATCCTCGTTTGCAAATTTTGTTTATATCCACTGTAAGCTTTAGTTAGATTATTTTGTAATTATGTAGTTTAATTTTGAAAGAGCTGCCGCTTGGCTATTTAGAAGCTTTTCCTTTTTTTTTTTTT